>JAJEJO010001098.1:0-29027 GCA_020662805.1 Glaucomys volans
GTAAATAGAAAAGAATGTTGAGGTAACAACAGAGTTTTGTTAGATTGCCTAGGTCTAAGAGTTTAAAGAAAGGATTGGCCTTGCATCTCTTTCCTTGTAGACCTTGTAAGAACATACTTCCAAATACCCCATCACTATCCACTCCTGCAAATCAAGTTGCCAGATGAGGCAGAAAGTAAACCTTTGTCGGTTTCAGGATGTTTCAGAGACTATTTGATGTGGTACATACTCATCCCTTATAAAATTTCTTAAAAATGGCTTTTAAATATTTATTTTTAAATATCAGGAACATTTTTGTTAAAATCAGGAGACTGGAATTTTAAAATTCCCAAGAATTTCAGAATATATTGTCTGAAATAAGCAAAATAAAAATGTTGGGAATTCTAAAGGGCAGAAAGATGACCTTTATTTTACCAAGAATTTCTCATTAATCATAGCAAGCTCCTCTAAATGAGTTTGTAGATATTGAATAGTAGGTAAATAAGAGGGGATTTGTAAAGTCTTGGCTTTTCTGTAAAAAATATATACACACACACTTATATATGTATACACACACACATATATAAAAAAGTGTGTTGTGTATATATATGTATATATAAATGACATATAGTTAATAATTCCTGTGACTCTGGTGACTTATGCTGCAGATGGCAGAACTGAATATATCAAGACATGCCAGGTTGTGACCATACTTCTACATGATTTATAACCCAAGTATTTCATTGAGTCTGCTCTCTCTTGCCTGCTGCCTAGTTTTACCACATAAACTTCAAGATGAATGTATGACTACAGCCAATGACTAATAATTGCATATTTTTATGTCCCTGTGGAAGGTAGAATAATGACCCCTCAAAGATGTCCATATCCTTATTCCTTATTCTTTAAACCTGTAAATATACCACTTTGGGTGGCAATAGAGTCTAAACAGATGTGATTAACTTAAGTACTTTGGGGAGATTTATTGTGAATTTTCCAGGTGAGCTCAATGTAATCACATGGGTCCTTTCGAGTGGAGAACCGTCCCCAGCTGTGGTCAGAGGGAGACATGCCTAAGGGAGGATGGTCAGAGATGCAGCCGTGCTGGCCTCCAAGATGGCAGAAGGGCACCATCTCTAGAAACTGGAAAGGCAAGGAAATGGGTCATCCTCTGGAGCGTCCAGAAGGGAAGGAGCCCTGCCAACACCCTGATGTGAGCCTGTGTCAGACTTGTGATCTCCAGAACTATAAGTGAATGAATACACTTGTTTTATTTTAAACCACTACATTTGTGGTAATTTGTTACAGCAGAAGTAAAAACTAATACTGTCATCTTCAAAAGTGTCCTAAAACTTCCTACAAAGAAAATGAGCAGAAGTTGAAGAATTACAGTATCTTTTTTTTCCCTTTTCTCTCCCTCCTCACTGTGGCTTATAGAGGAGTGAAGGGAGATAGCTCTTTCTTCTCTTTGAGATGAAACAAAGACAAGTTTGAAAGGGTCAGTTTCTGGAAGGTTCTTGTCCTAGAATACAGACCTGGAACATGGGTATAGCCTCTGAACATACCAAGTTTTTGGATATTTAAATTATGGTAATTAAAAAATTTAAACCCATGTTCCTGAATCCCTTTTGATATTTATGGGATCTGATTATTTGCATTTAAGAATTGCTTGGAAAGTCAAACATCAAAAACACATTTAGAGAATATACTCTTCTTTTGACCTCCCCTTACTCATAGTTCAAAAGCCAGAGTTACTGAATAGATGACAATATGGGACACAGAAAAGTGTGTGATTTTTTTAAAAAAAACAAATTACTCACCTGTATCTTTGTTTCAAAATTAACAAAATTCTTCATACCCCAATAAGGAAAAGATAACCATTTACAGTGAGTGGCCAGAGGTACAGGCAGCACTGTGCTAAGCGTGAGCTTTCCTTTAAGCCCGCAGTTCTGTGGGCACCACTGAACATTAAAGCTGGGGTGGGGGAGACTTAACTGCTGTCCATCTAACTCCCTGACTTTATGGATGCTCAGGAAGGCTGTGACATTCCTTCAAGTTCAAATTGCTCTGCAGTGGCAGGGTAGTGATGACCTCCTTCCTGGGTTTTGCAATATCTTCTTCATCACATTGCTCCTCTATTTTTTTTCCTGCTTGTTTATCTCCTACATTAGATGTGCTATGGGGAACTGGTTATTCTTTGCAATGATCTCTGCCTCATCTTCATTTCATGTCTTCATTGCCATGACTGCGGTGGAACTCGTTTTCCTCTGTGCAGTTCGTCTTTCACCCTACCACCAGGCTGATCTGCTTAATGCACCATGTGCATCATCATGTGCCAGGACTTCAGGAACCTTCCAAGGATGACCTTCAGAATTTTCAATCCCTGTACCATCTGTTTTTTGTTTTTTTTTTTGCTGTTGTTGTTGCTCCAACTTCACCTCCTGATGCCTAACAGGCACTTGCTGTGCCAGCTGGAATGGTCTCCTTACCAACATGCTCTCTCTCATTTCCCCTTTCCTACATCTTTCATACCATTCTCCTGGTCTGAAATGCTCTATTTATTATTCTGCTTTCAAAAATCACATCAACTCATGAAGCATATCTTAACACCATCATTATTCCTGTGACTCTTTCCAATAACTCCAGCCTACAAAGAATTACTCCCCTTTCTGAGTACTTTTAAGAAAACACTTTCCGTGTATATCCAGTTGAGCTCTTCCTTGTCTGTAGCCTGTTTCATGTACACAATGGAAGGATAGATCCATTTCATAAAAGCGTTGATTTGTGAGGCATTCAAGAATGACTCCCTGGGATTGGAAGTGTCCCTTGAGGACAGTATGGAGAGAGGGACTAGGAGGAGACTGGGGATGGACTCTGACCAAGGGAGGAAAGCAGCTTGGGATCCTTAGAAAGATTCCGAAAGAGCAGTCAGGGCAGAGTCAGTGGAAGAATCAGAGAGAGGATGTCATGGGATGAAAGAAGAAGCAAGTTGCCAAAGAAGGATTCTCTTGTAGTAGGATTGCTAAATATTATTGCTTTTATTTAAAATAAAAGACCTCGTGGACCACTAGATCTCTTTTAGTTGTAAATTAGATTCCTCCTGAAACCAGTATGTATATAAGAACATCAAGGCAGAAAAATAAAATAAATTCAAAGCTGCAATCTAAATCATTCTTATTGAAAAATGCTTTTGAAGATAGTGTTTATTGATGTTTCAAATATATAACTATAGTAAGTTGGATAAAATGGCAAATTTCTTTGAATCAAAGAACTGATTTAAAAATAAAACAGGCAGGGGGTGGGGAAGCAAGAAAAGATAATTTAGGCAGCAAAAAAAAAAAAAAAAAAGGAGGATAACAGCTAGGCTGTTTATTATAACAACACAGCAGGTTGTTGCCAAATTACTTCTCCCACCATGGAACAATTTAGTCTGGCCAGACTACTCCTTCAGGGAGACAAGTTGCTAATTGCATACACCTTGGCAGTGACCTTAAAAAAATGCTGTGGCATTGAGAACAACCAAATTAGTTGTGTTTGATATATTATGCCTGCTAATTAGATGAGTCTTTGACTCAATGATATTCTCATTTCATTGAGTAAATGAACTCCCTACAAGAAATCAACCAAGTCACCTGCCATGCTAAATGTATAAAGAGTCTACAGGTGCTCTTTGGGAAACCAAATCAAGCAGCACACAGTCACGTCCTCACTATCAGGAGAGAGAAATTGTAATCATTACAGAGCCAAGACTGGGTGCCCCAAATGTATTCCATTGCATGTTCAGCGGCACAGCATTCTCTTTCAATTTAGTCAGCTACTTCAATTGAAGAACATTAGGTGACCATTTGAGCTTCCTATTTAACACATGATTTTGCTGGAAGCCAAAAGAGAAACATTACCACTTCCATATTTGCATACAAAATTATTTTCTATCTCTCACAAGGCACCATGGCCTAATCTCTTTTATACTATCCTACTGGAGGATGGGATACATTTATATTTTGAATTTCCAATATAAAACTCAGATCTGAACACCTCCTTTTGTTCTCTGTGGCAAGCTGAGAATAGCTACTATTAATGCTTGTCATTACATAGTGTCCTTCAAAATTCATGTCCACCTGGAACCTCAGAATGTAACCTTATTTAGAAATACGGTCTTGTGGATGCAATTAGTTAAGATGAGTTTATACTAAATTAAAATGGGTTCTAAATGCAATAACTGGTGTCCCCATGAAAAGAGGAGGGGACACACAGAGACACAGCACATACAGGGAGTTTACCTTTTATTTTGTCAGAGTTTCCCAGGAGTCCATTCATTGAAATGCCATCTCAGCATGGCACCTGCCCTCTCAACTACCATGTGTGTGCTCAGCAGACATTTCCTTTAAGCATCTCCAAGTGTGTTCACCTGCCCAGGGACTGTGATTTCTTTTCTGTGACTTTGCCAACTCTCAAAGGTCATGCAACAGTCTCAGGTAGCCTACTGGGGTTATTGCACCACAGGGCCCAAGCGCCATTGGGATTTCCTACACAAAAGGCCTTTACTTTTTATTGCTTTTGGAGATTGTTGTATTTGTTAAAGTCTGACCTCTAAGCTTACAGCTCCGCTGTTCTTTCAAGAGTCTTAGTTGTCTGCTCTCTCTTTAAGATCTTGGGATGGAGGCGAGTCTCTAGGTTTGGAGATCATTGGTTTGAGAAGACAAAGAATGTCTGCTTCTTCCCACATCTTACATTAGGGCAGGGTGGTTCCGCAGACAACCCACAGGGTCAGAGGGCTTGTGTTCGAGGCTCGTTTGCTGTTTGCCCTTCAGGATGTCCCTTAATACCTTCTGCCCTTAGTTTCTGTTTTCCCCAGAGGTTGTTGTAAGTTTTAAGTAACTTTAAACATATAAAGGGCTAGGACAGTGCCTGGCACTTGATAAACACCACACACATGTGCTCTCTTATCACCAACTGTAAGCATTATCTTTCTGATTGAGGTGCTCCTGAGATGCTCAGTCACTAAGCAGTAGGCATGGTGGAGACCAGGTGAGTGATATTTGAGTAGCTTCTGATTCCTCCTGCCTAGGAGCAAACTCATAGGAGCTGGTGAGGTGATGCTATGCTGGGAGAAGAGTCAGACTGAGATCTCAAAACTCTTCAGGAAATATTATTTATTTAGACTGTTCAGTGGCAATTGTCTAGTTATGAACCCTTCTGGTGAGTAGAGAAATGTCTTTGAAAGCACATATGAAATGTTAAACAAAACTATGATAAATAAAATAAGGAGGCCCTATGCTCATGCACTTGCCATGGTTTGGATGTGGTGTGAGTGGGTCCCCCAGGGGTTCATATGCGAGAGACCTGGTGCTCAGCGTGGCAGTGCTGAGTGGTAGTGGGACACTTAGGAGCTGGGGCCTGGTGCCAGATTATTAGGTCACAATTGGTGCTGCCCACAGAAAGTATTAAAGTAGTTCTCTTGGGACCCTTGGTTTGCTCTGTTAGAGTGAGTTGTTATGGAAAGAGCAAGCCTAGTCCCCAGATCTCTCCAACTTCCTGTCTCACCATGTGATTTCTTCTGCATGTGCCATTGTGATGCCATCTGCCATGAGGCCTTCTTCAGAAACAAGCACATGGGGCCAGCGAATCTTGGTCTTCCAGTCTCCCAGTGTAAGAGCTAAATAAACCTCTTTTCTTCATAAAATACCCAGCATTAGGTATCAACATAAAATCGACTAATACAACATCTGACAAAATGTAAGTATAGAGTCTCCCATGGAAAGATAACTTGTTCTCATGAGACACAACAGAAGACTTTGAAGTACAGAGCCTAACCAAGCATAGTTTCTGGTCTGTACGGAGAGAGTCATGAGGAGGGCCACCATATTCATTTACTATGAGTACTCATTCAACTGTTCACTCATCCGTCCATTTATTTAATTAAATAGCCCCAACCGTTTATCAGGTATGGTGCTATGCCCTTGTAATTCAAAGGTGACTGGAGCACTGCCCCTGTCTCAAGGAGGTCATTGAGAAGCAAAACATAGATGGTGGGAAGTGATTTACGAGCCCATGCCCAGCAAATGCCCTAGTCAAGATGCTTCTGCCCTAATATCCAAGGTTGATTTTCCAGGGATGTGATTCATGGTGATTAATTATAGAGAACTATTTTCATACATGATAAACCCAGAAGTATGTTTGTCTCATGTTTTGGGCCTTTCTTGAAACCTGGAGCTTCTAAAGAGAATGGAGCCAATCAAAAAGGGGAGATCCTTTCCTGTTTCTGATAGACCCCTTCCATCCACAAATTTGCATGCCTTTGTGGCTTCAGGGCATAGAGTCAGTGCCCTCAGCAGAGACTCCAGTTGAGGCCAGGACACTATCTGGCCTTGTCTGCTCAACTGTTGACTGAGTAGAATCAGTGGAAACACAGGTGGTAATGATAAAGCTAAATGAGAAGAAAAGTAGCTTCTGTAGCAGAAAAGATGGGACAGGGGAGATAATGTAACAAAAATTGGATTGAAATGAGTTTCTTGGATTCTTCCTAAGCAAATAGATTTTATGTCCTTGAATTAGACAATTCCAGCTTCTAAGGGTATGAAACTATTGAATGGAAAGACTCTTGGTCTTGCTGCCCATTTCTACCTCATCATGCCTAGCTTTCTAGGGTTCTGATGTAAGATTGTAGAACAAAGTTGAGTGACAGGTGGACTGTTCAGAGTCCCACCAGGAAGCAGATGGCACACTCAAATTAAGACAATTTGAGGAAAATTTATTAATAGAGCAATTACAAATGTGTGGGTAGAATATAGGGGGACTGTGGAACTAGTGCAGGTACCTAGAATTGGGGCAGTGGGGCCATTATGACTTCTAGGCTTGAAGAGGTAAGGAAACAGTGGTTACCAGAAACTAGGAGAGAGACATAAGTATGCCCCTCTGAGAGAGCAATGCAGCTTTTATAAAATATAAAATATTGCTGTTATAAACTTATAAATTGATGATCCACGTGGGTCAATGCCAGGTGTGAATGTGGTCATGGGCAAAGTTCCAATCTGTGCAAACAGTACTGATTTTCAAATGACTGGTCTTTTACATGGTTTTCTTAAATTCCTCAAAGGAAAAGGTAGATCCTAGAATATTTCTTAAAACTCTGCATTGTGATCATAGTTCTGTTTCCTCTGCCTCTCTCTTTCATACCTTGCACTCCTTCCTCCTCTGCTCCAGCTGTCAGTCACACATTTTTCCTGCTGCCCCCCTGTTTCCCCACACTCACCTCCTGTTCATCCAACACAAGAGCCCCAAAACCTTGGTCTGCTAAAGTAGGGAGGACCCTTGCTAGGGATGGAAAAGGGGGATGCATGGAACGAATGGTATAAGGTGGGCAGGGTAGATACGATTTCAGTGTGTTCATGTATTTTTGTCCTATCTCATAAGCACAGAAAGTAGCTTGAGAGGCTGGGTGGTCAAGTTCTGGGAAACCATGCCTAAGAATTTGGGGACCTGATTTTGGTCTTCATATTGATCAGTTCATCTGTAACTCTAAGCTAAGATGACAAATGACACTATCTTTTCAAAGGATTCACTGGAGATAAATGCTTTTTAGAACAAAGCATGTGATCATTTGCCTGATTTTCTTAGATTCTGTTCACACCTGAGACACACCCCACCCAGTTCATTGAGGCCTGAAGCAGGACTTTGCTGCAGCTGTCCTGTCCTTTGACTGTCCTTGTAGGTGGATTGAGCAAGGCTGAGGAAGCCAGTGGCTGCCAAAATTCACAGTAAATGCCCATGAGGATGAAATCCTAGGACAAGGCAGCATCTGTGATAATAATGGTGACAATTTCTAGTAACATCTATAATAGACTTATTTTTTGAAAATAACTCCACTGGTTATAGATACGTGTGTGGCTATCTGTACTTCTCCACTACTCCAGTACTACCAATGTTTTTTACTGAAAAAAACATTGGTACATATTAATGAGACAGGATGTTGAGTTTCATTCTAAACAAATTGTTAACATATTAGAAAATATCTTGGGGTTGGGGATATAACTCAGTTGATAGAGTGCCTGCCTCACAAGTGCAAGGCCTTGGGTTCAATCCCCAGCACCACAAAAAAAAAAAAAAAAAAAAAAAAAATCTTAAAAAAAAATTCGATCCTTATTGAGTTTACCACATGGTGGCAACTGTGATGTATTTTCTAGTTAAGCACAAGTGGCTTACAAAGTATGTTTAGAAATATCCCTGGTTTACAGATGAGGAAGGCCAGATGTGGGGATGTTATGAGCTCACCCACATCTGTATACCTGCTAAGTGGCAGAATTGAGATGGAAAGTCATGTGGTCAGTTTAAAACCTGTATTGTTTTTATCTTGTTTATGTATGCTTTTAGTGTTGCTGTTGAAAACATAAATCTGTGTTGATTGATTAAATTAGTCTCAATGTTGAGTGATTAGGAATAATTGTAACTTCTTTAAAACTTGAGGCAGATATTAAAAGGATATTTGTTCTAAAGTCTGTTTGGAGCACTCATCTCACATCTTCCTTTGGTCGTGTATTTTATAGTGAATTCTGGTACAGTATGAGTCAGTGGATGGAGCAGACTTTGTGGTCAGGTAAATTTCTAAGACTTACTAAGGCAATTAGAGAAATTCCTGGGATATTTTCACATTTCATATAAGGAGAAAAAATAATAAATAGAAAGTTATTATTTACATACAATTATGCACAATCTATGTCTCTCAAAATGGTAGCTATGATTGCGACTTATGTCTCTTTGTTCTGGCAGAAAGACTCAAGACTGCTGTTTGTTTTTTTGCTTTGGAGTCTTAAGTTAAAGTGTGAGGACGTAGGTATACCAACTCATGTCCGGGTCCCTGCCCCAGACCTGTATGCCTTATACAGCACATACTCTTAGTGCACGTCTTATGACCATGTAAAGTTTTGTAGATTTTTTAAGTTCTAAAATAAAAACTTTGTTACATTTACTTATTTATAAAGTTTGCATTCATCTAAGGGCAATGGTGTTGAGCAGATTGAAAATAGAAAGCAATTGAAGGATGAGAATACTATATATTTAATAGTGTATTGAAATGTTTATAAGGTAGTTTTTATTTTGAAACAAGAGATCATCTTCTTAATTATGTAAAAGATGGCCTAACACAAGTGACAATATGTTTAACACAAAATTATATGCAATAAATTATAATATCACTAACTTATAACTGCATATTTTATGTGTATGGAAATACCTACATAAAATATTATATGCAATATAACATATGTTACATTATAAAATATATGTATGTAAATACTTACACAACTATTATATATTATATATCTATATATACCAACACAAAATTAAAATCAGCAGTCTATTCCAAAAATTTAGTTGTAGAGCTTAAAATTTTAATACAATTTAGCAATACACTTTCATTTCCCAGAACCATGTCAATTGCAAAATTCTTTCTTTTCTGGGCTCATCAGTTTAGTATTTCTATACCATCTCTTCTTTCTGGTGATTTTTCCTTTGCTGAAAATTAATATAAGTGGGTTCATATAAGTGAATCATGGTGGTCAAAGAATATAGAATGATTTTGGAAGCATTAATACAAGCTGTCTAATTGAAGAATATTATATTTTGGCTTCTAGAAATAAAAACACTCCCAAAGAGCCTGGAAAGGCTGAAGAAAAAAGAGAAAAAATTTGCAATTTGAAAAGGCAAATACCTAAAGATTATTTGTCTCCCAATCAATCACACCAGGATGCAGAGGTAGGTATATGAGAGGAAATAAATGTGCACCAAAAATCGTCCCCTGGATTTTTTTCAAGATTAAAGCTGAATGAAAGATAAAGAATACAGGTAGACCAAATGAGATTAGTCTGGGAAGTTTTTAGAAGATCATTTAGGAGAAATTAAAATAATGAAAGATTAGTTCAAACCTGACAGTTTCCCTTTTATAATTAACTCTCTGAGTATTCCTATTTCTGCTTCTTTTATTGTGAGCACAACAGAACATTCAGCCTTCTACTCTCCTATAGGACAATAACACTCAAATCATCATCTACCTGAGAGAGTACAAAATGCACATTTTTTATTTTATGCCAATCTTATTCTAAATGCAACATACTCTAATTCATAATGGATTCTATTCTCATCTGTCAGCATATGGTGTTGACCACATGGTGCACAGTAAGACAGACACAAGGTTTCCAAATGCCATGAAATATTTTAGAGGCCTGACTTCTACAAAATAAAAGAGTCACATTAGAGCCCTGTTGCTAGGCAAGTCGAACCCAGCTGTGCTCAGAGTCTCTGACAACAGGACACTTCATTCACTGCTCTGCAGTGAACATGTACATTACTTAGTAGGCGTGGAACCTATTACCAAAAATACCAGAATGACAGGTCTCTCTGCAAATGCTCTAGAGGTGTGTGCACAGAAGATGGACACACACTCAAATTCATTTACTTTTTCCAGCCTAAGCTTTTCCACTCTCTTTTCAAAATGATAAATTGCAGCATGAATGAAAATGCTAATAACCCAAGAAGCAATGTGCATTATTATTTTTATTTATTGAGAAAGAGGGAGCAGTCGTGCAGATAGTAGCGGCTAAGAGTCATCAGCTGAGGGATTTCATTCTTAGGAAGAATGTAAACAGGTCAATGAAGTTTTCTGCTCATAGGAAATACTATTGACAGAATAATCAATGAAATAAATATAGAACTTAGTCATTAGCAGTGTTTTATTCACCAAATAATTGCATGACCAGGAAAGCTGTTTGTTGACTATTGTGTAATTGATACACTTACTGGACTGCGGGGGTGGAGTCCTAGGTTCAGTCTCCTGACTCTCCTACTAGTTGTGTGACCATAGGCAGATCCAAACGAAAGGGTTAAAGATGGATTTCTAACAACCTGCTCTACTGTGAGTTCTAAATGACTCTACATTGTGAGGGACATGTTATTTCAGAAGGATGATTTCTATGTGTATGTGTGCTGATGTGGATGTACAACAATTCAATTATTTTTACCTTTTATATAAAAATAAAGTATATTTAAAGGAGCATTTATCTAAAAAGAAACTTCATAAAGAGGTAGAGTATTTCTAAGATAATTTATTCTAAAAAAGATTTCACACTGATGCATTATTTTTTAAAACAGAAGATAGATTTAAATGAAATGTAATTTTAAAACCATATATTTTAACAATTGTGATGGATCCTCACCTTTCTTTTGAGAATGGCCCTACATGTGTTTGTGTTCCTCTACTGTTCATGTGTCAAGGTAGCATGCCACATGTTTGTGGTAACCTGCCTCCATGATGGCCCCAATGACTCTTCCTCAACCCCTTACTTACGAATGTGACCTCCTTTGCCAATAGGGTCTTGGCGGATGTAATCAGTTATGAGGAGATCAAACTAGATTAGGGTGGACCCTAAACCCAATATAACTGTTGTCCTTTTGACAAGAGGGAAAGTTGGACACAGACCTGGACACAGAGCATCGTGGGATGATGGAGCCAGAGCTTGGAGAGCTGCAGCTGGAAGCCAAGGAACACCAAAGATCACCAGAAGCCTTGAGAAAGGGATTGTCCCCCAGAGCCTGCACAGAAAGCATTACCCAGCCCAGAGCAGATTTTACAGTTTCAGCATCTAGAACCATGAGGAAATGCGTTTGTGTTGTTTTAGGTCATCCAGTTTGGGGTGCTTGGTTTCAGCAGTCCAAGGAACCCAAGGCAGGTGGCACTGTAGAGAAGCAGAGAATGAATAACCTCTGCAATAAATGGTGCTGGGATAAACTTATATTGACATGGAAAAAAATCCAGAAACTTGATCCTCTTTCAAATTCTACAAAAAAGAAATTTTATGTATATTGTAGATCTAAATATGAAAAGCAAAATAACAAACATTCTAGAAGCTAATACATGACAGCATTTTTATTATATAAGGGTAGGAATAGATTATTTGAAAAGGACACAAAAAATACTAACCACAAAGGAAAATAAATGATAAACTCTACTTCAGTAAAATTAAGATCTTTGGTTCTTCAAACGACATGACTGAGTGAATGAAAAAGCAAGTCACAGAGTGGATAAAATTCCTGGCAACAGATGCAAAGAATAAAACACTGTTAACCAGAATAAACAACTGCTGATCCTACAGCATCAAATTTGAGTGAGAATGTGAACCTCGGGGACTCCTGTGCTTTGCTCTCAGGGATGGAAGCTGAACAACCACTTTAAAGGGAAGTCAGTTTGGCATGATTAATTAGGACTGCGGATGTGTGACTAGCAATTCCACTTCTAGAAATGAGTACTTCTGTAGAGCAAGGCGTACCTACAATAATGTTCCTAACAATGTGGCTTGTAAAGTTCACCCACAGTTGAATGGAAAAATAAAGTTACAGTATAAACACATGACAAAACCCTATGAAACTATAAAACCAAAAGGACTACAGCTACATGCAATTACATGGGTATCATAAACAGAACATCAAACCAAAGAATCCAGACACACAAGGAGTCCTACTACAGGACTTCAACTCTACTTATCTGAAATTTGGAATTTAGCAAAACTAAACTATAGTGTTTACATATATTAAAATCAGATTTTTGATAGGTAGCAAGGGATTAACTTAAGTGTCAAGATTGTAGTTACCATTGAACGGGAGGAAAAGAGGGCAGTAATTGGGAGGGATCATCCGTGGGTATCTGAATGTTAGATGATATTCTATTGCATTGAAAGATTATTTATTTATTTATTCATTCATTCATTCATTCATTCATTCATTCTGACATCTTAGGCTGTGGTGGCAACGCTGCTCTCTGAATTTCTTGATGCTGCCCAAGCATGACAAGATGCTAGAAAGTCAGCCAAGAAAGACAAAGACCCAGCAAAGAAATCTAGAGACAAGGCCAAAAAGAAGTGATCCAAAGGCAGAGTTCAGGACAAGTTCAACAATCTACCTTGTTTGACCAGGCTAACTTATGACAAACTGTAGGGAAGTTCCCCACTATAAGTTCCTAACCCCAGCCGTGGTCTCTGAGAGACAGATTTGCAATTCCCTGGCCCAGGCAGTCCTTCAGGAATTCCTCAGCACAGAACTCAAGTTATTTACCCCAGAAACATGAAGAGTAGAGATGCCCCAGCTGCTGGTGAAGATGCATCAACAAGTCTAACCAACTATATTTGGAAAATATAACTTTATTTAGTAAAAACAATGATTAGGTGTTTGCTTTGTAATCATTCAGAGTACTGTGTGTGCCTTAGTTGTGCATCTTTTGGTATAGGGCTTTTATTTCACAATGAAGTTATCTGAGCAAAACCAGGCATATGGGACAGAAATTCTAATTTAGTTTTTATAAAAAATATTTTTTAGATGTTGATGGACATTGATTTTATTCATTTATTTATATCTGGTGCTGAGAATCAGACCCAGTGCCTCACACATGCTAGGCAAGTGCTCTACCACTGAGCCACAACTCCAGCCCCGATTTTGTGTTTCAGCTACTGGGACTCAGTCAGGTCATACTCCATACAGCTTTTGCTCCAGTGTTTTTCATTGATTTCTTTAACTATCATCATACTAAGCAAATTTATGGAGTGATGCAACTTTGCGGGGTATAATCAATTTCATCTTTGTGTTTCCTGAAAACATAGCTCCATACAGAGCAAAATGCAGGAAGTGCTGGGTTCTTAGTAAATCCCAGTTTTTAGTGGAAGCAGTTATTAGTGATAACTTCTGTGAAAAAGTTATCCCTAATGTAGAAGTGACATTGCCCAGTTTGGGCTTGTTTCCTCACCTCATTTGCTCTGCACTTGGAGACTCACTGCAGTTGCAGGCTGGCTTCCCTTCTTCCTTCTCTTGCTCACCCATGTCATGCAGTTTACCAGATTACTAGTCTAATACATGGATCCTATAGCACAGACGTGTGCTTGTCTCCCTACCAAAGTGACCTTTATTTCGGTGGATGGTAATTAAGATTCACAAATTGTCCCTTTTCCTAGGTATGATGATTAATCTGAATTATCAACTTGATTGGATTAAGAGATGCCCAAGATGAAGAGGCTTCTGGTGTCTCCATGAGGGTGTTTCTAGGAATTATTGGCATGTGGGACAGCAAACTGAGGTGGAGACCCATGCTAAATATGGGCAGCACAGTCCAATAGGTTGCCAGCTTGGATGGAACAAAAGTTGGAAGAACAAGGAAGCAGCAGCAGATGCAAGCTAGATTCATCTTGAGAGGGTTCTTTTTAAAGAAAAAAAATTATTCTAATTAGTTGTACATGGCAGTAGAGTGCATTTCTACATTTTGATTGATCATACATAAATGGAGTGTTATCTCTCATTTTTTCTGATTATACTTATTGTAGGATCACATCAGTCATGTAGTCATATACGTATATGAGGTAATAATGTCTTTTTCACTCTACTATTCTTCCTACCCCCATACCCCTTCTCTTCCCTTCACTCTCCTCTACTTAATCTAAAGTAACTCTATTCTTCCCTAACAGCCACCCTGATTCCCAACTTATTGTGAATGAGCATCTGTATATCAGAGAAAACAGTCTTTAGTTTTTTGGTTTTGGCCTATTTTGCTTAGCGTATTTTCTAACTTCATCCATTTACCAACAAATGCCATAATTTCATTCTTCTTTAAAGCTGAGCAATATTCCATTGTGTGTGTGTGTATATATATATATATATATATATATATATATATATATCACATTTTCTTTATCCATTCATCTATTGAAGGGCATCTAAGTTGGTTCCATAGTTTATCTATGGTGAATTGAGCTGCTATAAACATTGATGTGGCTGTGTCACTGTAGTATGCTGATTTTAAGTCCTTTGGGGTGCTGGGTCAAATGGTGGTTCCATTCCAAGTTTTCTAAAGAAACTCCATACAGCTTTCCAGAGTGGTTGCACCAATTTGCAGTCCCGTTTCCCACATCCTTGTCAACACTTATTGTTGCTTGTATTCTTGGTAATTGCCATTCTGACTGGAGTGAGATGAAATTTCCCTAATTGCTAGAGATGTTGAACATTTTTTTATATACTTGTTGATCAATTGTACATCTTCTGTGAAGTGTTGTTCAGTTCCTTAGCCTACCTATTATTGATTGGGTTGTTTTTTTGCTGCTTAGATTTTTGAGTTCATTATATATCCTGGAAATTAATGCTGTATTTGAGGTGCAGATGGCAAAGATTCCCATTCTGTAGGCTCTCTCTTCACGTTATTAGTTCCTTTGCTGAAAAAAAACTTTTCAGTTTGAGTCCATCCCATTTATTGATTCTTGATTTAACTTCTTGCACTTTAGAGGTCTTGTTAAGGAAGTCAGATCCTAGGGTGATATGATGAGGATTTGGGCCTACTTTTTCTTTCATTAGGCCCAGGGCCTCTGTTCTAGTGCCTACGTCTTTGATCCACTGTGAGTTGAGTTTCATGCAGGGTGAGAGATAGACGTTTAATTTCATTTTGTTACATGTGGCTTTCCATTGTTCCCAGCACCATTTGTTGAAAAGGCTATCTTTTCATCAGTGAATGTTTTTGGCACCTTTGTCTAGTATGAGATATCTGTATTTATGTGGGTTTTTCTCTGTGTCTTCTATTCTGTACCATTGGTCTTCATGTCTGTTTTGGTGCCAATACCATGCTGTTTTTATTACTATAGCTCTGTAGTATAGTTTAAGGTTTGGTAATGTGAGGTCTCCTGCTCCACTCTTCTTGTTAAGTATTGCTTTGGCTATTCTGGGTCTCTTATTTTTCCAAATGAATTTCATGATTGCTTTTTCTAAAGAAAACTTCTGGTTTTGTTCATAAACCCATTTGCACATGAAAATTTGCTTAGCCCTTTCTGCCATTACAACATAAATAACTACAAAATTGTAAAGTCCTTTGTGTTTTTTCCTAGTGACTTGTGTTTTTACTTCTATTACTTCCATCTTTAAGTAGTCCAGAGCTGTCTAACTTCACATATCTTCCTATATGTACACATAATATCTAATTCTTTTGAAAAGATAATTGGAGAAAAATTAAAGCTAAAATTTTCTTTTCATAATGTTCAGCATTATATTTTGTAGACTGTGATAAATGTCACCATTCAGTGATTGAATCTATAAACATAAAAATTAAAAAATATCTACAATCAACACAGGATGTTTTAAAAGATCTTCAGAAGTTAAATTGGGTTGTTTGTTATTACAATGCAAGTAAAATAAGTTTGCAGAAAAAAATAGAAACTAGCTTCAAAGAACTAACCAAGGATAACACAAAGATATGTTTTTTTGTTTGTTTGTTTTGTTTTGTACTAGAGATTGAACCCAGGAGCACTTAACAATTCAGCCACATCCCCAGCCCTTTTTCTATATTTTATTAAGCGACAGGGTCTTGCTGAGTTACCTAAGGCCTTGCTAAGTTGCTGAGGCTGGCTTTGAACTCCCAATCCTCCTGCCTCAGCTTCCTGGGCTGCTGGGTTTCCAGGTGTGCACCACTGTGCCCAGCTCCAGTTTTAAAAAATGTATGTCCCTCCCAATTTTTGCTATAAATACATGCATACCTACTTGCACGTATATACTTATTTTGATTGAAGGGAATAATAGTTTATTATTTAATAACAACAGTTCTTTGTTAACTATTTTAATACTGCCTGCTCCTAAATACATCTCAGTTAATCAGCCACAAGAGCAGTATGTTCAAGGCATTGAATGGCAAATAGAAAGCAGAAGGGCATATTCTCTTATTACCTTAAATCTCTAATCCTCAGCAGGCTTGGGGTGAGCAGCCCACCATAGTTTTACAGTTAAATCTCTGGAGTTAATCATCTCCTTGTAGGAAATTATTTTGTAATTTTAGAGTACTTATCTCAATAGAAAAACCAGTATTGAAGTCCTTACTGATTATGAATAAAGGAATAGTAAAATGAAAATGAGTTTAAACATGAAGCAAAGGAGGTCTGTAGTAAATCAAAGAAAGTGAATCAAAGCTTTGTTAGGTCAGGAGATTTTTATTTTGTTTTATGTTATACTCTTATTCCTTTCATTTATTTTTTATTTGGTGCATAACTTACACAGGAAAGTGGAATTCATTGTGATATATTCACGTATGCACCAGCAAAACTTGGTTGATTTCATACCTCAGTTCCTCCCCTTTCTCTGTCACGCTTGATCCTGTTCCTCTACTGGTTGAGATCCTCTTCTATTCCTTATTTCTCTCTAGCTTTTAGCATATTTGAGAAAGCATTTAACCCTTGACTTTCTGAGTTTGATTTACTTCAATTAGCATGACATTCTCCAGTTCCATTAGTTTACTCATAAATGACATAATTGCATTTTTCTTAATAGTTGAATAGAAATCCATTGAGGATTTATCCTACATTTTCTATATCCATTTATCTGACAGATAACAAGGCTGGTTATATAACTTGGTTATTATTGTGAGTTGCACCACTATAAACACTGGAATGTAGGTATCACTATGGTATGTTGATTTCAGGTCTTTTTAAAAATAAATATCAAAGAGTGGTTAGCTGGGTCATATGGTGGATCCATTCCTAGTCTTTTGAGGAATACTGATTTCCTTTCTCCCCACATCCTCTCCAACACTTATTATTATTTATATTATTTTTCTATGCATTCTTGATGATTACCATTCTAACTGGAATAAGATGAAATTTCAGTGTGGTTTTGATTTTCATTCACTGATTGCTAAAGATTTTAACATTTTTTCATTTATTTGTTGGCCATTTGCATTTCTTCTTTTGAGAAAAGTCTCTTTAGTTCATTTGGCCATTTGTTAATTGAGTTATTTGTTTCTTTGGTGTCAAGTTTCTTAAGTTCTTTTTATATAGTGAATAATAGTCCTCTGTCAGAAATGTAGCTGGCAAAGATTTTCTTCCTATTTTATTTTAAAGTCAGGATCTTGTTGTGTTGCCCAAGCTGGCCTCTAACTTTTGCACTGAAACCATCCTCTTGCCTCTGCCTCTTAAGTAGCTGGGACTACTAAGTAGCTGGGTGTGCCATCATGCACAGCTGAGAAAATCATTTAAAATCTGTGGAAATAAGATGGAGCATCATGATACGACATACCAATGTTACTGGACCTCATATTTGAATAATGTTTGATGGTGAGCATTTAAAATTTTTGATCTTTATCTAATTTAGTACCATATGTAACAGGGGAGCAATGAAGTTAGGAATAATCTTCCCCATTTCACATATATCCAAAGCATGTCAAAGCCCTTTCTTTCATGTTTTGAAAATATTGCTGCTTGTTGCTCAGTGAGGGGCAACTGAAAATTGAGAATTACATGGTCGCAGAAATCAGTGCTGCTTTAGATGGATGAGTCCCTCCATAGATGCTAAAATTCACTAGCTGATTTATACGGTACTACTATCCAGAAGTTGTATTATTTTAACTATTATTTGAAAGACATTAATTGCTAGATAGGTCATCATTGATTGTGAAAAACCATAATAAAACCCCAACAGATATTTTTACTAATTATTGTATATGTGCATGTATCTGTTATGTGTATGATATAATATACAGAGAAAAGGACCAGCAGGTAGTCACCTACTGACTGGGGGTGCCCAAAAGAAAAAGAGAGTAAAAAGGAGTAAGAAGCTAAACACCGTATAACTTGAAGAATCGCATTTGCTTATGTTCACCTCCCACCAAGAAGGGCTCATTCTGACCTTGAGTCTGGTTCACTTCGATCAGTACCAGCAATTTCTAGTTGTCCACAAAGACAAGACAGCTGTAATTTTTCACATCTCATCTCTCAGAAAGGGAGCTACATCGAGGGAAATTTAAATTTTTTTTTCAGAATCGATATTTAGAAGGTAATTTCATTTGAGATAAGTGGATCTCAACCTAAGCCAACTCTTTTTCCCATGGGACAAATGATGGTTTCAAATAAAATACATTTTCTTTTCCCTTAAAATAACCTTTACCTGTGGGAAAATGGCCCAACGTGAAGACACAATATGTGTGGTCTTAGGAGATGCCACAGTTCTAAAGCTGGCCTGAAAAATTCCATGTGGGATATTTGTTCTAATTCAGCATCCGACCCATCATCATCTACTTGCAGACAATACAAGTGTAAATACATCTGTTGCTTATTTATGGAGGCTAAATTAAAAATAAAGAAACAGAAGGTTTGCTGTGATGATTTTCTGGGGCATAGAATCTATTTTTAATAAAAGTCTTTACTGAAGGTCATAAACTGTTCTTGATCCCATTTAAACTGGTCAGAAATGATTTTTTCCATTCTGAAATCTTTCTCTACCAGCCCCTGCATTTAGGAAATGCTTCTCTTTCCTCTTCTGTTGATGTGCCCACTCTGTCGTCTGCTCCCCCTTCCCAACCAGCCTTTCTGTTATTGATAGGGGTTGAGTGGCAGGTGTGACCCAGGTTTCCAGGCTTCTGTGTCTCCATTATAGATGGGGCTTGTCAACTGCCTGACACGTGTTATTTATTGCTGCTGCAATACTTTAATTTGAAGCTCTTTGGTTTTGCTGAAAATCTTTTATTTTGGATTTTTAAAAAACATTTTGTTTCTGTATAACATAGATTGCATCATGTTAATTTTTACAGATTTTTTTTAAAATTAGCAACATTTTCCTAGACTTTCAATTAATTTTTTGAAATTATAAAAGTATTAGAAATTAATGCATTTCCAAAAAAGCTAACTGGTATCAAAATTTACAAAAATGTAAAATTTCACACCTCTACCTCAAATGCCCTTAGTCAGAGGAAACTATAAATTTCCATTTGAATTAGAACAAACACACTTGTATAATTTTTTTGGACCCTGATTTGGAAGTCCATCTTCTATTAATATGCATGCATTTACGTGTGCGAATAAATGAAATAAAAATTCCTAGAAGTGGAATTGCAGTGTCAAAGTGCATTTAAAAGTTTGAAAGACATTGACAGATGGCTTCCTACCCCTAATTTTGTACTCTGAAAATTTAATGAAAGGGATGCTTTTCCATTTCCTACCAAAGAAGGAAGTCCTAACAATCTTTGGCAACTGGTAGATGAAAATAGCATATTGTGATTATAATTTGCATTTTTAGTTTTTAGTGACATTAAACATCTTTCCATGTATTTATTGACCATATGCATTTTGCCATGTAAAATACATTTTTACATCCTTTGTTCATTTTTCTATTTTATTTTTGGTCATTTTCTTTTTTCTGGGGATGGTAGTGGTGAATCGAAACCACATCCTTGCCCAGGCCAGCAGGTGTTCTACCCTCTGAGCTACATCGCCATCCCTATTTTTGGTCATTTTCTAATTGATTTGTGAGACCTCCCTTTATTTCAGAAATTAGGTCTTTGCCATAATTTTTGCCATTTTCTTCTTAAATTGTTATTTTTAAGAGATCTTGTGTATGGCTATTCTTGGGATCAATTTTTTTAAAAGTTTTACATGAGCAAATCTTCCTTTATGATTTCTGGGTTTTATATCATACCTAAAATGTCCCCACTGCCCCATTCCAAAAGTATAAACACTGACCACTATTGATCTTCAGTCTCTAGTGGCCAACTTTCCCACTCCCTCCATCTTTACTTCCTTCCTTCTAACATTTAAATATCTGTCTCGTCCAGAATTTAGGTAGCATAAGGAGGAAAAGATTTATGGTTTTCCTTACATGCCTAGCCAGCTGTCCTACACTATTTGTTGAATTATTCATCTTTCCCCCATTTCTTTAAAAGAACACAATATCCAAGTTTTAGATAAATACCTGAATTTTTGTCTTAGCCTGGTCTGCCATAACAATACCACAGCCTGGGTGGCTTAAACACCAGAAATGTATTTCCCACAATTCTGGAGACTAGAAGACTGAGACCAGGTAGCATCATGGTTGCCTTCTGGTGAGGGTTCTCTACTTGACTAGCAGATGGCTGCCTTCTCACTGTCATTGCATGGTGGAGAGAGGTCCTTTCCTCTTCTTTTAAACACAATAGTCCTGTCTTACGACCTTCATCCCATGACCTCATCTGAAGCTAATTACCTCCCAAGGTACCACCTCCAAATACCATCACATTGAGGGTTAGGGCTGCAACATTTGAATTTGGGGGCAACACATTTAATCCATAACTGTTTTCAAGAAACCTTAAATAAAGCTATCGAATTGTATTCAAGCAGAAAGGAAGGCCTTATTTCATTCCTTCAAAATTGACAAGTAGCTTGTAATCACTGTGGCAACAAGGATATAAATCAATGTGTTAACCCAACGTGAAACCCAATGTGTTAACAATGATAATAGAGCTGTGCATTCATTCAACAACAAATGCAATAAGGTGCCATGCTGAGGGGCACATGGAGCCACGACCAGGGTTGTCAGGCAGCTCTCCCCAGACAGTGAGTCCCTGGCTGAGCCTTGAAGAATATGGAGGGCAACGTTTCTAGGCTATTGTGTCCCAGTGTAATGACCTGCAGAGACTAAAGTGAATTTTCTTGTACCCTGACTTATGATAATTTGAACCATTAAATAAATGTCACATGTAAGTATTATAGGAGATAGAAAGGAATTACAAAATTCAGTAGTTTCTAGTAGTTCAGATGCACCTGTGCAGAAAAGATTTACATTATATGTGAGTCAAAAATAAAACTTGAGGGACATTTTCATTTCCCACTGGGAACTTATTACTCCTTTTAAAAGGTTTTCTAATTAAGAGTAAAAAAATGTTTCTAGGAATAGTGATGAATAATTAAGGAATTAATTCTGTTCTGTAGAATATGATAGGGCCCTATTATATCTGAGAAACTCATAAAGCATATAAATATTGTATCTGGGTCAACAAGCAGCTGTTCAAAATTTTCTGTGGTATTTGCTATTTACTTTGATTGCCTTGGATAATAGTCACTAGGCAACAGGACATTTACTTCATTGTGCATGGTGGCCATTAGTTAAGCTATTATATAACACTCTGAGGCCCCTTTCCATTGCTGAGACCAGCTAAAATGAATACAGTTGTTCAAGGAGGCATGGAATTGATTGACAGCAGGGCACGGTGAGGGAAAACACTTTATGTTCTCCAATGCCTTATACAAATATGTTATTAACGTTACTCATGTACTCTCAATAAGATAATTTATGGCATATTTGAGGGAAATAACCTCTATATTTTTAAAGCTGAAAATGTGCCTCACTTATGTCTGCAAATATCTAGGGAAAGTAACGTGTGAATGTCCTAGAAAATATAGTTCTCTGCTTTATATGTATGAAGCTGGTATCCAGAAAAATCCTGTCAGGCACAAGATGGGTTTTTTTTAGCTTTTTATTGAAAATAAGCTTTAAAACATTCAACCATCACAAGTATACAGATTAATGAATTTCACAAACAAGAAACAAAATGTTATCCCTAAGGAGACAGTTTCAACCTCATGGGCAGGGAACATAGAATGAGTGAGGGTAAGTTTGCTCAGTCATAAGGGGAGTTTTCAGATTTCTTCTCCCTGAAGACAGACATGCTTGAGATATTTATAAATATTTCACAGCCAGTGAAAGTTGCAGAACTGGAGCATTGCCCTTGGAGCACTTGTGTGGACACTGCTCAGCAAACACCTACACACAACTGGTGGCTTTGTGTGACCACAACCACAACTTGGACACCTCGAAGTAGACGGAGACAGCGTTACAATTAATTGCAGTCAATGACAACTCAGAAGAGACTGGCCCAACATTCCTGTGCCTGGAATATAGAAGCAGATCAGGGATGGAGCAGGAGATCAGCCAAAGGGGAACCCATGAGGCACCTCCCAGAAGAGAGTTACAGGCTCTAGGAAGGAGGAGTTGCTAGTCCATAACACAAAGCAAAACAAAAACACACGCATCCTTTATGTTTCCTGTTGTGCATGTATATTTCTTTTTTTATTTTTTCTTGTTGTATTTATAGATACTGGTTATGAGTTCTGTTTTTTTGACAGTCATCTTATTTTCAGACTTTCAAAAGTGAAGTAAAGCTTACTTTTGTGTTAAAAACACTGTTTCTAGCATTGCTTGGAAGCCAGGCAGGCCTGTCCATCAGGTACCTCTGGTAAAGAATGTGGAAGGAAAATGTAGACAAATAAGCACTGTGCCTACTATGCAAATTGTCTTCTTCTTTGGGCATGTGAATTGTTCATATGATAAGGTTTCACACCAGCTCTTTTAGATGAAATCTACTTGGCTTATTTGGTCTCTGTAGAACAATATATGCTTGAGTATATCAAAGAGATCAGGTACAAGTGCTATGCTCAATAGGAGGAATAAAACTGCTACATCAGAAAGAATACTTGACTCAGACAAGCATGTAATTAGAATGAAGAACAATGTGGTCATTGTGAACTTAATTCTGTTATTCACATGAAGCAAGAAGTACATTTATGATTTAACCAAAGCAGTATTAAGTTAAAAGATGCACTTCTGTGATTTGAACCTATTAAGCTATTCAAAGCAAGCTTTTGTTTGGTTATCAGTGTTTGGTTATATTAAGAATTTATTACTATCATTTAGAACATAATTGTACTCTAGAGATAAGGGAATGTTACTATATGTTCGAATAGAAACCTTAATTATCTATATCAAGAAGACATGATGAAATTATATGTTAAAGCAGTAATTACAGTACTAAGAAATCTAGGACCCAATCTTCTTCAGAATTCTAATTTGTAATGTTATTTAAAACAACAATGTATTTTAAGACATTTTTGTAAAAAGTATACTCTTGAACAACAAGGATTTCTTTTGTAGTGAGTTTATTAGGCTCAAAGGAATAAATTAAAATTGCAATATTAATAAAAACATTGCATATCTATAAATCAAGTACAATTTACAAAAGACTTTGGTTTATTGAAGTGAATTCAATTATTTGTAAGTCTGTACAATTAACTGAGGTATTCTGGGGAACAAATACCTAAAAAATGTCTGACTAGGAAACATACATTCAATTTATACTCATGCTTGCAGTCTTCTGTGAAGCTGTGTTAAACTTGTTTATAATTTCATATTAGTTTCTTCCTTTGCTTTTTTTTTGCCCTCCTTCCTTCCTTTCTTCCTTCTTCTTTCCCTCTCCCTTTTCTCTTTTCCTTCCTTCCTTCTATTTTTTCCTTCTTTCCTTCCTTCTCTTTCTCTTTTCTCCTTTCTTTCTTGACATTTTTTAATTTGTTCAATGTTTTCAACACTTGGGGTTCTAGAAGATCATGCACCCATTTCTTAGTATCTCAGTCTCACAGACAAGGGCATTTGTTTTTGTGTTTGCACAAAAGCATAAGTCTTCACGAACAAAACTGTCCCACTGAGAATATTCTTGAGTAAAAGAGGCTTTAAAACCAAGGCTACTAGGAAAGACAGTGGAATGAACCTGACATAACTTTCCTTTGGACCCATATGAATACACCACAGTTGATCTCAACATCATGTATAGCCACAAGACAGAGATCCTAATTAGAATAAGATATATTCCATATTTCTATAAATATAGCAAGATAGACTCTACTGTCATATATAACTAAAAAGAATAAAAAAATTAAACCAAGGCTACCAAGTGCTGATTTGTACTATGTCTGCTGAGAAGTTGTTGGTTATTATGGTTCTTCAAAGAGCACAAGTAATACAAAATTTCCTAGTAAGCCTACCTTGTTTAAGATGCCCACCAATTCTCCTTGCTTTGAACCTGAATACAAATGTGATGAAGTCTCGGGTAGCCTCATGTGACTAGGGATATTTCCATATGATGGGAAGTTTTCCTTTGATTCCAGTATCCTAAAAAGATGATGGACAGGTGTTCTCCCCCACCCCACCCCCTCACTGGTACTGGGGACTGAACTCAGGAGCACTTTACCTCTGAGCTACGTTCTTAGCTCTTTTTAAATTTTGAGACAGGCTCTCACTAAGTTGCTTAGGGCCTTGCTAAGTTTCCCAGGCTAGCCTTGAACTTGTGATCCTCCTAACTCTGCCTCCCAAATTGCTGGGACTATAGGCATGTGCCACAATGCTGGCCAGAAAGGTGTTCTTTAAGCAATTAATTAGGACTCCTTTCATTGACCTTGTAGATAATTGAGTATTACAGCTAGAACAAAATTAGGATTATAACCCAATCAGAGACTGAAATAAGGCATTGCAGTTAAACATTACCCATCCTGGGAACCATCTACCAGAACTGGATCCAAATTTCACACTTTCCTCAGAGCTTTGTCTGATCTGTCAAAATTGATCTTTCCCACCCTTATAGTCCCTGAGTGAGCTGCTTTCCCTCCCAGGCATGGTTACATCCTGCCTTCTGTTAACGAATTATTTTATTCATCTCTGAATCCCTTACTGTCTGAGTGGGCACAAGAGGCAAAATCATCAGTGTGAGGATAATTGTTCAGGGTTGCTGGAGCGTGTGGTGACCAGCACATGCTGGATGCAGACACAGGAGCTGGGACCTGAGCTGAGACATCTGGGAGTCTCCAGTATGAAACAGGTTTTCAGTAAACGATTGCCTTTCATTTAAACCCCTTCCTAGGAGTCTTGCTAATTTAAAGCAGTGTACTTTATAGTCTCTTGGGAAAATATTTCCCTAGTAGTATTTTTTTTCATTTGTCCAACTAAGGTTAATTAAGATGTATGCACATTTGGCCTTTTTAAACAGTTTTGAGGGAGCTTATTATAAAAGCAAATCTGTCACGTTCAAAGCAAGATCAGAGAAGAGTCGTATACTTTATCGACCAACTGCAGAGTTTAAACATGGCCTTTAATTGCTCCCTCCAGAAAAGGAGGTTGCAGGGAAAACAAGACAAAACAAACAACTTCATCATTATTCTTAACTTCCTCTTCCCCTTCCCATGAAGTCTTGGTGGGATGTTTAAATCACAAGCAGCTACAGAGTCACAAAGAAAAGTGGACTCTGTCCTTTTTATTTTTCAATCTGCCTACAAGTCTTTCCACGATGACTGTGTCATAGCTCATAGGGTGGCCCCCCAGTCTGGATGCACAAGTGAGTACACCGTAATGGACCATTGACTTTTCCAGGCTTTAGGCTTATGCTTTTGCAGGCCTATGGTCACCTTCTATAATTAATGGTTCATCATGTATAATTAGCATATATTCTTCAAATTGTTCTTCAATTCAACTATCTATAGTTGGTCAAAGTGTATTTATTTTCTGCCATTACTGTGCAAATGCCACAGGTGTAATACGGGTTTTGAATAATTAAAGTGAGCATGTAAGTTGCAGATTGAAAATAGGGCTTACATTTTTTTTTTCCTGAATACTGAAGTGACACAGCCTATTGTGAGGAGATTAAAAAATTTGATTGTACAAAGGAGAGGAAAACCCTCTATAATGAATGACTGAGTGAGTAGTAATCACCACTTGCATGTAGATAAATTATGCCCTTATTCTCTAGATCTTCGGAACCATGATGAGCTTTGAAGTATAATAACCATGAGGGTGGTTATAATGTGCTCTGCCTGAGTCCTGTCTCTCAGCTTGTTTTGCAGTTGCACTTGACTTTGAAGTGAAGCTCTCTGCTTGTTATGGAGCTAGCTGAACTAACTCAGAGGTGGGTCAATGGTCACTGTGCTTGCTGACACGGAATGAAGCTTAATTTTCTGAAGAAGTCACTGTCACTGATATGAAATGGCATTCTAGTGACATTTTCTCCTCAGAAGTTAGTGCTGCTGCCTGAGCTCTGAGATTCAATCTGAGGCCCGGTGGGCAAGCGCTATGACAGGGGTTAAGAATAATGAATCACCCAGGGTGCCAATCGCTGTTGTAAGTTCACAAGTGATGTACTGCTTTTTGAAAAAGGACTTTGGGTTTTCCACAAATGAACAATTAGTGTCTCACTGCCTTAAGAATTTGAAAAATGTTTTTATTTTTCTACCTTATAATAGTGTGGGGGTAAAATTCTCAGAACATTACTTGCCTTCTGACTTACTTTTCTCTGGAAACTGAAATTAACAGGAATTTTATAGGTCTAGGCTTATTTTGGATGAGCATCACTGAAGATGGTATTTTTATGTAACTAGATTTAAGACTTGATGGCTCAGAACAAGAGTTATTTCTTTTGTTGGAAAGGCTAAGTCCCAGCTTCAGACTTTCCACAGCAATGCCACAGAATGCCTGATGTACAGATGGAGCAAGGATAGGAAGTGGTCTCAGGCAGGTAATGGCAGTGCCGTTTTGTGGAGAACTTCCTTTCATTTTTTTTTTTTTTTATTCCCAGGTAGATGGCCATGACAACCTAATGAACAAGATAAACCTAAGGCATGAGAGTATTCCAATATTTGGATAAAAAATGAAATGCACTTAATTGCCTAGCTACTTTCAATTAATTAATTTTGTGGTGCTGGGGTTATCCAGCCACTTTGAAAAAGGCAGATGTGAGGTGTCATGCAGACAAAATATTTGAGTCAATTATGTGGCTATAGTCCAAAAGTGGCAGAACAGACTATTTTGATTGATTCTGTTATTGATTGGTGCTTTCTTTTTGGTTAGTATAGATGATCTGTGAAAAGACCAAACTAGTGAGAACTCTAGTTCTCTTTGTAGTCTTTAGGATTCCCTATCACTCACTCTACTTTATCCAACTTAAATATATTAAGAATGTTCCTACATACACAATTTAAATAGACCAATTTCAAGCAATGAAATAGAAGAAGTCATCAAGAGACTATCTACCAAGAAAGGTCCAGGGCCAGATGGATTCTCAGCTGAGTTCTACAAGACCTTCAAAGAAGAACTCATTCCAATACTCCTCAAAGTATTCCATGAGATAGAAGAGGAGGGAACACTTCCAGACTCATTCTATGAAGCTAATATTACCACAATACCAAAACCAGACAAAGACACATCAAGGAAAGAAAATTTCAGACCAATATTGCTAATGAACATAGATGCAAAAATTCTTAACGAAATTTTAGCAAATCACATACAAAAACATATTAAAAATATAGTGCACCATGATCAAGTGGGTTCCATCCCAGGGATGCAAGGTTGGTTCAACATCCAGAAATCAATAAATGTAATTCACCACATCAACAGGCTTAAAGTTAAGAACCACATGATTATTTCAATAGATGCAGAGAAAGCCTTTGAAAAAATGCAGCACCCCTTTATGCTCAAAATACTAGAAAAAATAGGGATAGTAGGACCATATCTCAACATTGTAAAGGCTATCTATGCTAAGACCATGGCCAACATCATTCTAAATGGAGAAAAACTGAAAGCATTCCCTCTAAAAACTGGAACAAGGCAGGAATGCCCTCTTTCGCCACATCTATTCAACATCATCCTTGAAACTGTAGCCAGAGCAATTAGACAGACTAAAGAAATAAAAGGGATTCAAATAGGAAAAGAAGAATTTAAACTATCTCTATTTGCAGATGATATGATTCTGTATTTAGAGGAGCCAAAAAATTCCACCAGTAAACTTCTAGAACTCATAAATGAATTCAGTAAAGTAGCAGGATATAAAATCAGCACTCATAAATCTAATGCACACTTATTCATAGCTGATGAATCCTCTGAAAGAGAAATTAGGAAAACTACCCTATTCACAATAGTCTCAAAAAAAATTAAATACCTGGGAGTCAATTGAAAAAAGGAGGTGAAAGACCTCTACAACGAGAACTACAGAACACTAAAGAAAGAAATTAAAGAAAACCTTAGAAGATGGAAAGATCTCCCATGTTCTTGGATAGGCAGAATTAATATTATCAAAATGGCCATACTACCAAAAGTGCTATACAAATTCAATGCAATTCCAATTAAAATCCCAATGACAGACCTCACAGAAATAGAGCAAGCAATCATGAAATTCATTTGGAGGAATAAGAGACCAAGAATTGCTAAAGCAATTCTTAGCAAGAAGAACGAATCAGGAGGTATCACAATACCAGAACTTCAACTATACTACAAAGCAATAGTAACAAAAACAGCATGGTATTGGCACCAAAATAGGCAGGTAGACCAATGATACAGAATAGAGGACACAGAGACAAACCCACATAAACACAGTTATCTCATACTTGACAAAGGAGCCAAAAACATACAATGGAGAAAAGATAGCCTCTTCAACAAAT
>JAJEJO010001098.1:35306-105760 GCA_020662805.1 Glaucomys volans
ATTGTTATTTTTCATTTCTTCCTCTTCGAATATTTTGTTGAGAATGTTCTGTAGGGCAGGCTTTCTCTTTGTGAATTCTTTAAGCTTTTGTTTATCATGGAAGGATTTTATTTCATCATCAAATCTGAAGGTAAGTTTTGCTGGGTATAAGATTCTTGGTTGGCATCCGTTTTCTTTCAGAGCTTGAAAAATGTTGTTCCAGGCCCTTCTTGCTTTTAGGGTCTGGGCTGAGAAATCTGCTGATATCCGTATTGGTTTCCCCCTGTAGGTAATCTGCTGCTTTTCTCTCGCAGCCTTTAAAATTCTATCTTTGTTTTGTATGTTAGGTATTTTCATTATAATGTGACTTGTTGTGGATCTATTGAAATTCTGTGCGTTTGGTGTCCTGTAGGCCTCTTGTAATTGATTTTCCATCTCATTCATCACATTTGGGAAATTTTCTGATATTATTTCATTGAACAGATTGTTCATACCCTTGGTTTGTATCTCTGTGCCTTCCTCAATCCCAATAACTCTTAAATTTGGTCTTTTCATGATGTCCCATATTTCTTGGAGGGTTCGTTCATGATTCCTAACCATCTTGTCTGTTTGTTCGACTTTGTTTTCAAGATTAAATATTTTGTCTTCATTGTCTGAGGTTCTGTCTTCCAAGTGATCTATTCTGTTAATTATGTTTTCTATTGAGTTTTTAACTTGTTTGATTGTTTCCTTCATTTCCTTGTTTCCTTCAAGGATTTCTGTTTGTTTTTTTCTCAGAACTTCTATCTCTTTATTGAAATGATTTTTTGCTTCCTGAAATTGCTCTATTAGCTGGTTATTCATAGCCTGAATCTGCGCTCTTGTCACCTCATTCTCTTCTCGGATCATTTTAATTATGAACATTCTGAACTCCATTTCTGTCATTCTTTCTACCATGCTGTCTTTGGGATCTCTTGATGTATCATCTAGGTTTATTTGGGACACTTTCTTCCCGTGTTTTCTCATGCTGCTCATGTATCTTCCCCTCTAGTAGTGCAAATCAGAGGGATTGCAATTTCCCTGTAAAGACTTAGGGCATCCCTGCAGATTTCCAGTAACTCACCAGATATTTGAGAGGTGCTTGATCAAGTGGTGACCCAAGATAGCTGCAGTCTCACAACCTCCAGGTTGGGAATAATCAATGCTTCTGGGCAGAGGCAACCAGGAGACACAGCACCGTGGCCCTGGAGCCGCAGGGCCGTGTCCCCGCGGGAAGGGCTGAGCTTAGGTCCGAGGGCTCAGACAGTGAAAGATGGCGTCTCTCTGCCAGGGAAGCTGTAGAATGGCGCCAACAGGCCCAAATTCCCCGCTGGAGCCAGCAAGCATCTCTGCTCCCAGCCAGATCTCACCTCCAGCCGCAGCGCCATGTCCCCACAGTAAGGGGTGGGCTTAGGTCTGAGGGCTCAGATAGCTGAGGATGGCGCCTCTCCGCCAGGGAAGCTGTAGAATGGCGCTGCTGGACCTGGCAAACAGCTCCGCTCCCCGGCCAAATCTCACCTGAAGCCCACTAAATCCTTTAAGGACCTCCAGAGGAGCTTCCACTATTCTTTGGGCAGTTCAGAATCCACCCCCAGCTGAGGAGTAGCTAATTTAACCAGCAGAAAAAAGTGATGTTTTTTTGTTTGTTTTTTTCTTTTCCTTTCAGCAGTTGACACATCAATCTTGCTTCAAGCACCTTGCTTGTCATGAAAAATTGATTGGATGCAAGTATTTTCTTACTTCTGGTATATTTATCAACTTAAAAGCAGTAACAGCAACAACAAGAAGAAGAACAACAACAACAAAAGTCTAGAGAATTCTGATTATGTGCTCTATTCAGGAGAAGACTAAACTTTGAAGTTGAAAATACTTAAAAGTAGGAAGGTAAAATAGGTTTATAATTTTTCTAGGCTCAAAATTAGCTTAGAATGTAAAGTGAAATAGGTATTTCTTTGGAATCTATAGAAAAATGCTGTTTATCTCTGTCAAAGATGTACATTATTTATTAGTGGTAATATCTATTTGTAATCCAAATATCACTGGGTACATAAGGAATTTAAGAAAATAATACCAAATATGATTGTCACAAAATTAATAAAATACTTAAGAATAAACTTAACTGAAAAAGTGAAAGACTTGTGCTAATTGGAAGAATTAATATTGTTAAAATATCCATACTATCCAAGGCAGTTTCCAGATTCAATGCAAATTCTATCAAAATCTCAATGATATTTTTCACAGAAATAGAAAAAAAAAATTCCCAAATTCATCTGGAACCACAAAAATCCCCCACTAGCTAAAGCAATTTTGAGTAAGAAGAAGGAAGCTGGAGGTATTGCACTTCCTGCTTTCAAAATGTGTCATAAATATACAATAATCAAGACAGAATGGTATGGGCATAAAAACAGACATACAGACCAATGGAACATAACTGAGAGCGCAGAAATAAACTCAGGTATGTACAGTCAACTGATTTCAAGAATCACAAGGGCAAAAGGATTGTTATTATTGGTATTGTGAAAACTTGATATCCCCATGCAAAAGAATGAAAATTTTCCTTATTTATTTATTTTTTGGTACTGGTGATTGAACCCAGGAGTGCTTTACCACTGAGCCATTTCCCTAGCTCTTTTATTTCTTTATTTATTTTTAAATTTTGAAAATGGGTCTTGCTAAGTTGCTTAGGCCCTCACTAAGTTGCTGAGGCTGGCTTTGAACTTGCAATCCTCCTGCCTCAGCCTCCTGAGCTGCTAAGATTACAGGCATGCACCACTGCTCCTGGCAAATTGATCGTTATCTGACAGCATACACAAAACTCAAAATAAATTGAAGAATAAAAAGCCAGGCCTGAAACTACAACTACTAAATGAAAACATAGAGGGAAAGCTCCAAGATGTAAGTCTTGTCAATGAATTCTTGGATATGATACCAAAAGCACAGACAACAAAACTAATAAACAGACCAGCAGAAGTACACCAAATTAAAAAGCTTCTTCATAGCAAAGAGAACAATAAACAGAATAAAAAGGCAACATACAGAATTGTAGAAAATATTTGCAATTATATACCTGATAGAGGGTATACATAAGTCAAATACTCAAGTACATAAGAGACAAAATACATAAGTCAAATAGCTCAGTAGCAAAAAGAAAAAAATAAAACACCCAATTTTAAAAATGGGCAAAGGGCCTGAGTAGAATTTCTCCAAAGAAGATAAATAAATGGGCAACAGGCATAGAAAAATAAGCTTATTGTCCTCAATTATCAGGGAAATTCAAATTAAAACCACAACGCAATATCACCTCTTATCTGTTATAATGGCGGTCAAAAGAAAAAAAAAATCAAACAAAGATAACCAGTGGTGGTGAGGATGTGGTGAAGAGGGAACCCTTGTATTCTGTTGGTAGGAATGCAAATATGGTTCAGCCATTATTGGAAACATACAAAAATTTCTAGAAAAATTAGATGAAAACTACTATATGATCCAGCAATCTCACTTGTGGTATATATTTGGAGGGACTGAAATGAGGGTCTTGGAAGGTATCTGTGCTTCTTTGTTTTTTGGAGCATTATACACAATAACCAAGACATCGAAGCAATTATAACAATCATGAACAGATGAACAAAGATGCCAAAACATACACACACACACACACACACACACACACAAACGCGCACAGAGGAATGTTACTCAGACTTTAAAACATAAGAAAATTCTTCCATTTGTGACTATATGGATGAATCTAGAGGGCATTATGCTAAGTGGATTAAACCAGAAACAGATAGGTAAGTGCTATATGATACCACGTATTTAAGGAATGAAAAATATCAGACTCATGGAGGCACAGAGGAGAATGGTGGTTGTCCAGGCTGAGTGGAGCAGGACGTGGGGATGCTTTAGTCAAAGGACTCAAAGTTTCAGTTGTGCAAAAAGAACAACTAGAGATCCACAGTACAGCATAGTGTCTATGGTTAATGATACTTTATTGTATACTTAAAGTTTGTGAAGAGAGTAGTTTCTACATTAAGGATTCCTATCATAAATCATTCATAGGCACATGCATGCATAAGTAACATGGAAGGAAGCTTTGGGAAGTGATGGATCTGTTTGTGACACAGATTGTGGTGACAGTCTCATGGGTGTACACTGATCTCCAAACTCATCACATTGTATCCATTAAGTGTGTACAGATTTTTTGTATGTCAACAATACCTCAATAAAATAGTGTAAAAATTGTAACAAAGGAAAACGTAGAAGGTAAATGGAAATCATCTAAATTGTAGTAATGTAAGACAAAATCAATGGAAAATGTTAGAATTTTAGAATTAGAATCCCTAGGGCAGATGCATTTCACAGATTGAAAAGTTTTAGGAAAACTACGGTGCATATAACATGTGTTAGGTTCACTATCAGTAGGTTCTATAGTGAAGTCCCATAATCAAATACCTCACTATTTCTGCAGCAAAACCTGTGAGTATTCATGCTAAACAGGATAAATGAAGGTAGTGAATAACACACATCAGTTCAGGTTAAATTTTACCACCAAAGAGAGTCAAAAAGAACAGCAATCTTACAGATCTCTGAGCTTTTGAGATTTGAGAATTTTTTTCCCCAGAGTCTCAGGCATGCTAGGAAGTGCTTTGCCACTGCAGTACATACCCTACCCTTTTAAAATTTTATTTTGAGATAGAGTCTCACTAAGTTGCCCAGGCTGGACTTAAACTAGCAATCCTCCTGCCTCAGCCTCTCAAGTGGCTGGAATTACACCCAGCTGGATTTGAGAATTCTTGACATGGTATTGAGAATTCTTGACAAACTCTGTGCAGCGAGGCTGGTGAGGATTTTGCTAATAGGATCAGCACTGATATAAAATTCATATGCTAGCTAGTGAAAATTGTATTCTTTCTCCCTTGCTCTGTGTCTCCAACTTTCTGTAAGGTGCTTCTCATATGCCCCATCTGACCCTCATAACAGTCTTGCAAGGTTGAATAATTAATCTCATTTTGTAGATAAGGAAACTGAGGATCAAAGAAGTTAAGTCATTTGCTCAAGGTCGTACAGGTCAGACAGCTGCAAAGATGAATTTTTTTCAAATTACCAAAGCCTGTAGTCTTTCTATAGCAAAATAATTATAACTTAGCAAAAAGAGGTATATTCCCTGAATTGGCTGAGAAACAGGACCTGAATAAGTCTTCAGATGCTTATCTATTAGCTATTTTTAGCTATTTTTCTGCCTTGATAAAAATCAGTAAACTATTGTTAATATTGCTTTATGGTAAACAGAATATCTCAAGTTATGTTCAAAGAAATAAAGCACTTTTGTATCTCTGATGTAGTGAATTAAACAAATGGAAGATATTTATGTTGTATCATCTCAGGAAGGAGGAGATTCAGCATTTCAAAAATATGGGAATCTGCATTCGTGGAAGCTCAGAAAATGATACTCAAATTACTTGTAGAAAATTGGCAATAATTCATTAATAAATAGTATTAATTGCTTTAAATATTTTAATATGAAAAATAAAACTATTTAATGCAAATACCTATAGCTTAACAGCTCCTATAACTCTGTTTTTGCCCAATTCCTGTTTCTCCATAGGACTGACTGCGTGCCTCAGACATTTCAGTGCTTAATTCTAAGTTGTGTAATTCTGTATTTCATAGGAGTGCAGTTTGTCCTCTTGCTTAGACTGTCGTCTTTCATAAGGCAGGAAGTCTATCGCTTTCCTTTGAATTCCCACCACCCTGTACAGTACACGTGGTCTACATTTAACCCTTAAAAAAAATCCAAAAAACCCCCAATCTGACCATTTTTGTTAACTGTATTCTATTAGGGTTTCTTCTTTTTACAAACATGTTCTTTCATGACACTGGATCTCAACCTTACACCCATTTTTCTCCCCTGGCACAAATATCAAAGAGTTGTAGCTGCTTGTTGTTACTTTCAAGCTGAGTTTGATCATATCAGGAGCAATTTATGACACTTTCTTCTTATAACTTTCTGAAAAGTGATATAGTTATTATTTGAATGTATTTTAAGCATTGGATAGTCATGAAGATTTTATTTTGAGAATGTTTCTTTTTAGAATAATAAGAAACCTCAATTTCCACCCACCATCAATGTATTTAAAAAAAATCCAGTGCTATTGTACAGAACAGAATTGCTGCCAATGCTGAAATAAATCTTGTGAATATATGTAGCATTTGCCTCTAGCCTGTTACACACGGGAAAGTTAAATTTGATTAATCTTTCTCTTGAAAGGTTGTTCCAAGCTGACAGGTGAGTCTTGGTGGAGATTCAGAAACACAAAGAGCAAAATGAGTGGTGGTTTAGGATTCCTGAACCACTGAATTATTTAGATGTTTTCTAATAGAAAATTCTTTCTGCATTTCTCTCTCTGAATCCATTGCCAGTAACATCTTCCTTCTAAAACTTGAAAGTGTTCTTTGAAAGGAGCTGAACTATTCTGTCCAGGTGTTACAGACCCATGCAACTGGGGTGAGGAGGCCTCCTTGTGCAGAGCAGGTACTTGATCAGTGTAAATTGGCAGCATCCCCCATGTACTGACTCCCTGTTGGGTCCCAGCCCACATAGTCTTTCTGACTGATCTCGTTTGATCCTCCCAACCATCCTTCAGTGTCATTAGCCTCTTTTTAAAGATGGTATAACCAAGGCCCAGGGCATTCTGTTCATCAGCACTACCCAGGATTCTGAAATCATATTCTTAGGGGAAAACAACTTTAAAGTTCTAACATGATAACTACAAACCAATTTCTAAAAAAAAATTAACATTATATTTTGTAGGATTAACAAGAAAATTCGCATATGGGATTAAAATCAATCTCAACATATATCGTGTGAAACTTCAAATTTTGTAGAAATTTTGCTCACTTAAAAATATTTTCTCCACTTCATTGAAGGAAGTGTTTCTGTTTTAATAAGTGCTTTTCATGCAGATTTGAACAGCTTTTAATAACTGCTTTTTCATGCAAATTTGAACAGCTTCTATAATATTGGTTTTAGTCCAGTCCTTGAAACAGAAATAGCCTCTTAATTTTTGTTGAATAAAATGTTCAATCTGTCCCTTTCTCCAAAGGTAACCACCGTGAACAGTTTTCTATGAATCCATTCACCTGTTTTCCTATGTAAAACATCCACATAAGTACACATAGAATAAAATATGATTTTACATTACTGAATCATACAGAATGACTTGTTCCATGACCTGATTTTTAAATTTAGGAATATATCTTGAATGTATTTTCATGTCAGATGGATCTATTTACTTCTTTTTTTTGTTTCTGTTTCTATTTTGCTGGATACAATATGTTCCAAAGTATGGGTGAACCATAGGTGATTTAACCATTAAATGGACATTGCTATGGTTAAAATGTTTATGTTCCTTCAAAAATTCATGTTGAAGCTTAATCCCATTGTGGTGGTATTAACAGGTGGCACCTTTGAAGACATGATCAAGTCATGATTGTCCTCTTTCATGGATTTGTGTGGTGTCTTCTAAAGGAACTGGAGACCCTTCTGCCTCCTGGCATGGGTGGACTAAATGTTCGTCCATTCCAGAGGATGCAGCAGCAAGGCCCTGGTCTGGAAGCAGATTCCAAATATGCCAATGTCTCAGTCTAGGACTTCCTAGATTTCAGAACTCTGAGAAATACATTTCTATTATTTATTGATTACCCAGTCTGTGGTACTTTTTACATCAGTACAAATGGACTGAGGCAGACATTTAATTGTTTCTAAGTTTTGACATTACAAATAGAGCTGAAATGAACCCTCTTATATAGGTACATCTTGGTACAATAATTACCGTAGATAACAAGCATGTTGGAATCTCTCACATTATTTTAACAAGTGATTTGGATAGTTGGAGAGAATGCAAATAAAGCATGTATTCTCTTGAGGGATTTTAACCTATTTGGAAAGATACTGAATATTCATAGGGTGCTTTTGACTTTGGAGGTCTAGTGGAGACCTGGTGATGCTGGGGAATTAGGAAAGGATTCATTGAAGAGGTGACACAGGAGCTATATCTTAAAGAATATGTGAGATTTAGGCCAGGGTTGTGTCTCAGTGGTACAGTGCTTGCCTAGCACATACGAGGCACTGGGTTCGATTCTCAGCACCACATATAAATAAATGAATAAAATAAAGGTCTATCAACATCTAAAAAAAAGAATATGTGAGATTTAGACACAACAGTGAAAAAGACAAAAATTAATTCAGAGATATTATATTGTAGGTGGAGAAATGAGAGTGTTATTTGAACTGGAAAAGAAAGAAAGATTTTCTGGATGATGCTGGCTTGAGCTGGGCCTCAGGGACACAGGTCCACATGGCAGTGTAGCCAAGGGTGGCATGCGGTGGAATGGCCTGAAGAGAAGCAGAGCAGAGGAGGGGCCGGTGTATCCAAATACTGAATAATATTGGCTGCAGCACAACTTCTTTGAAGTTCATCTCCCAGAAGGATGCATCCAGTTGAACAATAATTAAACATTGGCATTTGCATAAAGATAAAGGGAGATTACAGGACAGAAGTAAATTAGATGTAAACCCATGTATCCTTAATAGACAGAAAAGTATAGAGACAACAGAAAAAGAAATAAAAGAAGTAACACACACATTCGTGTATTTAAACACTGTAGTTAGGTGCAACCTATCATCATGAAACATCATCTGTCAGCTGCTCTCAACAGGGGATGGTTTCCATTATGGGGTCAAATTTAATATATTCTTGTCTATTGCACAGAGCTCAGAAAGGGTGTTGCTTGCTAGCTCTGTTTCCAAGTTAAAACCTCATGACTGTGGAAAGAATAAAGAGAAGGGAAGATATGATAGCAGGAATATGAACTGATGTACAGATTCACTGTGCAGTCATGACAACATAAAGGAGTTTGCAGTCTGTAAGGTCGAGACAGTAGAGCCTCACATGCGAATTACATTTGTATGAAATGCAAATACTTGATTTAAACAAAGGGACAATTTTTTCAAGTAAAAGAATGCTCAGGGTTCCCAATCATTGACTATTGTCATGGAGGTGACGTGGAGAGAAACAAGGGAGAATCAGGAGGCAAGCAGACTACTGTCTGTTGTTATGTGGGTTCTGACTCACAGCATTGCCTGTCCTGAAAGTCCCTTGTCAGCTTGCTCAGGAGCAAACCAGGTTCCCCCTAGAGGAACTCACCTGAGGCCTGATTGTCAACCGGCTTGTCAGTGTGTTACTTTACAGTGAGGACCAATTAGATTAAACGATGATATTTCTGTCCTCATTACTGTACCCTTCCCTAGATAGGTAATTTAAACCATGAATCCAAATCATTTATTTTGGGGGACTTAAATACAGACTTAGGAGGAAAGCAATTAATGATCTCGTAGTATCAGTTCTCAAATTTCCATTGCCATAATACATACAATGTCTGACAATTATTTTGTAGATAACTCCCAGGAATGTAACCAGACATTGACAACTTAAGACAAACCACCAGCAGGCATGGTGGCATATGCCTGTAATTCCAGCTATTCAGGAGACTGAGGCAAGAGGATCCCAAGTTCAAGGCCAGCCTGGGCAACTTAGTGAAACCCTGTCTCAAGATAAAAATGTCTGGGGAAATAGTACTTTAGTTCAGTGGTAGAGAGACCCTGGGTTCAATCCCTAATACTAGGAAATATACAAATTAAAACACCAAGGGCAAACTTCCTGACTTGGCCTCTACATCCCTGCTTGGTTCATTCCATCTGTCCCTTCAGTCTCACTGCTGTGGCATTTCCCCAGTCCTGTTCTTCTCCTCAGCCCCTCTCTCAAGTTCAGTTATATCCCACCCAGCCCTTAGCATGCGCAGAAGGCACTCAGCAAATATTTGTTAATGAATGGAATCAGTGAATGTTCCTTTCCTTGTGCAGCCTTGAGTGTCTCCCACCTCTCTTTTGGTTGACTCTTAATTATCAAACTTTTTCCTCAAGCAGAGTTCTTTATGCCAGCTTTGGAGGGGAGTGGGGGGACAGGGATTCAGTGCTGTTCCTCATGACATTCCCGTCAGGTTTCCATTTATCACTTTAGCCCCTAACTTTATTTTCCTCACCAGGTTATAAACTCCTCAAGGGCAAAGATGGGGATTGGGTTGCACTGGATATCCAATATCTAAATAGAGTGCCTGTCACATTGTCAAATGAAGGAACTTATTAAGACACAATAAATATAAATTCAGAAGAGACCAGAATATTCTTCTATTGATAGTTGGTAAGCTCATTCTATCTCCAGAAGGGAATTTTACTTGGGAAATTTAATGGCTATAAAGAAGTTTCTGGGTGAATATAAATTAAATCAGGGAGTGTGTCACTTTCATGGACAATTTCATTAAATTTGGTGAGTCACTCTTCCCTTTCTAAAACATATTTAGTAGACCTAAATACCCACATCAGTCAGCATACCTCTTCCCTGAAGAGTGGTGGACACATACTGCTGGATTCTTAATTTCGCAAATCTCCATTATGTAATGGGAATGGATGGGTCTTTTGAGAATTTCCCCAATTATGAGTTTTAGTTACCAAAGACTTTTAAAAATGGCATAAAAATTCCAAACCCAGATTCCCTTACAGTTTGAGACAGGCATATGCCTTGGGTTCTACCGATCAGACCACACCCATGGAGGCTTGGATTGGCGGTAACTAAATGGGAAGGCAGCCTATGCCCTGAAACACTTCTGGTGAGTGGTGGTACAGGCACCTGGTTCATGGGTTGCAGCTTCTGGTATCCAGTCCCCTCTGTGCATAGTGAGGGTGGCTGTGGTGGGCTTGCTCCTATCAATGTGTTTTGGTATCCATCCTGAATGTTTGACTTTTCTGGCCCACTTGGAATTTCTCTGAGTGACCTAATCACCTAATAAAGTTGCATTCTGTTTGTGTCAAACAGGATGGACTCCACTGTTTGCCAATAACATACCTATCAGCACTCATATTATTACTGTAATTTTAATAGCCATTTCCAGGGAAATGTTATTTTCTAATTGTTCCCATGAAAGCTTCTGTCCATGGTAGTTAGATCCTTTAAGTGATGTGGAGGTCATTACATTTATGACCTTGCCCATTTCTCCAAATTTCTGTTTCTTCTCCCATATACCATCCCTGCCCCTGACCTCCTTATGATACCATATTAACTCAAAAAGGATAGCAGAAGGAACATGGACTTGGTTTGAGCCCTGGCTCTGCTACTTACTAGTCATATGACATTGAACATTGAACTCTGCGAGTCTTCCTCAGAGTTGTTAAAATGAAAGGAGAAAATACATGAACTCCTGGTACATGACTGCCATCAAATAGGAACTCTTATAAAAGAGTCGTTGTGAATCTTCCCCATGGAACATGGGAAGACATCCAGGTGAACCAAGGTTCTCTGCTAGCTTAAGTTCTCCTGCCCAAGAATCCATGACAGCTTTCCTCCTGAAGATGCTGCTTATTGAATTAATGATGGAATTCTCAAAGTCTTTTTTCGCCTGGTCCTTTTTTGGGTCTCCAGCCTTATCTCTCACAGTCTGCTTGCAGGAGCCTTTGACTTTCATCAGCTCAGTTTCTTCCCCCTTCCCCATATACTGTGTGCTTTCCCACCAATTCCCCCACTTCACTATCCCTTCTTCAGCTTGCCCTTCCCTTCCCCTCTGCCAAATCAAACCAAACTTTCCTGTTAAAATACATTGTATATGTAACTTATTGTTTAGATACATATGCATGCAATAATATATACCTATGACATTGTAAGGATTGTACATTTTCTATGCTTGCCTCCCCTTCCTTGATTGAACATTGATTTTTTTCCCATATTGATCAATTTTGACACTGACTGCTTATGTCAAGTGCTTTATTATTAGAAAATAATAATTTATAAGCTACTGGAGAGGCCTGTCATCAGGTGTGTGCTTTATGGGGATTACTGCATATAATCTTTACAACAGCCTCATGATAAATTGTATTTTATTAATTTTGCAGATGAGGAAACTGAGGCACAGGAAGGTTAGGAATGGAATCAATTTAACTTAGGTTGAAATCTAGAAGCTAGTAAATGCCAAAGCCAGGATTCGAATCCAGGCATTCATCAGTTAGAAACCAACCCTTTACCTGCATTGTCATCTTGAAGAGCTACTTTCAGAGATTTCCTAATATTATTCCCCTTTGTTTCTGGAAGAGAAATTATAAGAAGAAATAGAAATCATTTTATCATATGGATCATAGTGAACACAGGGGAGAATGACATGAAATGAGATCAGAGAATGGATTGAGGGAGCCTTGCCGGCCACAACCTCAATGGCACCACCTTTGCCATCTCCATCACCACCACTGAGGTTGGAGCAGCAACGTGTGCACACATGTGGCTCCAGTGAGAACTCTTGCCCATGGAGGATGTCACTTTTACCTTGAAGGACTGGCTGCTCTATTTGGTCCCTGCTTGAAAATAGCTCTTGAAAGGATTTTGTACTTCTGGATAGTACTGTTATTCAGTGGAAGTATCTTAGGATTTAGAAACTGAGGATGAGGGTCTGAGTTCCAGCCCTTTCATCTGGGGGCTGGAGTCCAGGCAAGGGCATCAGCCCTCTGAGTCTTAGTTTCCTTGTCTGTAAAGTGGTAGAGAAGTCATATCACATTGGTGAAGATCAAATGAGAAAGTACATAGTTTTATTTTTTTAAGTGAAGGAATGATTATTTTTATGATATCCTACCCCTCGTTCGACAGAAAGGGGAGTAAATTCTCTTCCTACCTCATGAAAGGAAAGCTTATATATCAAGACCCACCACCTCAAGAAGTTGAGGTCTTTCACAGAAAATGTGACATTTTAGAACATATGGAAATGGTAATAGTCTTGAAAGGAAACTTGGAATTAAAAACTGAATCACAGACTTTATTTGTGGATCTAGGTAACATATATGACACATCATGCTCTAGGTGATTTGGACCCAAGCAGATGTTCTTCAGGATTGGAAAATTTCCATTTCTGAATGGTGATTATAAACTCAGACAATCTGAATTGTAAAATTATTTCAAATTCTTCTAAAAATGGTCCTAGTGCTTTTGTGTATGAAATTTTTATTTTTCAAGGCCACTTTCTGAAAATATAAGCCAATAAGGATATTGATTCTATAGAATAAGTTTGCTCTTATTTTTAACTTATTTTTATTTGTTTAACTTCTTTTTGTCGTACTGGAGATGGCACTCAGGGGCATTTGACTACTGAATGGAAGTACCTCCAGATCCTTTTTTAATATTTTTTAATTTGAGACAGGGTGGGCTTGAACTTGTTGTCCTCCTTCCTCAGCCTCTGGAGTAGCTGGGATTACCAGTGTGTGCCACTGAGTCTGGCTAAAAGCTTGCTTTATAAGCCAAATTTTCAAAGTTGAAAATGAAATCATATACTCAAATTATTGTTCTTATTTCAGTTTTAGCATGAAAATGAACAACTTTCCTTGGAACCCCAGATAAAATGTTTTTATTTTTAAATTTCAATTTAAAATAAAACCCAAAATTAGGCTGTGCAATTTACATCAACCTTTCCCTCATGATGACTGATGCCTGGTGAAGTCTTTCTTAGGCATTCCGCTGTTAACTGGAATTAGGTGGTATCATTCTCATATACAGCTTATTCAAGGAACTGGTGCAAATGAAGATCTCCAAGAGGAAGAGTTCTTGCTGGCTTCTTCCTTTTTAATAGTATTAGCTTCTGTTTCCATGGAAACTGCACATCCTGTTTTGCTGTTTGCATGTCTTCAGATTTATTAAAATAGATTCAAGTAGTTAAAGCTAATAGTAACATTCTGTTTTGAGTATAACAACCCATAGACATTTTCTAGAAGGGTTAGTAAATCAAACTTCATTATAAGAAACTATGCTGATATAAAGTGCCAATTGCCACTAGAGACTATGTTTTTGAATTTCTGTATGTTTAAAAAATACTAACATTGGAACTCAAGGGGGGAAATGATTGCTTAAAAATCATTTGAATCAAATATACCAATAGAAAAATAGGTGAAGAATGAATGAAAATCAATATATATGTTGTGCAACACACACAAATACATACACACACTATATATGCACACACATTTAAATAAATAAACTTAAAAAATGTATAAAATATACATTTATATAAAACAGGTGTATTGTATAAATATGTAGCTAACAAACATAAAAATATATTCAACTTCACTAGTAATCAAGAAATACAATTTATAACAATAAAATATCAGTATTTACCTCTTGATTAGCCAAGATAAAAAACAATGTTAAAACCCAGGGTGATGAAGTTGTGGGGAAACAGGCATATGCTGGAAACATTGATGAAAAGAATATAAATTGCTATAATTTTCTGAAGGACACAATTGACAATATGTCTCAAAAGCCTTAAATATATGCAAACTCCTCTATCCAGAAATTTTGCTTCTAAGAAGTTTGCCTAAGAATTTATAAAGAGATATCCTAATAAAGATATTTATAATAATATGATAGAAAAAATTTTAAATGTGGATATAAATAAAATGTGAGTATGGGTTAGTCAATTTTTCATTGTTGTGACTGAAATACCTGAAAAACAACTTAAAAGAGGATCGGTCTATTTTGGCTCATGGTTTCAGCCAGGTTGGCTGGCTCCATTGTGTGACTCTGAAGTGATGCAGAACATTATGGAGGAAAAGTATGGTGGAGCGAAGCTGCTCATCTCATGGCACTTGGGAAGCAGACAGAGAGGAACGGGTTGCGGGATGTGTGGGGGGGAAAGTATGGGGAGGGAGAGAGAGGGGGAGAGAGAGAGAAGAAAGGAAGGAAGAAAGGAAGAAAGAAGCAGGGAAGGGAGGAAGGGAGGAAGGGGCCAGGGACAAGAAAACCCTTCCAGAGCATGCCCCAGTGACCTACTTCCTCCAGCTATGCCCTACCTCCTACAGTTTCCACCACCTCTCAATACTGTCCCCCAGCTTTGAATTCCTCAATGGATTAATCCATTGATAAGGTCAGAGCCCTTAGGATGTATCACTTCTCAAAGTCCCTACTTCTAAACGTTGCTGCAACAGGAACCAAGGCTTTAGCACGTGAACCGTGGAGGACTTTCCAGACCCAAACCATAATAATGCGTCAGGACATTTTTTACATTGACCATGCCCTATGTGTGAGCTATTTTCCACCTACTTTTACTCATTACTATTTCCCTAGTTCCTAGTTCCTAGCACAAGGCCCAGTTGCCCAAGAATTGTTGAATGAATTTAAATGATGGTATTGAACTATAGTTAATTATCTGGAAAGGTACCCATAGCATATTAGGTGAAAAAAGAAGTGACAAATGGGGTATGAAATATTAACATTTTTAATTTTAAAAATCTGCTTTCTGGCTGCCATAAGCTGAGTAGCTTTCTTCCATCATACCCTTCCACCATGATTTTCTACCTTATCTTAGGGCCAGAGCAATGGAGTTAGCCAATCCTGGACTGAAACTATGAAATCTTGAGCCCAAAATAAACTTTTCCTTCTCAAACTTGTTCTTGTCAGGTATTTTGGTCAAGCAGCAAAAAGCTGACTAACACAATAGGGCACACAAGCGGCCCTCCATGGTGGGAACTTCGTGAATTCTTTAGCCATTCCCCACATTCCCAGCCCAGCTTTCTATACCCAATTTTCCTGACATTCTCCATACCTTTTCATGTCTATTCCTTTGTTAATATTCATCTGTCTACTCAGATTACTCCAGACTCACAATTCAGTTTTTGCCTGAGAAAAAGCTCACTTTGATTTCAAAATCAGCACCTCCATGTGACCTTTGGGATAATCTGGGATTATTTCACTCATAAATGAACTTTCATTGGGATAAGGTTATAGAAATTGATTATTGCATTTATCCAAGTCAGTCATGTTTTTCAATCGCTAACATAAATGTAAGTCATTTCTTATTTGACTTTCTTTCCTCTCTTAAACTGCCCAAGTACTAGGCACAAGTATAAAATGAATGTCTAATGACTAAAAATTGAATTTATTAAATTATTCTATCAGAGCTCAAAACCTAATGTCAAAATGTATTTATGTATATTTTAAAATAGGGTTTTCTTCACATAGCTAATAGAGTTAGAACCTTCAAAGTCCTTTATTTCAAATTGAGAATTTCTGCACTTGAGTACAAATCACTAATAACACATTGCAACTATAATCATAGCACTTACTATGCATCAGGAACTGAGTTGAAAATTTTACAGGCATTGTGGTACTGAAGCTGACAAGAGCTCTCTTGGGTAGCTATTATTATTATTATCCCTATTTTGCTGATGAGGAAACAGGTTCTGAGAGGTTGAACAACTTGTCCAAGGTGTGATCATGGAAATAGAGTTCAGTTTAAAACCCAAGTCTCTCCAAATTTAGCCTATGCTTTTAACCTTCAAATTAGACTGCCTTTTAAAATCTAACATTTTACTTGAACTTCGTGAAAAATAAAAAGCAAGTGGCCACTACTTGGTGCTACCAGTTGGAGCTGTGTGGCCTCCTGTACCAGTTTAGTAAGACTTGGCACCTCTTGGATTATGAGTTTCTCTGACTGCAGCATGGAAATGCCATCGCTACAATGCTCTAACATGCTCAGATGAAATATCATGGAAAAGACACAGGGAGGTATTTTCATCAGCAATTATTGCATAAATCAGATTTCTCATTGATATCTATTTCCTTAAAGTATATCACATAAGAGTATTTATTTCACTTACATAATTCTGAAATTCCATGGCAAAAATGAAGACAAATCTGAATTTTGGATGACATTGCCCTTAAATATATGTAAAGACTTAAAAGAAGGTTTATGTACCATGAATCTAAATCAGATGAAATTTAAAGTGAGTAACACATTCCACAATGGAGAAGAAAGCACAGGCTGCTTAGATAAAGTCCTATTCAGTAAAGCAGGATGCCCAGGAGATTGCAAATGCATCTTACCCTGAGCATTGGCCCAAATCTTTAAGGGCTCACATTGTACTTCAGAGGTCACCCTACTTCTGTTCAGGACAACTGTGCTTAGCCAGACTCATTAGTGGTCTCGAAAATTGCTGTTTGAAAGATAAGATTGTTTATATCCTTCAATGATGAATTTCTTGACTTTCTGTCTTTTATCATTTCCAACTGAGATAAAGGGAGGACTTGATTCCTGAGGTATTTTTTCCAAGTATTACTACACTATGAAGTTATTGGTTTGATGTCAGAGTGAAGGTGTGGAAATACATGCACATACATGTATCATGTGCATATATTTTGAGCTCAAATATTTATAAAGGCTATTTAACTATTTCTATATAGCTCTCTAAATTTTACTTCTTTATCTATTGGGAGTTGTCAGTGACCTCCAGTCAAAACCCACCAGGAATATATCTGTAGTTTAACAGATGGGGATTATTGACTCATTGCAATAAGGTAGAACAATGAGGTAGAACTATGCGTGGGCCAGTAAAAGGGTGTTAGGACTTCCAGGATGTGGGCTTGTGTTAAATGATTTGGGGGAAAGTTCCAGGAAGTGGAGGTTTGCTCTAGATTGGATGCTGTCAGGCAGCAGTGACAATTCTGTGATTGGGTATCTAGTAAATCTCATCTAGATAGCAGAAGGAATGAAGGGAAGCTAAAGCTATAACTGGTAAAGAAGCAGATCTCATACAAACCAGGTCCGTGGTTGTGTGGTCATTTTCATGGTTTGGGTAGTGTTCTTCTTCTCATCTGAGTTCAGACTTCTTGGGGAAGTGATCTTGACTTTGTCATGACCCATCGAAGTCTCAGTGTCCTTGACTAACGTGGGTGTTCTGTGAAGGTGTTTATGTTCAGCATGAGAATACCACAACCGAGCTCTGAGTGCCAGGCCTTCATGGTAGTTCCAGGACAGCTCCTGGCTATCAGGATTTGATTGTCTCTTCTCTTAGAATCCATAATCAGATTTTAGAGTTCAGGTCTCTCCTGACCCCTGTGACTCTGGCCTTGGACACCTTGCTCAATGAGTGCACTTAGTGAACATTGACTGGAGGTTGATTTTCTTTCTGCCCTGCTTGACCAGAGTGTTTTTTTTTGCTAGATAAACACACACACACACACACACACACACACACACACATCTTTAAAAAATAAGTCTAATTTTAAATCTGTTTTGGAAATCATTATCCATTAGTAAACTATGTTCTCTTGGTTCCAAATATACTAACTTTTCAGTTTAGTTGTCTCAATTAGCATAATTTACCAATGCTAAAAATAATTTCTAGAACAATAACTTCTGAAAATAGAAACAAAGAGAGCTAATTTCCTTCTCATTTTAGAAATCGATCTCCCATTATTTTACTACGAAAACTTTAAAAGACCCTAATGAAATACTGATGTTGATTTTAACCCTAAACAATTTCCTTCTTATTGTCCATTAACCATTTAAAGTTTCTACCACAAAAGCAGTGTTGAGGTGCTATGTATTCCCCCTTTTTTTCAGCCTCAGCATCCTTATAAAATTAGCATATGACAGATTAAAAATACAACCCTCAGGGTGACCTTGGTAAAGATAGTGATCACAGCTTATAATGTAGCTGTGCTTTAACCTCATGGTGAGGAGGGGTCACAAAAAATGGGGGCCTTTTGTTATTAGGAAGGTGATTCAGAAAAAGAAAGAGTTTTGATGGTAGAAGCCATCCATTCACCAACTAGCCAACTGTTCATTGAATTCCAAACATAAGCCAAATTTGAGGCTGTAGGCTAGAAGGCCAAAATAAGCAAGAACTGAACTCCTTCTTTTATAGTTTACTATAGAGGAGATAAGACTGATGAGTCAAACACGCAAATTAATGCCTGTATAATTGCAAATAGAAGTCCCTTGGATGAAGGGAATTGATTTCCATGAAAGCATGGAAGAGAGGGATCTGAATTAAATGGGGTTTCTGTGTAGAAATTCTTGTGAAGTGATCCAAAAGCTAAGAAAGAGGGGTTGGTGAGACCCTTAGAGGAAAGGAAAGGGAAGGATGACTCAAGAATGTTCAATACAGAGGGAGGAATGGGGACAAAGGCTTTGGGGTGGCATGAGAAGGGTTTGTATCTTAGATTGGGTTCCCTTGAACCAGACTGAGATAATTTGCTATCAGGTATTTATTAAGTGCATTCAGGAATCACCTCTGTAAGGAGGTGATGGAGGTTTTGGAGCTGCAGAGTCCTTTTGAGATACCTCCAATAGAGGCCTCTTTATGACTTCTTGGACCAGTTCTATGTCCTGGAGGTAGGGGCATGATCTTGGGAGAGCTGCTGAGGACAGTTCCCAGAGAAGTGGGACTCAATTGTGAGCCTAGCAACTGAAACTCTTGGCAGTTGGGAAATGAGCACCTTGGGCCTAAATGGGAAACCAGGCAGACCAATGTAGCAGTGACACTGCTCATTGGCCAGTGAGGTTGTGTGTGGCTGGAGGTCATGGAGCTTGAACGACTGGCTGGAAATGGGATCAGGAGCCAGACATTCAGGGCCTTTTAAGTTAGGAATTTTAAATTGTACCTTAAGAGCTTTTGAGGCTCAAGAAGGGTAAGGGCTACCGTGGCTTCAGGCTGATGATGCAGACCCTGGGTGAGGAGATACCCCCAAGCTGCAGTGTGACCATCCTGTATGCCTTTGCTCTCCTTCAGATTGGCTCAGTAATCTGTATTAGCTACTCTCAAGGATACCTGCTTAGTTCTCCTGTTAATCCTTTTTTTTTTTTTGGTACCAGGGATTGAACCCAGGGTCACAACCACTGAGTCAATCCCCAACCCACATATATGTATATAAATATATATGCATATATATTTATATATATATATAAATGTATTTGATATATATTTTAAAAATTTTATTTAGAAACAGGATATCGAGTAGTTGCTGAGACTGGCTTTGAACTTGCAATCCTCCTACATCAGCCTTCCAAGCCACTGGAATTACAGGCATGCCCCACTGCACCCAGCTCTCCCAGTTATTCTTTTTCAGAATTCCCAACTTAGAAGTCAGACAATAATACAAATGAGAGAATTAAGGATGTCTGAAAAAAAAAAAAAAAAAAGGATGTCTGGGTGGCTGTGACTGCAAGACACTAGCTCCCTTAAAGAGCATTCAAATGCAAATGCTTATAGAAAGCTCTGTGTACAACATGTTGTATTTTAGTGGCCATTTCCCCGCTAATTCTCAAATGTAATAAGCCTTATAAGAATTTTACTTCCTTAATAACATAAAGCATGTTACTATGTGAGGCCTTTATAATTGATGTCAATTGTTCATGTTTACTTAGAAAAAATTTGTTTAACATGTGGCTTTGTTATTTCCATAATCCCTAAGCTCACAAATGAAAGACTATTCATAATTCTAACCAGAAAACTCAAGTTGATTTAGTAAAGCCACATGACATGTTTGATAATCAAAATCAGATATCAAGAATGTATATTTTGTGTTTAGGGGTTCAGTCTGAACTTTGATGTTGTTCTTATGAATCATTCTTCTTGCTCTAATGTTTTAGTGCATGATCCTTCAGAAACTCCTGAAAAGCAGCGGAAATGATTCTTGCTCAGATCCTTCCCCTGGAAAGATGAATCATGGTAATTCATAAAAACCACTGTGAGCTCTTGCCTGACAGTTTAATAGCTTTCCCTTTAGTCAGTTGGTGTAAGCATCTAATTTTGAGTCTATTCATTTGTGAAGAAAGGTCAATGTCATTTCCTGTGATCTCCCTTGGCCTCCCCACAGAATGAGGTGTCCTCCACATCTGACAATAAGGCTGGTGTCAAGTAAAGTTGGTGCTCCCAGGTCTTCTCCCCACCTAGTGCAGCTACACAGATCCTGACTCACAAATTCTTCACCTGGGCGTCCATTGAGGCCTTCACCTTTGTCCCTCACAGTCAGAGGGTCAGCACACCTGGCCAATTCTGCTCCTTCAACAACTCTGTTCTCTCCCTTTCTTCTGCCATCAAAAGTCAAGACTAACACCATCACCCCTTGGTTTGGCTCGTGTACCTCACCAATTTAGGCAGGTAGCCTGTGATTGGTTGTTTCAGAGTTAATTCTCCAGATTAAAATCTGACGAGGTGAACTTCTTGCAAAAGCCCTTTCGAATATCCTATCACCCTAGTTAACCTGAATAGCAGCCAGACCTTGTGAGGCCTCACCACTTCTATCTCCGTAGACATCTCTAGGGTCAATGCTATGTACAGGAGATTGTTCCATCTGTCCTTAGGAAAAATTTTTCAGATGAAAGTACAACCTGGATACAACAAGCAGTTTCTGTAACTGGAAGCTTGGCAGGAAGAATGAATCTTCAGAGGAATAGTCATGATTATTTCATACTCAAATATCTTCCCTTGGTATTGTTGAGAATAGAGTGAATCAGCTCTGGTGATGAAAGAACCTGTTGAAATTATATATTTTAATTTGACAAACACTGATATTTTATTGTATGGATAATTATAAAGACTAAAAATCCTTCACACTGGGAAGATTAAAATGTATTTGTGAGATAGGGATTCTTAAACTATGAACTATAATGGCAGTTAATTATGTATTGAAGGATTAATGAAATACATAGAGAGAAGAGGCCAATCTTTTTGATTGGGGTATTAGGAAAAATAACCTTTGATCTGAGTCTTGGGGTAGAAAGAGGATATTCCAGGTGAAAAGACTAACAACAGAGGGGTTCTATCAGGAATGGAAATTCAGGGGAGCGGTGCTATCATTGGTAGTGGGCAGAGGATGGAGAGTTAGAGATGGAAGTGGACCTAGAAAGATGGAAAGATTGTCCTCAGGGCATGGGGGACTTCTAATGCCATGTTAAGGAGTCCTCACTTTATTCTTTTTTTTTTTGAACCAGGGATTGAACTCAGGGACACTCGGCCACTGAGCCACATCCCCAGCCCTATTTTATATTTTATTTAGAGACAGGGTCTCACTGAGTTGCTTAGGGCCTCGCTAAGTTGCTGAGGCTGGCTTTGAACTCGTGATCCTCCTGACTCAGCCTCCCAAGTCGCTTGGATTACAGGCGTGCACCACCACGCCCGGCCTCACTTTATTCTTAACACAGAGGTTTTGAAGGTTTCTGTTGAGTGGATATGACTTGTATCCTAGGAATGTTACTCATCTGTGAGAAGGGATATCTGAAAAGTCTAGAGGTTGAAGGAAAGAGAGAGATAGAAGGTTGAGTAGGGAAGCTTTAGTTGGACTGTAAAGAAAAGGGCAGGCATGGAAAGTAGCCAGTGTTGAATGGATTGGTTTTGGCAATGGATTGTGTATAGTGGTAAGAGAAAGAGAGTTGGAAATAGCCTGGCCTTTTGCCCAGGCATGGGAGACAACTTGAAGATGCCCCCAGAGATTTCTCACACGTTTTACTTTCCCACACTTGTGTTGTCAGGTCCCACTTGTACCAGGGTTGATCTCGTCTTCCAAGAGAATGAGACAGAAGTGATGGGTTATGACTTTCTACTAGGCCTTTTGTCTTGGTTGCTCCCTCTTGAATGTTTACTTAGGGGGAGGCAATGGCCTCCTAGCGAGCAGCCCTAAGGAAGGCAGCATGGTCAGGAACCAAGGCCTGACTTCAGTCATGCGAGTCAGCTTGGAAGTTAATTCTACAGCTCCAACAAGTCGTTATATGACGAAAGCCCTAGATGGTATCTTGACTACAAACTCATGAGAGATCCTGAGCCTGAACCATTCAGCAAGACTGTGTCCAGATTCCTGAAGATTTCCCTCAGAAATCCTGTGGGAGAATGTTCCATGTTTAATCTGCTAGGTTTGAGGAATTTGTTATGCAACAACAGACAAGAATATGCAGGGTAATTGGGCAGATCCCATTAACTAAGATAGGAAATACAGGAAAGGAGAAGGAATTTTATTAAGGAAATGAGAAATTTGATTTTTTTAAACATATTTGGGTTGTGCTAACTCTAAACCTCTGTTCATCAGACACTTGATGACAGAGGTATATTTGGAAGTCATTCAACTGGTATAGAATGGTGGTTTACAAGCTTAAAATTTTATCAGAATCACCTGGAGGGGCCCTACCCCCAGGGTTTCTGGTTCTGTAGGTTTGTGGCTGGGCCCTAAAATTGTGTATCTAAGAAATTCCAAGGTAATGCTGATACTTTGGGTTTAAGGACCACACTTCAAGAACCACTGATAGAGAGTGAAATTCAGAGGAAAATAGAATGATAACATTCATCATAACTAATACTTCTCTCTAATTGTACATATATACTGTGGAGCTAAAATACTTAGCAATTAAAGAATATGAAAGAATTTAAAATCACTGACTGCTACGGTTTGGATGCTGAATGTCCCCCAAAGTTCCATGTGTTAAAGTCTTGGTCTCCACAGTGGTGCTGTTGGGAGACGGTGGAACCTTTAGGAGGTGGGGCCTTGTGGCAGGTTCCCTGTCATTGCCATCTGGCACAACCACCAGAGGATCAAAGCATGAGTCAAAGAAATCTTTTCTTTGTGTGAATTAATTCTCTTGGGTATTTAATTGTATTAATTAATAGACTGACCAAAATTAGAGTTGGAGATTTTTTACAATTAGCTAAGAACCATGAACAACATGATCAAACGTGCTCACAAGAATGAGTGTAAATAAATGCAGGTCCTTCAAATACCCTTTGCACCCTAATTATAAAAAAAGTGCAAGGTAAAAATTGAATTTTCTTGCTTTTATAAGGTATCTATATCATTCATAGATTCATGATGGACTCATTTTCCTTTATTCCACTATTGATTTTTGCTCTTGGGGTTGTACTAATGATCTGAAAATGAATTTCAGCTGATTAGCAAGCACATGTGAAAAAATCCAAAAGAACTTTAAAATGTTCAATTATGTGCCACCGAATTTTCATATTTCTTCCTTGCTTGCTGGAATAAATCTCTAGAGATTTTGCTTTGACAACCAGGAGGACTGATTACATAGATTCCATATCAAAACTGTGTGGTGTTGGGTGATGTATCTTTTGTAGATAATGTATGACAACCCATTAGATTAGAGGACATTTTTATAATGAATAGGTGCCACACAGAAATAAAGGGTTGTATTTCTTAACGCTTTTGAAAGTTCACATTGTATACCAGCTAAATATCTGATTCATATAATTAGCAAACCAGGCAAATAAATTGTTTTGTGTTTTCAATGATGTGTGTGTGTGTGCGTGTGTGTGTGTGTGCGCGCATGTGTGTGTGTAGGCCCTAAATGGTGGACAATTTTTTGCATGTCCAGGATTTGGTTTGAACATCTTCTTCCTTGGCCATACTGTGTAAAAATGAGGATAGTCTGTCATCTAGGCTGTTTTGGTAGAACTGGCTGATCTTTCTTGGACTTAGCTACCCCAGTTTCCTAGTAACTGACCTTTCACCTTGCTATTTGAGAAAGAGTTCCAACCTTGTTGCCTAGTGACTGTGTTTATCTGGATTCATGCAGCGAATGCTGAATTCCTTGTGCCTGGGTTCCAATGCTAAATACCTGCCTTCTAACACTTTCGTATATTTCTTCTTGCTTAAGAATCCATAAATTACATACCCTATCCATGCATTATAGCTCCTTTTCCTTGATTTCCTACAGATGCACCCTCAAGTTTGGGACCTACTTATGAACGCATGTCCTGTTAACCTGTCCCTCAACCCATTCCATATGTTCTTATGGGTTGGTGCCTGTCCTTTGTTTGACCTGTTGTGTCTCATCTAGAATCTTGGCTCCTACATTCTCTAATGCATCCCATCTGCAAATAAACCAAAATATGTCCTTGGGAAAGACAGAGAAAAGATCAAGTCTGGGGTTGTGCTGGTTATGGAGAATCAAGGGTGACAGCCCTCTTGAAATGGTGATGCCCACATTTTGTGTCGTATACATTTGTCCATAAAGAGACCTACTTGAACCCATCACTTAAGGTTAGTGAGCCAATTAAAATGTTTCATTTTAACAGATGGTTCATATTAATCACTTATCTTTCTACAATCACTTGGTGCAGACAAGTTGGTCGGACACCCCATCGGGTTTTCTTGAAATGCTGCTAAAGGGAATGGCTGCCTTTGCAGACACTTCTAACAGGAGATGCTCAGAATAGCCCCTGAGCTCAGAGTTGACTCTCTCCTTCCACTTCATTAGAGGAACAGACTGTGTCATCCAGAATGTTCCTGACATATAAGTTAGAGCCTAATCAGCTCCCATAGGCAGTAGGAGGAAGGCTACAGGCTCTTTTTAGAGTAATATATGGATATATCAAAAAACGTCCTCCAAACCTAGGAGTGGCAGGGAATAAAACTGAGCAGCATCAGATTCTGTGGGTATGTTCAGAGGGCTTTGTTGCCTCAAATACAACAAGAATTTTAACATTTTTAGCTAAAACTGATATATGGAAAATAGTTTTGTTTTTTTGCACAAAGAAGTGAAAAGGTGGAGTCTCACCTCCCAATTTGGGCCAAAAATCTCAGCTAATATTTCCTTGTTGAAAATTTTCAATCTTACTGACACTGTCACCAGGAGAAGTCATTCAGGATTTAGGAGAGGGGCAACATAATTGCTTGTATCAATAATGGGGTAGGTGTATGTATGTGTGTGTGTGTGTGTGTGTGTGTGTGTGTGAGAGAGAGACTTCACACAGTTCTGGGGTTTCTGTGGCTATGAACACCATTTTTATATAAATCTTTTCTCTTGAAAACTTTTCTTCTAATTAACTTTCAATTATTCTATATGAAGGACGTGATATATAATTTAGCATTTTTCCCAGTAATTTCACCAAAATGGTAGAAAAGTGTTTCTTATTTTCATTAACATAAAAGAGTTGAAAATCCTACAACTCAGGCAAGGCTTCAGCAGTGTTTCCCACACTTCCTTGAGCCCAGCACCCCAGGCCTTGTTCTCCTGTATTTTGGACCTCATTGCCATTGCACCAAAATCTCCAGGAAGGTCCTGCCTGAGGCTCACAGGTGAGGTCCTAAAGAATACCTATGAAGAAATTCGTGGAGAGTGGATCATTTATGATCTCTGTGGACTCTTTCTTTAAAGTTCTTTAGAGAACCTTAAACCTTGATGGTTGAGTCTAACATGAACACACATGGGCTTGGTGGTTTCTTGGGTCTAAAGGAGATACAATGACATAACTAGGGATATGGTGCCCACATTACTGCAGGGTTAGTTATCCAGAGTAGCTGAAAATACACTGATGCTTTTAAATGAAACCAAAAATAAAAATAAAGTTGGAAATCTTATTCCCTCAGCTCCTAAAGACCTTCAGGAAAGTTCAGTTATGCTTGCTCTCATGAAGGCGGTACTAGGGGAAAAGAGCACTGTTTCCAATGAATGTCAATATTAAATCCCATGGAAAAATTCAAATTCTGCTTTCAAACAGTTACTAGAGACAAGATTGAACAGAACACAGAAGACTCAGGGAGAAGCCAGAGGAACCCTTTGCCTGCATAGCTTTGTGGCAGGAGTATAGACACTTTCTCCCACCATAATTTCTTAACTATGAGTCATTTGCCTGTTTTCTTTAATTATATTGTGAATTCCAATCTACCACCTCCAGATACACACATCACCTCCATTTCAAGGGATTTCTAAAGGAAGAAATAAAATAGTAAGAGCAACATTGGTTGCCAAGTTAAATTGTCCAAAGGCTAAGGTAGTGATAAAGAGGATTTGCTCATGTGTAATGCTGTATCAATTTTTAACATAATTCTATATTAAGTTGAACTCTAGGAAGAAGTTGCCAGTACTTGCTCATTTGGGATCAACAAAATCATTAATTTCATAAAATAGAAACTAACAGTCCTTATTCTGACCTCTGTTAGTATTTAACCCTCAGCATACAGGACTTGGCTCCAGGCAGTCATTAATTCAAATTTCTGCTTCTGCTAGTTAACTATCTTATTAACCTCTTCAAACTAGTTTCTTTATCTGTCAAATTGGGATATTACTTACTAGATTACTAGATTACTAGTAATCCTAGATTACTTCCAGGAATGGTGAAGTAATGGAAGGCCATTAGTTCAGTGTCCTACACATAGAAAGAACTCTGTAAGTATTAAGTCCAGACAAGGCCAGGTAGAAAATTTGTGGGACCCAGTGAAAAATGAAAATGTGGGCTTCTTCCTTGGTGCTGTCTATGGAGGAGGCAGCCATCTCCTGCTCAGCATCAGTGTTGTCCTCAGACCTCTCCTGAACCCCAGGATTTCAGAGAGAGAACCAAGAAGTTCATCAGCACCAGACTGATATGTCAAAATTAAGTGTAATGGTGGAAACCCAGAGGTATTGACAACAGAATGCAGAGGAGATTTAAGGACCAGATCCTGATGCCAAATGTGTTTTATCAGAGAAAAAAGAAAACAGAGTACATGCTCCACAGTGGCTTTGGAAAGTTCCTGACCCACACCATCAAGATGCTAGAAGTGCTGTTGATGTGGAACCAATCTTGCTATACTGAATTTCTCACAGTGTTTCCTCCAAGAACTGCAAAGCCACCATGGAAAGAGCAACTCAGCACCAGTCCCAATTCCAGGCTTCACAGAGAAGAAAATGAATAGATGGATCATGTGCAAGTTTTGCTTGTGTTTAAAAAAAAAAAAAAAACAAAAAAAACAAACAAAAAAAAACCCACAAAACTGCCTAAAGAAAAAAAATGTGGTTTTCCCTCATTCAAACATTTACAGATTTCAAAACAGTTAAAGTGAAGCATTAAACCAAGCATGAGGCCCTTCTAAGAACAAGGTAGCCCCTGATGCATGGGTTGTTCCTGAAGTCATCTTGATTGGCAAGCTAGGTAGATGGTCACCTAGCACCATGATACCACTTCACATTGGTGGATCTTGAAGACAGATCTCAAGATAAACAGAATTTTGCCCATTCATGTCTGTTCAGTGAATCTTTCCTAAGAAAAGGACTTCCATTCCTTTCTGCAGGATTAGCCATTAAGTTTTAAAAATAGAATGGTGCTTTTAGATGACATTAGTAATGACTCCAGGTGGGAAATGTATCCTCTCGGTTTTGACTGCTCATAAGTTCGAAGGCATTTTTAAAGATCTCACATACTCAAACTCTGAGAGGACCTATGACAGAGCATTTCAAACTATTTGACAAATTAATCTTAGTTTAAAAAAATGCCAGTTTCCATCAACAGATGAAAAAATATTGATTATTATGTTTTTATCATCTTCTTTTTATACGTGGGATTAAGGGGTCTGGGTTTATGTGCCTGCCAAAGAAGCCATTTTTTTAAAACCTGAGAATTGTATTTACTATCTGATTTATAGATATGTCTTACATTTACAGAGATCAAATGAAGATATCTCAGAGCTCTTATGCCTTAGGGGAAATTAAGGTTTAAAACACCTGAAGAAACTTCAGATAAACTGTTTTTATGTTCTTTCTGCCTGAAATAAGGTTCTCTCACTTTTTCTCTGGAAAAACAAACAACCAACAAAACAAAAATAAAAAATGTAAAAACCCTTCTTGTCCTTTAGAGCTCAGCTTAATGTCATTTTTCTGACTCTTCAAACTAAATTTGGCATCACCCTGCCCCAGCTTAACTTTTCAAAATGCCTTGTTCCCATCTGTCACAGAATTCATCCCAGCTCCTAAACATGATGTTGTATGGTAACGTCCATCTCTCCGTAGGGCACGTACCCTGTGAAGATAGGAATCTTGAGGGATTTGACTACCCTATTCCATGTATCTGACACAGTGTTCCACGAATGGAGGCATTCATTTCATATTTGATGAATGGAAAGGGGAAGAAAACTGAATAGTACCAAGGATATAGACTCTAGGAGAAATATCCAAGTTTTTACAGCATTTACGAGAGATACTTCCAGTTACACATCATACTACTTAACTGTATAAATGGCATCTAAATCTAACATTTAAATCCCTAGAAAGCCCATGTGCCAAAAGCTATATTTTATTTCTGTAAAAAGGTGAGAATATGCTTAATAAAAAACACTTTGAAGACACATTTAACTTCTGTGTGTTGTATCTTGCTGACAGGATAGATGACTCCTTGACCTTCTACCCAATGGCTGCAGATATGAATGGCAAAGATAAGATTAGGCTGTGTTACGGTTTGGAAATAAGGTGTCCCACAAAAGCTCCTGTGTTGATGCAGGAGGTGAAATGATCAGATTGTGAGAGTTGTAACTTATCAGTGGTTAATCCATTGATGGGTTAATAATTTGAATGGATTACTAGATGCTAACTACAGGAAGGTGGGGCATGGCTAGAAGAAATGGGTCCCTGTGGGTGTGCCTTGGGGATTACATATTTTGTCCCTAGCTCCTTGCACTATCCTTCTCTTTTCTGGATGTTATAAACTGAGTAGCTTTCCTCTGTCTCACCCTTCTTCCATGATGTTCTGCCTCACCTTGGGCTCAGAGCAATGGATTTAGGCAACCATGGACCGAGACCTCTGAAACTGTGAACCCCAAATAAATTTTTCCTCCTCCTAAGTTATTTTTGTCAATATTTTGGTCACAGTGATGAAAAGCTGACTAACAGAGGCTGCTTCCTTTGTAAGCACGATTTGGGTGCATGGCTGACCTTTTATTAACATGATGTGGATGCTATAAAAAGTCAGCATGGATACTGAATTTGGGAATCAACAATAACCAGGTCATTGTGAGGATGTCAAGCAGCTCTCTTAAGAGGCATCTCTCCGCATTAGGTCATCTGAGTGTTCCTTTGCAGTGGAGTCAGTGAACCCAGTGTCATGCTTGACAGGACCGGAGGAAGTATAGCTTTATTTTCTTTTAGAACTGTTTATTTGACAGCAAACTCATGCTGTGTTAACAGAAATTCAGATCATAGGTGATAATATTTCCTGCTATATTCAACATTGACAATGTTTCATTTAGAGAGTTGCTCTCAATTATATAGTTGGATGTACTACTTTTATATAAACATATATATGTTGTAGATGGACACTATACATTTAATTAATTAATTTTTTTGTGTGGTGCTGAGGATCCACCCCAGTGTCTCATATGTGCTAGGCAAGCACTCAACCACTGAGTTACAACTCTAGTTCTGGAGTTTTCCATTTTAAAGACTAGTCTTTAAAATGGAAATTTATAATCTAGAATGCCCTGGAGGAGAGTGTGCTGATAGAGGGGAGGGTTCTGCAAATTAGAACAACTGAGAACACACAATAGTTCTGCTCATGGTTCCAGAGGACAGAATTGGAACTCAGATCCTTCACATCATAGCAAAGCATACTTGTGTTACTTTAAGAAAGTACTTTTCAGATGACAGAGTTACCCAGCAATGCAATCAAGCCCTCTTGAAGTAGTAAGTCCCCTCACAGATAGTATTTAAGCAGAGTCTAGATGATTCTGTAAATGGTAGGACGCTTGCTGTAGACAGGAATTTACCTTTAAGATTCCTTTCAATTCTATGATTATTCTAAGATTCTAGAGTCTAAAAGACTATATCCACTCACACATATAGACTATATACAGGTTTTTTTTAAAAAGATGGCTATGATCATTAGCACCCCAAATCTTGTCCACCTTAGAAAAGCAAATATTAAATATTCAGAGTCCCCATTTTTCTCTTTCCTTCACAGCTAAATCACTTGAAATCACTTGTCAGAGTCAAGCACATTGCTGCTACCTCCACACTTTAAACTTTTCATCCAACCATGACTCAACCTGCTGAAATCTGGCTTTTGTTTCCTCTGCTCTAATCATACATCTTCCCAAGGTCATCAATCACCCCCTTGTTGATACATGCTCTGAAAACTTCTGAGTCATGATAACAGTATCTGGAGCATCTATCACTGCTGGTGAACTTCCATTTTATAAAATACTCTTTCTTCTGGCCTCTGTGACACTAGACTTCTTCATTTGCCTTCTATTTCTTTCCTTCTCAATCATTTTCAGCATTCTTCTTCCCTGTCTACCTCTACAACATGATATTCCTGAGAGTTACATCCTGCTCTCTTCAGATCTTCCAGTTACTCCTATGACTTAAGTGCTAATGACTTGAGTCTATCTCTGATCTGGAAGTCTCCAGATCTACATATCCAATTGTCTTGGTACCCCCATTATGAAGGCCCTCCTACTCATCTTCTCTGAGCTCATCATCCCCTCCCCCATGATCTGCCCTTGGTCATTTCCCAGATTTCAGGAATGATACCACCATCCCTTCAGTTGCTCAAGACAGAAACCCAGCTGTTTTAGCTTTTTCACTGCTGTGACTGAACGATCTGACCAGAACAATTGTATGGGGAGGAAACATTTGTTTGAGAGCTCATGGTTTCAGAGGTCTTAGTCCATGGACAGCCAGTTCCTTTCCTTGGGGCTCAAGGCGAAGCAGGACACCATGGCAGAAGAGTGTGGCAGAGGAAACCAGCTCACATCATGATCAGAAGAGAAGTCTCCACTTGTCAGATACAAATATATACCCCAAAGACACACCCCAATTCCCACCTCCTCCAGCCACACCTTGTCACTTCAATTTCCACTCAGTCCCTATCAGGGGATTAATTCACTGATTGGGTTAAGACTCTTATAACCCAATCATTTTCCTCTGAACCCTCACACATTCTTTGTCTCACACATGAGCTTTTGGGGGACACCTCACATTCAAACCATACACCAGGTCTCTCTGTTCATTATTCTTACCTGTGTTTACCAGAATGCTAAATAACTTATCAGACTCCTCATAGCCTGGTCTCGACTTCACGTCCACACTCTCACTTCTTGTCTCTTTCATACCTCTTGCAGTCTTACAGAAGTTCTTTCAGGTGTATTTTGTTTCCTCAGCCTAAACCCTCTCTGACCTTCCCCTATCACCCTCCCCACTCTCACCCCATGCATAGTATCACAACCACCATGTCAACTCAACTTTCAGTCTTCCACTTTAGGTACTGAATTTTTTGGAAAACTCTTTAATCTTCATTCCTGCTCCATCCTACCCTGAGCTTCATGTTCCTCTTCAAGCTTCCATGCATTCAGACTTAGCCAGAGTCATCTTAATGTACTTAATGTTTGTTTGTTTGAATCTCCCTGGGATGCTCCAGGAATAAAGATAGTGTCTTATGCTGTTTCCAAATGGTCTAACACAAAATTTGACACATTTTATTAAAAAAAAGAACAGAAACTAGACTTTAATACATAGTATTTCACAGATAAATTCAATTTCCATTTAATGAAATGTCATTGGCATGGTGTATATGTAGGGGAGGTAGTAGTGTCTTAGTGCATTAATATGGATATACTTACATATACACACATGTGTGCATATGTATATGTATGGAAGTACATATATATTATATATGTGCATACACATACATAAACATAGATATACATACTGTATTAGTTTCCTGTGATTATTGTAACAAATTGTCACAAACTGGGTGGCTTAAAACAAAAGATATTTATTCTGTCATAGCTCTGGAGGCCAGAAATCCAGTTGATAGAACTGTGCTCCTCCAAGGCTCTTGGGGACATTTTATTCTTTGACTCTTCAACTTCTGGTGGCTGTCAGCAGTCCTTGGTTTATGGCCACATCACTCCAATCTTGGCCATTAATTTCACATGGGCTTCTTCTCTGTGTGTGTCTTCCCTTTTGTCTGTCTCTTATAAGGACATTTATCACTAGATTTAGAGCCCACCCTAAATAATAATCCAAGATGAAATTTTCATCTCTAAAATCATTCATTAATTCTTCAAAGACTCCCCCCTTTTCTTTTCAAATAAAGTAACATTCACAGGTTCCAGGGATCAGAACTTGGACCTATCCTTTTGGAAGACACCATTCAATCTATTACATGTATATTATCCTGGTATAACTTAAAGGTACAACATATTTATTTTTTTGGTGGAAAACCTAAATCCTTCATTCTCTGCATGCTCTGCCTTATTTTAACCTTAAAAGTGTGTGTGTGGTGTGTGTGTGTGTCTTGCGGGGCAGAGTTTAGGAAAATAACAAAAAGATCACAGATCCTTTTCTTTGTTAGTCTTCAAACTAAGCCTTGTAAGCAGTACTGTTCTAAAGTTATTAAAAAAGAACTCCATGTCTTCCAGACAAAGGTTTAAGGAATCAAGCAGATTGCTACATAAATTTAGGCTCCTTTTAGTATGGGTTCTATTTCATCTACTGAAATATTTGTTCCTTCTCATTTTCAAAAAAGGAAGGAAGGAATTAGCTAGGGCACAACTGCTGCTACACTGCAGGTATTTATGACTAAGTAGGATTATTTTTGCATTTCTGTAGACATTTCCATGCTTCTCTTTTTCTTCTTATAGTCTTACCATTCTATAATTCAAATTTGGCTAGACATTTTTGCATATAAAACTGTTCTTACACCATGAAGCTGAGAAGAAATGTTCCCAAACAGGATATGCATTTACAAGTCTTATTTTTCTTTTATGAACTTTTGTTAAAAACTATCAAACTGAAAATTAAAACCAGCCCAGGATTTCAATTGGGTCATATTTGAAAACTTTTTAAAAAAATTTACTTGTAAAAGAGTGTGCTTATTAAGATGATCACAGTCCACTAACAAATATTCTGATGAGTTATCTTTATGTTTAATGGTGGTCACCAACAAATATTTATGGAAGGCTTGTACAGACATTTCAAAAGAAAAATCTTCTGCATACTTACATAGAAATGCTAACGTTTAGAATTATGGCATGTTTATGACCAGCTTTCTCCAAGCCAGTCTCAATTCCATTTCATTTGGAGGGGGAGCAAAACTCAAGTTATAGAAACAACTAGTGAATTTTACAACTCAAAATAACAACGTAGTCCTTCACATTGTAGATTTGTATTCCTAAATTAATTGTTGTAAAGGATACTCGGAACAAACAAGAGGTTTCTGAAAACTTTGAAATCTGTTTCTCTTAAAATATGTTTTTGAACAGAAATAAATCTTTTTTATGTTTCTGAATAGGAGTGCTGAAATACAGTGGAAAAATTAAGATGAGTCTGTCAGCAATTATATCCTCAAATGCTCTTAATCTTTCCACCTTGTTCATGATTTTTCAAAGGGATTGCACACTTTTTCTGCAAAATGACATTATTTTTAAAAGTTTTTCTAAAGTTTTTATTAAAGCCACTCAAAAATGCATATTTATTGTTAGCTCATGTGCATTAGTAGTTGTTGCCCCTCTTTGTAAACATCTAATAAATAACAATATCCTCTAAGTGTAATTATTTGAAATCACATGTTATGGTTTGGATATGAGGTATCTCCCTAAATTAGCTCCTGTGTGAGGCAACACAAGAATTTTCAGAGGTGAAATGGTTATATTATAAGGTGTGACCTAATCAGTGGATTAATCCACTGAAATGATAACTGGGTGGTTAACTGTAGGCAGGTAGGGTGTGACTGGAGGAGACAGGTCACTGGGGACAGGCCTTTGGGATTTATATTTTGTCCTGGGGCAGAGTTCTTTCTCTCTGCTTCCTGGTTGCTGTGTCCTGAGCTGCTTTCCTCTGCCATATCCCTCCCCCATGATGTGCTGCCTCACGTTGGGCACAGAGCTATGGAGTGAACCGTCTATGGACTGAGACCTCTGAAACCATGAGCCAAAATAAAACTTTCCACCTCTACATTGTTCTAGTCAGGTCTTTCAATCACAGTGGTGCAAAAGTCAATCAAAGCACCCCAAATTGTTGTGTGTTGTGAGCTCAAGAATAGGTCTCTTATACTAGGTCTAATGCTAACCTCTGTTTGATGCCATGTGGCTTTTCTTTAGCAAATTATTCTATTCTGCATTAGAAGTTTCTGGCCAGTGAGATGGTGATAGTTCTGGGGAGAATTCTGTTATTAGAAAAAGAGGACTAAGAGGGGGATGATTTGAGAGATGAAAACCATGAAGCTATGTAGATTGACTTCAGTAGCACTGGTTGTGCTTTAAAGAATTGGACTAGGAAATTCATTAGGTTATAGTCAGGGTAATAGGCTTATTCTTAAAACTGTATTACATGAAAAATCTCAGCATACCAGAATAAATAAATAAGTAAACTTTCTTAGGATATTTCAAGTACCAAGAAAAATTTCACTGTCTAATTTTAAAACTAACTTTAAAAACTTAGGGTAACACACCTGCTTTGTTCTGTTATGAATTTATAAATATCCTCAGGAAAAGTTCATACCTAAATTTATGATATCCTGGTAGTTTATTTCATTTTATCTCATACAATCTTGGGTTTCTTCAAAAATCAGAGTATGACTTTAAACTATTTTCATAAAGCATAGAGCTAATTTTCATCTAAAAAGCATGCTCCACTTTTATTGTTCAGCTGCCAGATCAGTGTGGGAAGTAACTGATGTTGTGCCTCTCAAAGTTCCCACCCATTGTGCATGGGCTTGTCTTCGATTTTCACTCACGGGAGAGCAAGTTAAAGTGGATAGCTATTGTTGGGAAGAAGGAGAAGTTGACAAAGAATGTGAGACTAAGGAATTTGTCTATTAATGGAGGAATATTTTTTGAAGAACGTTTTCTTCGTGTCTAATCATAGAATAGAAAAATTGTAAAACATTAATCATATGGTATTAGTGTTCTTTTGCTAATGATATCTTTAGCTAAGATATAGGACAAGGCATGTCTAACAACTAGGGATACATCTGCCAGACCATGAGTGTACCACATCATCCAACATTGTGTCTGCACAGGAGATGCTCAAGAAATGTTCCTTAAATAAATAATAAACTGCTTTCCTTTGTGCTATAGCCCAACCCTCTGTCCTTGACCCTGCCCAGATAACTTATAATAGCAATAATCTTTTATTGACTGCTTTCCAAATTTCAGACATATCAGACTTAATGCGTACCATTTCATTTGTGCCACTAATTAGGTCCAATTACTCTCCACTTCAGAGTGTACAAACTGAGGCTCAGGGAGGGTAGTTAACTTTCCTAAGGTCATAGTTGTCTTTGTCCCCATCTGATGCTCTCCAGTCTGTCCTTCTCTCAGTTGCCACATTAATCTTTCTAAATTCAAAGTGATCATGTTGTCCACAGAGTCAAACTTTTGGTAAGCTTTTACCAGTTTCAGAATAAAATTCAAACTCTGTAACACAGGGAAAAACACTTAATTTCTGATGTTTGCCTTATTTGTCTGTTTCTTTCTCCCAACTCTTAGGTATGTGCTTTATGATACTTCATCATCCATTTCAAACTTCTTACAGCTTCTTATTAAGGCAAGTTTTAACTGCCCTTTAACTATGCATGAAATTCCCCACTGTCCTTCTACCCTTGGCCAATGCCTATTCATAAATACCTTCATTAGAATTATGTAAAAATCTCCCTAATGGTATTATTACTGTTTTTTTAAGTAAGAATTTTATAAAGATGTTTTATTCTAGAATATCTTTCTTTGAAATGAATCATTGGCAAATCTGTACTGATGGAAAAGAACTGGCTGTGAGAATGTTCTAGTTCTAAGAATTATGCATAGTCTCTCCCCATTCAAAATAAAGCAGTTGGTATGATAATTAGGCTTCCCCTCTTTAAGCAGGTGTTAGGAAGGAAGAGACAATGTAAGATAAGCCTCCGCAGTTTTGGAGAATATGGACCTATTTTCATAGACTGGGTACAAGGATTAGCACAAATCCCCATGTGTAGGTGAGATTGTGGCAGCTGGCACCCTGAGAAGGGACTTGGACTGGATTAACCCTTCCATATTCAGAAGCATGACTCTGAAGGATAGTCCCAAAATACCAAGACTGGGGTTGGGACCCCTTTCTTTAAAACACACTCCAGTCCTCTTTATCTGGAAGTCAATAATCAAGTACAACGAGTTAGTTAATCATTCTTCAGAAGTTAGACAGCTCGGACAGGATTCGATTAGGTTAATTTCTTTGTTTGTTGAATTCAGACTGTTGCTGACTGAGCCTCCCTTCTATGTAAGTTCAGTGGTGGTTATTGTGAATAAATGTCTCCTTTGCCAATGAGTGCATATTTTCTCTTTGTTCAAACAAGGCTATTGTCTCAAAGAAAACATCAACAAATTTAGGTGTGTAAAAGGAGAGTCTCCAGAGAGGAGAGCACATTGCATCTTGGGGACCGTGCAGATGTTCCTACCTTATGAGAAGTGAGTCAATCAGCCTGAGAGAGCCCTTGAAATACTCATATTCTCATGGCTCCCACACTAATTATTTCTGGCTTTAAAAAAATGTGCAGGCAGATTATGAAACCACTATATGAAAGTATAGAGAATTTTATGTGTGACATGATACTTGATGAAATATTAAGAACGTTCTACCTGAGAGGTAGGGCCAATGAACAAATCCCCAGAAGGTGTGTGTGATCCGAGGAAGACAGCAGGGAACCAGCAAAAAAACAGGAGATCTTGCCCAGTGCACTGAGTGATTTTAAGTTGTATTGAGCTTTTTTTAAAGGTTTTTAGACTGCATAGGTCCTAGAAATTTGTGTTGGGGTTTTGGTCAATGCTAGGTATTCAAGAGAGCAAAGAGTTACAGAAATATCTAAACTATTTGGATTTGGCATCTGGAGCCAAACTGCACTGTCTTGAGTTTTTCTTGAGTATTTTATTCTTGTCCTTGTTTACTCTTCCCTCTGCCTTGTTCTGTACAGTCATCTCCTGCAGTTGCTGTGGCTTGAACTTGTTGCTATGGGAGGCTCAATGCATTTGAAGTAAGAGGCTACAACTCAAGGTCTCTGATCCAGGTGCAGACTTACTGTCTCCTCCTTTCTCTACCTGGCTACAGTACCCTTCTAAAGTTGCTCTCTTGTACTTATTACTCTTTCATTATATTTAACCCTAAGAGCCACATAGTCTTTTGACTATGGGCCCTACAATGATCACAATTTAACATTATGAGAACTCCATCCATCAAAAGACATATATTTAGTTTTTTAAATAGTGCAAGGCGTTAGGGGAGATCCTCTAGAAAGCTTTCCATTTAGGAGGGGAGAAGAATCAACAAAAGTAACAGTCCAGTAAACTGCCTCCTATTGACCCTTTCTCTGACTTCCAATTTTTCCTAAGTTCTTCTTCCAAAGAGCTTTTCTGGAAAGCTGCTCCTTCCAGAGCCTTCATTTGTTTCCTCTGGTTTTGTTGCCATACTTTCATAAGAAGACTCAGTAAAATATCAGAAGGGATATTATACTGTCTCCATTGTCCAGTTGTAAACTCCTTGGGTCTCGCTTCCTCCCCAGCCATTTCCATACAAATGATTCTTACCAGGAACTAATTTCTCATTCTAAGTCTGGTGAGCTTCATGGCTTGGTCCTCAGCTTTCCACTCTTCTCTTTCTACATTATCTTTTTTAGAAATCCCACTTACTTTCAAAGTTGTCATGTTAAATAAGTGACTGACACAAACTGAAACCATTGGAATTGTCCTTAGTCAAAGAGAATGAGAAATGAGACTACAATGTTATAAAATGGTTCTCAGTAAGAGTTCTCATAATCACCTGGGCAGCTTTTCTGAATGCATAGGCCATCTTGCTGTGTGTTTTGACAAAGGTTGCTAAACATTCTGGTTAGGATTGCTGGTGTAGGAGAACTGAAGTCCCTATTTAATCTACTTCCTAGCCTCCATGCTAAGTAGCCTGCATTTAAGTTTACCCCCAGTGACCTAAAACATACTTCAAGATGATTAATCAGAATTATCAAATATCTGAAAAGAAAATGATAGAAATGGCTGAAAAGACCTAACATGAGGATGAAAAAGCTTAGAATGACAAGGAGCTGCCCTTGTCAGAAAATCAGACTGTGCGTCACATAGGAGGAGTCCACAGCTTTGCTGGAAGTGTAAACATACTAGTAGTCAAGCAAACATCGATGTCAAGCGAATTACAGTCCTGAAATGGCACGCTTCCACGGGTCAGTGTTTCATATAAACATTCCAATATTTGGTTCCAGATGTTGATTTTGAATTCTAGAAACACATGGCCTGTATTTTAGGTAATGATGCAAGTAACTCACCCCAGAACCTACCTAAATTGACATCTTACTAGATCTCATCTATATGTGAATATAATACAAAGCAGATAGGAAGTTATTTGGTAGTTCAAATACTTGCAACATGAATGGCATGTGGGAGACCATTGAGACTGCAGAAATGGCACAAGTAAGTGTTTATTACAGGAGGATTTCTGTCTTGGTGTAGCTAGCAGTTAGAGCTGTCTGAACAGGGAATGAGCTGGTACCCAACCTTTTTAGTTGCTTGACGCCAAGGGCTGAGGCTATGTGGAGACTTGCAGGGACGTGTGGAACAGGGAATGATATCACACTTGGTCTTGGATATGGTATAGCTAGGGGTACGTGAAGCCAGGCAGAGTGGGGGGAGCAGGAGACATGCTGCTCTACCTAAGCATCTTCATACAGAAGAAAGCTTATAGATCCTGAGCTGTTCATGTCTCCTTTCTATGGGTGCCTTCCTCTGACAGTATAACCTATCTCTATTTCCGAGAGCCAGTGAACCTTACAACTTGGAGAACCTATGATTCCCAGATTCCCAAAGCTCTGGCACCAACTCTGATCTCTCTCTCTCTTTCACCAACTGGTCAAGGTCATGTTTTCTCCCTAGTTAGCTATTTCAGAATCAAGCTTGTACTTCACACAAAGACAGGTGTAGATTACTACCTTGCTTTTTTTACTCACCAACACGGACAGCACCAGCTTGCTTTCCCATGGGGGTGGTAATGGGCTGGAATGAAAAGCCTTTGTTAACATCAGAAACGATTCTATGTTGTTTCCTCTCAACCTAAAGGGCCTCTGAATCTGTCAGAACAGGAGATTGACCCCAATTAATTCAGTGAGAAATTACTTTTAGCAAAGCCTTTTTACATATCACACGAATCCCTGATCTCTGTGGTATTTGAAGATTTGTTTTGGAGTTTATGGGAAGGTTTTTGTGGTAGGAGTTATTTCTGTTTGCAATTAGATGTGTTTGAGATGATCAAAGCATGAATCAAATATCTGAAAGTACCTACCATTTCCCACTTACTTTTGTTGAAGTGTATCCCCACTTCTGTAAATGGATCTGCTATGGTTTAGAGATGGGTTGATTTAACCACCAAGTATTCATGTTGAAGGCTTGGACCTCACTGTGGTGGTGTTGAAATGGTGAAGCTTTAAAAGATGGGGCCTTCTGGGAGGTCCTCAACTCATGTGTTAGGGGTTTGTGCCCTCAGGGATTAAAGTAGTTTCTGTGAAACCCTGGTTTATTCTTGCCAGAAGGTTGTTCAAAAAAGAGCAAGGCTGGCTTCTCTGACTTCCTGTCTCAGCATGAAGTCACCTTCTCTTGCACTTACTCCTGACATGATACCATCAGCCATGATGTGACACAGCCAAGGGGATCCTTACCAGAGGTCAAGCAATGATTCTGCCCAACCTTGGATTTTTAATCTCCCAAAATGAATTGAATAAACTCTTCTTTTTACAAGGTACTCAACCTCAAGTGTTTTGTTAAAGCAATGGAAAATGAACTAATATAGGCTCCAATGTGCACCAAAATTCACTTTTAAAACTCTGAACATCACCTTAAGAAGCATTCCATCTTTGTCAATGTTCATGCATTTAGTTTTCCATGGAGCTCGAATGCACGGCTAGTAAAAGATCAAATAAAACTCTAAACAAAGAATCAGGTATGCAGAACTCCAATCCCAGCTTAACTTTTTTTCTGCATTACTTTAATTAACTTCTCAGCTTCTCCATTTTAAACACAAGGATAACATCTACTCACTAGTGTTACTGGGGGATTAAATGAGATAAAATATGTAAAGCTCTTAGCATGGTGTCTTGTGCTTGAAAAGTATTACCTCCTTCCTTTCTCCTGACTTTATTGAATGGTCAGCTTCATGCTTGATCATTATTTTAGGTACTGAAGTCTGGAAAAATCATGCAGGGCATAAGTTTCGGATGATTTAGGAAATGTCAGCAGTATCTGATTTATAATAGATCCCTTAAATAGAACTCAACTCACTCTGGTGTGCAGATGCTATTGGTTAGTTATAAGCTAAGGACCCCTAGCCTAATTAAAACAAAGAAAATACAAAGACATGTGTGTTGTCACACCCTGCCCCCACTTCCAAGGTTCTTCTGTGGATATGACAGTGTGTTCAAAGACATGATGCTCAAAACCAAGCGCTAGCTATATAAACCACATCTCCATTACATTTTAGTCCCAAAGACAAATCCAACCTGTGTAAGGGAATAGATGCAATATATAGTTTCCCCATCTGAAGAAGTTTAGTTCTTTTTATTTTCTGCTACAGAAAATTTTCATTTATTTTGCAAATTTTGCCTTAAAACCCTCTCTCAACTCCTAAGTGCTAATAAGCTTAAAGAACCCTAACCCTAATTGTCCAACAAGTCCAATTAAGTAAACCCAGCAGCCCTTCAGCTCCAGCTCCTGCTCTGCTTTTGAGATTACACATAGGTTAACTGGACATTTACCTCCAAATCTCAACACTGAAAATTATGATTAAAACAATATTTCAGGGATCGTGCAGAAACTACCTCTTCATGGAAGATCACCTCTCTTGCTCCTGCCACACACACCTGCCAGCGGGGATGTGTAGAATGCAGTTATAGTCATATGCAGCGTTTAGAGCATTGGAAACCTGTACAGGAGGCTGCTGAGGAAGCCCTGCACTGTATGAGGATGGCTATTCCTTTCTTGCAGGCATTGTGCTTGCCCTGTGTAACTGCATGGGTTGTTTTGTTTTGCTTGCTTTTCACCCTGCGTTGATTATTTTCTCCAAACTGCTTTGCTGCCTGTTTGTTTTAGCCATTATTTTCCACATTTGAAGCCATCCTCCAACTTTACTGTTTGAAGGGTGTAGGGCTTATGAGCTCTGGGCTTTAGGGCAGGAGAAGCTGGGGGACCTTCTTGTGAGAACTTGGATTAAATAATCATATTACCCCAGGAATTCTCCACTGGTCTCCAGCCGAATGTCTCTACACTGCTCCCTTCCCTACCTGACTCACCTAACCCTCCTGTTTCTCTGAGGCAGCACCTCCTCAACTGAGCCTGATATTTCCTAGTCCAGAAACTCTCCAGAGAAGAAATCCTTGGGCTCTGTCTAGATGGGGAGGAAAATTAATCTGCTGCAGTAATTTAGAGTGCAAACTACCCTGAATAGTTTATCTTAAATTATTTGTTTAATATTTTTCCTTCTTTCTTTTTCCTGTAATCCTATAAGGAAGAGAACACTGTGGTTTCCTTTTGAGGCTGAAAGAACCAAACCACAATAACAATGTTGATTATACAATGCACATCAGTAAAGAGCACAGAAGTGAATGTACTTTAGTTACTTGTATCTTGCATTATTTTTCCATTAATGCCATTAAACAAAGCTGAATATACATTAAGACGAGCTTTAGAAGCAGTTGTAGTTTAGTTTGTCTTAGTTTCTTTTTAAAACGTCTTTTCAGTGTCATTGCAAGACTAACAATTTATTTACTGTAAGACAAACTATGCATTCAAAGAAAGGCTTTGCAGCTTTGTAAAGTTTCACATCTTGAAGCATTCACTCAGATTTCCTTCTACAGAAGCATTACGGAGTAGCTTCGTTGTGAAGTAAGGGTGAATTATCTTCCCTGACATAGACCTATAGGAAATGATACACATCATTTTAAAAGACTTCCATTTTGAGTACTTTAATTCATAACCACTTTCTTGGCTGATAAAACCTTCAATTTGCTTTTAAAGTTCATCCTTAGTTATATAAGTATATCTTGAAAACTGTTAACTTTTGTAAGTCACAGAAAGGAATGTATTTCACGTTAAGAATTTCTGCCCAAAGGAATTTGAATGAGGGCCTAAAATCGCTCAAAATAATTGAATAGCTTGAATAAGGAGATTTATACATCATGGTAACTAAAGTGAAATTAATGTATTGCATTCTTGGAAACAGCTAAGAGAGTAGAAGTTGAATAGTCTCATCACAAAAATGATAATTATGTAAAGTAATATGCATGTTAATTAGCTTGATTGTGATAATCATTTCGCAACGTATGTGCATGTATACGTATCAAAACATTATGTTCCATACTTAAATATGTACAATTTTTATTTGTCAATTATACTTCAACAAACCTAGAAAGAATAAGATAAAGATAATGAAAGTATAAGATTATGGCAAAAACTATGAGTATAGAACTAATATGGAAATTTTAGGGGCTGAAGTTGTAGTTCAATGGTAGAACACTTGCCTCACATGTAATGAGGCACCAGGTTTGATCCTCAGCACCACATAAAAATAAATAAAAAATAAAGGTATTGTGTCCATCTACAACTAAAAATAAAAAGCATGGAAATTTTAAAATAATTATTTCATGAAGCTCTATCTTGGCCAAAACCTATAAAAGAAAAAAATTAATCTCTGGTGTTTTTGATTTAGAGAAAATCAAAAAAAATTTTTTTATTATGTAAAACACAGAAAAGTGAAAAAGATGAACAGGAAAAGGAAAGAATGCTGTGACCAGTACAGTCATTAATTTAGAAACCAAAAAGGGGCAATGAAAGATTGAAAAAAGAGAGACACAAATAGAGAAAGCGGGGACCGGGTGGGACACTGTCCTCTGATGGAGGAACAATGACCCAGAGCTAGCTCAGCATGTTTCTTATGGAGGTTTTATCATCAAAGGTTAATTGTGGGAAAGTTTCCGCAAAGCAGGCAGACTGAAGGACACAGCACTAGCGAGACATTAGGATCATCGTGTTATGTCAGAATTCTCTATCCTGGGGAGCTGATGTCTGAGCTCAAGGTCCAGACTGACATAACTCCATGCCTTTTCAGAGTTTCCCCATGCAGAGCATCACCATAGCAACTGGGAAATCTTGACCTGCACTTTTGCACAGGAAGTTCCCAGTGCAAACACAGCCATGAGGCAGTCATAGGCCATATTTCAAGTCACTGCTCTCCACAAAAGACCAACAAAATATTAGTTCTCTTAATAAGCAAAGAGTTATTATGCATCAATAAAAAAAGATCTATAGTACTCAATACATCTTATGAAAAGATGATTGCATCACTTATAACATAGAAATCCAAATTATAACTGCACTTATGCATTATCTTTACCTATCAGATTTTTATAACACACCACTTTGGCTGCAGATTGAAAAATAGGCACATTGATAATCCTTAGTAAATTGGAAAACTTTTTTGTAGAGAAATTTGATAGTATTTGTCAGAATTTAAAATGCACATGTCCTTTTAGGTAGAAAATATATAGCTACAATGTTATATATAAATAATGACTTGCATCAGGGTATTTTAGCATTGTGTGTAGTATGAAATTATTTTAATTTATCTGTTTGTCTATCAAGGATAGAGTGATCAAATAAATTTTGTTAGATCCAATGAATTCCTGTGGAGCTGTTAAAAAAGAACAAGACAGGTCTATATGTAGACCTGGGAAATTTTAGTTATAAAAGATAGTAAAATTGGGAAGTTTTAGTTATAAAAGATAGTAAAATTTACCATGTTGTATATCTATATTACCTATTGGGTAAAAAGAGATTAAGTAAGGGGTAAGGGGACATGCATATACATATATGTTATTAGTATATAATTTTTATTTGCATTTATCATTTTCTGGGTATATTCAGTTATTTACTTAATTCTTCAGTACTTACCAAATGCAATACCTGATTTAAACTTACATAATATGTGGGCAAAATACACAGTATTTCAGTTCTCATACAACTTGCTTTCTGTTGTGGAAGAGAGAAGCAAAGTGAGAAAAATGAAACCTGTGATACAGAAAAATGATGATTTTTTTGTTTTGTTTTGGTGCTGGGGATTGAAGCCAGGAGGGCTTAACCACTGAGCCAGCCCTATTTTGTATTTTAGTTATAGACAGGGTCTCACTCTGTTGCTTAGGGCCTTGCCTTTGCTGAAGCTGGCTTTGAACTCGAGATCCTCCTGCCTTAGCCTCCCGGCTGCTGGGATTACAGGTGTGTGCCACCATGCCAGGCACGATGATGTTTTTGAGAAGGGTATATGGAAGACTGCAACATAGGGATGTGATACTTTTTTTCCATAAAATGCCTTTATATACTCTGAAAATTTGTCATGTAATTGTGTTAGCTTTAAAGAAGCAAAGAGGTTATTTACTATGTATGCACATACACAAATTGCTTGGTTTTTAAATTATGCTCAGGTGTACAACACTTTCTCTATTCAGTCTGTTTTCTCCTCCAAATTTACAGGCAGCCTTGGACCTCATTCTTATGTGCCCTCATTCAATCCATATTAGAAGATAATCACTTATTTTAGTCACAATAATGCTGACAGATTTTTGTTCTTGGAATTAGAAAATCCAAACTATTTCTGTTGATGAGTTCTAAGGTCAATAATTATTTCATGATTATGTCATGTAGGTTACTTGATAGTTTTTACTAAAGAATATACAAAAAAGACTCAACAGAACAAACATTGTCAAATTGAAGTTCAATTCGTAAGTTCTTTTTAGAATACATGTTTTAAAAATGTTATTATTTAATTATAACATTATTTAATTATAAAACTTCACATTTATATTTCAGTGGCAACGTAACTATGGCAAATTTTCTTTTACAGAATCGGGAACACTGGTTGACCCCTCTGTGCTGAGCACAGTTTTGGACAGTGATCTCTTTAACCCCCAAACGCTTAACAGATGAAGTCTCAATATAAACATCAGCACACTCGGGAGGACTTGGGAAGCTTGAGGGCGAGGGTTTGCTAGTTTCCAAAGAGACTTAATTCCCTACTTAACCAAGGAGAGCAAAGGAAATGAGGCTCAGATGTGGTTTTCCTATGAAGAGAAGAACAAAATGAAGGATTCTTGGAGGGATGAAGGGGCACGTCTTTCAAAAGTGCTTTAGCCAAATATAAAGGAGTCATTAAATGAAAGCATTTAACATTTGCCCCCGGTAATTGTGTTGTGGGAATGAGTTTATGTGTGACTCAGGTGTCTGAGACACAAGCTGGAGTCTCTGTAAGGTCTGATTCATGGCAGACATAGACTCCAAGCTGGTGTTGAAATGATTTTTCCGTCGGTGGTCTGTCTGGCTGTGGAGGGCTTCTCTGGAGAGCAGGTGCAGAAGAGGATAAAGCCAGAGGGAGCAGTGCCCAGAGGACTGCTGTGCAGGGCAGCATGGTTGTGTGAATGTCACCGGAAAGTGACACTGAGCATCAGAACTAAAGACAGCAAGAGGACCTGAAGGTGACACTCCCAAGAAGGCACTGGTGTGCTATTGCAGTATTTCTCAACTGTTATTTAGCTAATAAAACAAGAAACCATTTACTATTTTTTAAAAATATTTTTTAGTTGTTGATGGACCTTTATTTTATTTATTTATTTTGTGTGGTGCTGCGAATCAAACCCAGTGCCTTACACATGCGAGGTAAGTGTTCTACCACTGAGCCACAACTCCAGCCCCCATTTACTATTTTTGATGACAAAACACACACACACACACACACACACACACACACGCATCCATTGAGAAACTAGACTTGACTTTCATTTGTTTTGCAGTTTATCATTTTACATTTTTAAAAAGCAGCACATGGATTATACATAAATGCCACTTCCTCTATGAGTGGAGCCACATCAGTCTGATCACTGCTTCTGAATAATGCATATTAACAGCATGAAACAAAGTACGCAATGCTCTGTACGTGTTGGCAACAAAAAATAGAGAAAAGCCTTCACAAGAATTGTTAAAACCGTTGCTTAGGAGAAGAAAAGCAGACCAGAGTGTTATTTCAGAAGCGGAGTAACCCATAAATAACTAGAGGAGAGGTGGCATGCCAAGCATTTGTTCCACACCCTTAAATTTTCGGATGAAGAAAAATGAAAAAAAAAAATATGTGACAGAGAACTGCTGCTGTAAATGTAATTGAATTTGTACATTGGGCTAGAAGCCACGAGGCAGGGTCAAATACAAATTTGTCATCAGGATTGAAAATCAAAACCCACTATTACAAAAACAAAGTCATGTGTGCCCCATCTATAACACTGCTGATTTTTAGATAAGTTTATTGATTGTGATTGCTGTTGACTATACGGAAATGAGTGTGATTAATGCTAGAAATAGTTAATTCTGCACTTATGCATGTAATGACCCTTTTCATGTCCTTCTCAAATTAAATGGAAAACTTACCAAGATGAGAAATATTTATTAACTTTGGGGATCTTTGTGATGATCATTCCCTCTTACAGAAATACAAATGAACTTAAAGTCACGTGACAGCCAGTGGATAAGCAAACTGATGTGGGAAACCCTCACCTTTGTCTTATCTTTTAAGCCAAGTGCCTTTATGAAAGGGACCAGGATTTATGCCATGCCGTGTATGCTAACTCAGCACCAGAACATGTGTTCAGAGAGTCGGGAGGAATGAGTTCCCCTGAAGAGCACCTTTGCTTTCTTTGCTGGATCATCTCTGTGGCCAGGTGAAGAGGTGCACATGAACACCTGGCAGTCGAGATTTCTTCCTGAGGTCGAAGGTACTTAGCATTCAACAATAAGCAACCCCAGCCCCTAGGAAGAGTGCCAGATGTAGAAGAGAGAAGCTGGAAATGAGTTTGGGGATTGGGAAGACAGGTAGACAAAGATGGAAACAATTTTGCCTTGCTCATTTGACCTTCGCCCCATTCGTGGCCAATATCCCCTGTGTTTCCAGTTGATTTTTGCCTGCTCGAACAGGGTGAAGCACACGCCTGTGTGTATGGGCTCAGCCCTGTGCACCACAAGGTCCTCCTGAGATGGAAAGCAGAGGACACATCTAACCCCAGCTGTTACCGCCGCAGCAAGAAACTGCACAACAGCTGTAACAGCTATGGCTAAAAAGTTTTCTAAATGAAGGGGAGGAAACTCCCTGGCAACCCCTCAGGTTTTAAGATGGAAGACCCTTCCAATAATCCCACATCAATAGTGGAAGAGATTGTCCTAAAACCAGTGGGAGACACTTTCATGATACATTTTGTAGGTTTGTGGAAAAGGAGTGAAAAATGGTGAAAGTCATAAGAATGTAGTTGAAGATCTTTGTATCATCAATCCATAAATCCTGTGAAATGTAAGCCCCAAACTTGGGAACCCAGATGGAGAAACAAACACTTCAAGATCAGTTTATCAGGTGCAGCTGGACTAGACCCGACTGAAGAGGACTGCTTAGGACTGGGGTGTCCCAGCCTTCTCCATCTCTCCAGCCCCTGGTCCAAGATGAGTCTAGGTTCTACATGAAGTCCTACAAAACCATACACAGGTTTGTCCCACTTCGCACCTAAGAAAGTTCTCCTGTACCTCTTATCTTGCCAGCTGTGCTCATTTTCACACCCTGGTTTGAAAATAACCTCCTCCAGGAAGACCGACAGAGTTACATGAACTAGGAGTCCGTTACTTGAAGTCATCTATTTACTTGTCAGTCTCTCTGATGAGACTGCAGACCCATTTGTTCTCGCGTTGTTCATCTGTTGGACCCAGATTTAACTTTCCATGCATGTCACTAACAGGCCCTGGTGTTTAACAGTGAATGACACTGAGATTGTCCCTACTCTCACAGATGTGCAGTCTAGGGCGAGGTCACGGAGTGTTTTTTCCTGTTGGGGTAGATACTGGTCAGTGCCTGGGAAAGCTTGTTGCTCTAGGCAGTTCGGTAAGAAGGGCTCAAAAGAAAGTGGTAACGAAGGAAATGAAGAGGGGAAACCCACCACTCCCCCCCACCCCCACCCCCAATTCTAAGCTTTTGATGAGGATCACAGCAGCGTGATGCTGGTTGAAAAGTAATGTATTCATAAAACATGCGAAGACAGCCATCTGCATGGTGGACTCGCGGCATACCCTGTGTATGTCCCTGCTTGCGGGCATGGTGCCCCCCTCCCTTGCATCCTGGCCTGCCACCACCAGGGAGTGCACTAGTTATAAAATGTCCCAAACCCTCTCCACTGGGCCCTAAAGTTCTGATTTTGGGATGGGCAAACAGTACACTGGGGCACATGGAGCCCTGGGATTGAACACCTGCCTGATGTGGAGGGTTCATCAAGTTGCCAGATGTGCCACGGAGAGACACAACAGAAATAGTTTAGTGTATGGGATTTTATCACTTTGGTAATACAGAAAAGCCACATTGACTACTTAGAAGGCATTGTTCAGGATATAAATTAGAAATGATTTTGGCTGTATGTAACTGAAACTCCAATTTACAAGTAAGGATTTTTACATACCAAGAAGGGTCTAGCTTAAGGAGTCCATTGTCTTCACAATGTCATGAGGGATTCAGGCTCTTTGTGCTTTCAGCTACCTTTAACATGTAGCTTTTATTTTCAAAGTTGTTGCCTTATGCTGGCAAAGTGGCTGCTTCACCCTCAGAATGATGTTGCATCCCAGGCAGAAGAAGAGCAAAGAGCAAAAGGTGGAGGCTGAGAAAGTCTGCCCCCTCTAAAATTCCCCTGAAGTTCTGTTTAGACCTCACACAGGACCACACTATGGCTGTAAGGCAGGCTTAAAAATATATGTGTCTTAATCTGGGCACCTACTATTATTGTGATTCAAACTGAGTTTCTATATGTTAGAAAAGGGAGAAAATAGATATTCATAGCCAGTGATCTGTTGTATAGCTAAGCCATCATTACCAATCATTTCTATTCATTTGTTTGCATATATTATATAGGCAATTCCTAACTGGATTGATTGAAGTTCTAAAAAATATTCATTTATATGTTTATTTCTTATTTTTTTGTAACTTGGGTTGCACTAACTCAGGCTGAAATCGCAAAATGGTTTCTGGGAGCTCCTTTGTTCCCAGTGTGGTCCAGACAACACAGAACACCTAGGAATGACATTACACAGAAGCAAACTCCAGACGTTTTGGAGGATCTTCTCTCCCCCTGACAGCTGTGGGAGCCTTTTTCTGTTTGGCAAAAGGCTGAGCATCTGATAAGTATTGAATGTCTCAAAAGATAAAGAAAACAGTGACTGGAACTTATTTTTAAGCAATAAGAAAGAATTAGACAATTGGTATAAAGGAAAGAACCAGGCTTTAAAATCAGATAGGCCAGGTTTAATTTCCTGGCTTTAACGCATACTGGCTGTTAGACTCTAGCTATGTCATGGTTAATTTGAGGTGTCGGCTTGGCTGGATTGAGGGATACCTGGAGAACTGAAAATGCATTCTGCTGGGTGTGTCTGTGAGAGCAGTTACCAAGAATGATGGAATGGGAGGCAGTGAACTGAGTGGCAAAAGACTCACCCTAGATGTGGACGGTCACCATTTAATCCACCAGGGGCTCAGATGGAATAGTAAATGGAAGGAGGGGACAGTCATCTTTCTCTGGTTCTTCCTTCCTTTTCTCCTGCTGCAGCCCTTGGACATCAGACTCCAGGTTCTTTGTCCCTTGGATGCTGGGATTTGCAGTAGCAGCTCTGCAAAGGCTCTTGTTCCTTTGCCTTTGTGCTGGGGGCTATATCCTCAGCCTCCCTGGTTCTGAAAATTTTGGCTTCTTGGACTGAGCCATGCTACCAGCTTCTCCAGCTCACAGACAGACACTGTGGAACTTTCCCACTTCTGTAATTGTGTGAGCCAATTTCTTAATGAATCATTATATATTTGCACATATATGTGTGTATATGTGCACATATTCTACTTCTCTAGAGAACCCTGATGTATCCAGATTTTGGTGCCAAGAATTGTTCTAGAAGACTAGAATTTTAAGGATAAATTTTCTTAATTGGTGTTGGCATTTCTGTAATTTTTCTCTCTAATCTGAATAAACCTAAAAATGATAAGAACTCTACTTTTAACAGCATGGACTGTACCAATAGTATGTGGCATGAATTGTTTATAGAGATATGCAAAATGAATGCATTTGATATTTTCTTCATCACTTAAAAGAGGCAAGGAATTTGGTGACTTTGTGCATGATACTTTTGAATGTTTGTGGAATACCAAAGAATCTAATGGATATTAGTGGGTTGTCCCTTGTGAGTGTAACTGGACAAAGCCATAAAAGAAAAGAATGAGCTTGGGGATTCAAATTCCCAGCTCCAGATGTGCATCAGTGCCCTAAAATCTTCTAAGTGTCCCCTGAAGGAGAAATCTTTTCTCCTATAGCCACAGGATTGAAGTTACTGAAAATCAGACACAGACCTGTGTTATGCCATAGGCTGGACAATAAGAAAAATTTAACTCTCAGCCTCCCAGGGTAGCTACTTTTAAAGTGGGGGCATTGATTCTAAAAGAATGGGATCTGGTAAATTGGGATGGGGTTATGTGGGAGGGCTCTGATGAGGCTGGGTACACTGAGATCCTAAATCATAATCATAATCATAACATTCTTCCTCCTCCTCCTCCTCCTTTTTTTCTTCCTCCTCCTCCTCCTTCTTCCTTTTTTTTTTTTTTGTGTGTGTGTTTCCACAGGAAGTAGACTTTTTACCCCATCGTCAGTATTGACCTCTTTCTGAGGAGATGAATCCTTCTTTACCTGGAAAACATTAATGACCTCCCTTGAGGCACTGGCCAAGCAAGGCAGTGCTGATTCTCTTCAGGGTGCACTCCCTCAACCACCCCTCTTTGTTTCTAGACCTATAACTGGACTTAAATCCTAGCAGGTCTTTAAGGGAAGGTATACAGTGTGACCCATGAGGGGTTAAATTATACCCCAGTCAAAGCGAGTTAGGTGATTAATGGAGTTTCAGCCCAGGTCCAACTGACAGTGCATTGGGTGCATCCCTGAAAACATCCTGTGGCCATTTCCCCAGTTCTAGAATTTATAATTGAAATAGACATACTTAGAACTGGAAGAATCCCCACATTGGTCCTCTAACTTGTGAAATGAGGACCATTTATGGTGGGAAAGGCCAAATGGAAGCTGTGAGAGCTGCCTTTGTCTTGGAAAATGGCAAATGAGAAACAATATTGCATCCCTGGAGAGACTGCAAATATTAGTGCCACAAAATACTGAAAATTGCAGGGACTGTGAGTCCAACCACACTCCTCATTCATCTCTCCTATTTGTCACCAAGCAGGAAACAGATCTTGGAGCTTGACAGTAGATTCTCACATCCTTAACCAAGTAGTGACTCCAATTGCAGCTGCTCTACCAGATGTAGTTTCCTCGCTTGAGCAAATGAGGACATCCTTTGCTACCTGGTATGCAAGTGCCTTTTCCTACATTTCTGTTCACAAGGCCCAACAGAAGCAGTTTGCTTTCAGCTGGCATGGCCAGCAGTACACCTTCACTGTCCTACATCAGTGGTGCATCAACTCTCCTGTCCTGTGCCATCACTTAGTTCACAGAATTTGATGGCCATTCCCTTCCACAAGAAATCACACTGGTCCATTACTTAGATGACATTGAATGAGTGAGAAGTAGCAATCACTCTGGGATTATTGCTAAAACATTTGTGTGTCAAAGGATGGGAAATAAGTCCAACTAAAATCCAGGGGTCTCCCATCTCAGTGAAATGGCTGGGGTTCTGGTGGTATGGGGCATTTCATCTTTTCAAAGGTGAAATGATAAGTTCTTGCATCTGGCCACTCCTACAACAAAGAAAGAAGCACAATGCCTAGTGGGCCTATTTGGATTTTGAAGACAACATATTCCTCTTTTGAATTTGTTACTTTGGCCCATTTATCTGGTGACCCAAAAAGCTGCTAGTTTTGAATATGACCCAGAACAGAAGGAGGTATTGCAAGAAGTCCAGGCTGCTATGCAGGTTTTTTGGCCACTGGGTCAAATGATATAGCAGATCCAGTGGTATCTCAGGTGTCTGCAACAGATAAGGATGCTGGTTGGTATCTTTGGCAGGCCCTTATAGTTGATAGCAATGGATGCCCTTAGAATTTTGGAGCAAGGTCTTACCATCATCCACAGATAATTACTCTCCTTTTAAAAGACAGCTGTTGGCCTGCTTCTAGGACTTAATGGAAACTGAACACTTGACCATGGGCTACAAAGTTACTATGCAACCTGAGTTGTCCATCATGAACTAGGTGTTATTTGACCCACCAAGCCATAAAGTTGGGTATATGGGGAAGTACTCTATCATTAGATTGTGGTGGCATTCATGTGATCATGCCCAAGTAGTTCCCAAAGCCATAAGTAAGTTAAATTATTATGAAGAACTAACCCAAATGTCCATAGTTCTTACTATTACATTGCCTTCTCCCTTCCAGCCTGCACCTGTGGACTCATGGGGAGTAATCTATAGTCACCATGGACATATTTAGCACTATAGCCCCACTTGGCCTTCCCTGAAGAACAGTGGTAAGAAGAAGACCTCCCCATAGGCAGAGCTTTGGATAATACAGCTGGTTGTGCACTTTGCTTGGAAAGGCAAATGGTTACATGTGTGATTACATAGTGATTCATGAACTATAGCCAATGGTTTGACGGAAGGGTCAGGGACTTGTAAGGAGCATGATTGGAAAATTGATGACGAAGGCATTTGGGGAAGAGGCATGTGAATAGACCTCTATGAGTGGGTAAAGGACATAAAGACATTTGTGTCTCATCTGAATGCTCACCAAAATATCACCTGAGCAGAGAAGGACTTTCATTAGTGGCTAGGATGACCCCTTTTGTGAATATCAGTTAGTCTTTTCCCCCAGATACCATTATCATTGCCCTATGGGTTCATGAACCAAGTGATCATGCTGGCAGGGCAAATTATGCATGGGCTCAAGACAATGAGCTGGAAGTGATGACTGCACCCTGACTACATTGGGCTCCTTATGCCTCTGAGTTAATAAGATAAGAAGCCTTGGCTAAGGTGACTGATTTGCTCTCCTAAGGGAAATTGGATTACTATTCCACAATGGCAGTAAGAAGGAGTATGCCTGGGATGTAGGAGATCTTTTAGGGTGCCTCCCAGTATTACCATGCTATGTGATAAAGGTCAATGGGATACTATAACAACCTGATCCAGGCAGGACTACAGATGGCCCAGACCCTTCAGAAATGAAGGTCTTACTTACCAGGTAAAGATGTACAACCAGCTAGATAGTTCTTACTGAAGGAGAGGGAATATAGAATGGATAGCAGAAGAAGGTATTTATAAACACAAGCAAGTTATCAGTGCAGAAATGAGGACTGTAATTGTCATGAGTATTCCCTTCCTTTTTGTTGAGTATACACTTGTGTGTGAAATACACAGATATTAAGCAAATATATATCCTCTCTTATTTCTTATCATATATGGTAGGATTATTGACTTATTAGTGCTTTGATAATATTAAATTTACATCATACTATTGCAGCTATGAGGTCTCAGGAGGAGAAGGTTAAGCCTCACTGAGAAGAACTTTACTTCCTCTTCTAGGGGAGAACTACTGTCTTTCCAGTTGTAGGCAGGATAGTTGTATCCCATGAGGTGGAATTTTGACCTTGTTATTGTTATTGTTATTTATTTGGAGACAATAAGTTTGGATTAAGGAGATTTCTATGGATGCCAAATTGATAAGGTGGTGGTTAATTTTGGGTGTCAACCTTGAATGGTATGAGTGATGCCTAGAGAAGTGGTAAATCATTACTTCTAAGTGTGTCTGTGAGATTGTTTCCAGAGACGATTAGTATGTGTATCAGTGGACTTTGTGGGAAGATCCACTTTCAGTATGGGTGGGCACCATCCAATCATCTGTTGTCTAGATGCAACCGGAAAGCAAAAGAAGGGGACACCAATATTTCTCTGTCTCTCTCTCTCTCTCTCTCTCTCTCTCTCTCTCTCTCTCTCTCCCCTGTGCTGGGCATGTTTTCTCCTACTCTTGGATGCTCTTGGACCTCAGGGTAGGTTTTGGATTCTGGGACTTCAGCAAAGGGAGGCTACACCCTGGGCCTCCCTGAATCTGAGGCTTTGGGCTTTTTTTGACTCCGCCATGCTTCAAACTTTTCTGGCTCTCCAGCTTGCAGATGGCTATGATGAAACTTCTCAACCTCTGATTGTGTGGCCCATTTTCACACTGCATACATACACACACATATACACACATCAACTGATTATGTATATGTATTATATACACATATTTTATACATATAAATTGGTTCTGTTTCTCTGGAGACCCCTCATGGATAGAAATAATTTTCTCAATCTCTCCAAATCTCAATTTTCTTATCTATAGAACTGGAGTTGTTGAAATAATCAAACATGATATAATAGCTAATACATAGAGTTAATTTTTTAATCTGAAAGAGATATCTGGTTTTTTTAATTGGAAGCAATCATAATATTTAGGGAGAGTGATCCTTTTTAATGTCAATAAACCTTAAAGAAGGGAATTCTAGGTATAGACAGATCCCTGAAATACAAATTAACTTTGGGAGCATAAAAATGATGCTATTTCCGATTTTGGAGTATAGATTTCAAAATTTTATAAGACAAAATAGTTATGAATTTATTGGCAGAGATTTGAAAGGGGAAGAAGATCTGAGGAGGTCAGTAGGTAGTAATAAGTAGCATTTAGACTATAGTATTACTGTTTTCAGAATAAAACAAACATCACTCAGAGTGCATCCCAAGTCAATAGCCATAGTTTTTTTTTTTAAGATTTATGAACTTTAATCTGAGAACAAAGGGAGATTTTGGAGATCCCAAGGCAATGATGCAATTATAATCATTTTTCCAAAACTGCCTTAAGCTATACTGTGTATAAGGGAGTGGAGCAATAGGGACAAGATGAGACAGAAAAAACTTTTTGTAATACTTAGCAATCGTGATCTGTAGTAGAAGAGACCACAAGATGTAAAGTATTATTATACAATTGTACAATTGAATGAGGTATTAGATTAGGATTAAGAATAGTGGCTCCTAGTCATGTTATTTTTAAAAAATTTTTACAAACTGCATTTTGATTCGTTGTACACAAACAGGGTACAACTTTTCATTTCTATGGTTGGACACAATGTAGATTCACACCATTTTTGTAATCATACATGTACATAGGGTAATGATATCTGTCTCATTCCACTATCTTTCCTACCCCTGCCCCCTCACCCTCTCATTTTCCTCTACATAATCCAAAGTTCCTCCATTTCTTCTCTTATTCCCCCACCACTCACACCCCCATTATGTATCATCATCCACTTATCAGAGAAAACATTTGGCTTTTGGAATTTTGGGATTGTCTTATTTCACTTAGCATGATATTCTCCAATTCCAACCATTTACCTACAAAAGGGATAATTTTTTCCTCTTTATGGCTGAATAATATTCCTTTGTGTGTATATACCATAGTTTCTTTACCCATCCACCTATTGAAGGGCATCTAGGTTGGTTCCACAATCTAGCTATTGTGAATTGCTCTGCTATAAACATTGATGTGGCTGTGTTACTGTCGTATGCTGATTTTAAGTCCTTTGGGTATAAATCAAGGAGTGGGACAATTGGGTCAAAAGGCAGGTCCAATAGCCACAGATTTTTAAAACATGCACAGATGGTGATGGAAGAGAGGCCCATCTGTTAGGATGCTATACAGCTCTGGAATCGCCATCCTGTCCTGGGATCAGAGTCTGTGCGGATCTCTGTGCCTCTCTCAATGCTGCATGAGGAAGGTATTCAGCAAATTAGAACAAGCAGGAGAAGGATGACAGGAATTTGGAATCCTTAACTCAGAAGGGCTAATGAGGATGGTGTCATTTTATCCAGGAGGAAAAACATCCCTGAGGACCCAATGGTAGTCTACAGAGGCTCAGAGGGTACAAGGTGGAGAGTCTTCACACTGGAGGTGGCATGATGCTGGTCTGTGGTGCTCTTGGCCCAAATAAAATGTTACATGTTTTCAATTAGCAACCAACTCTTCAAATCATGAATTTTCATTAAAAAACTTGATTTTCAACTGTTTTTTGACAATCAGAAATTCTGTCCCCATCTACAGCAGCCAGCAGTTATCCCAGGCATGTGCCCTCTCTTGTACCACATCTCTCTTACAAACTGTGGTGTACTTATTGCAACCTTTCACCTGTTTTTTTTAACATACTTTTTATAATGGAAGCATTATATTTTTTAACATCTCTATTAACATTTGTCTTCTAAATAGCGTCACTCTCTGACATTCAAGGTTGCAGTGTGTCTAGATTTATTCTGTATTGTGCAGGGTATAGAAATAGAGCACATGACAGGCTGGAGCTCAGAGGTAAGTAGTGTTTTCAGAATGTGACCACTGAGGGTGCCTTTTTCTGATGGCTATTCAAGAACATGCTGAGCGCTCACCATCCATGGTGCTGGGTGAGCAAGGCTTGCCCATCATGGGACAGCTTGCTGTTGTTACACGACTGCTCAGAAGTGACCCCGACTCCTACCCAGTTGTGCTACCCCATGTTGATAAATGTTGCTTAAAAAAATCATATTTAAAACTATAAATGAGCATAAATCTTGTGCTGCTAGAATATTGATCTGAACTGGTAGAAATGTAGAAGTTAGTGGTTTAGTGGTAGTATAGAGTAAATGTCTAGCCTGCTGTTAGCATAAGAGAGAAGAGGAAGAAGAAGGAGAAGGAGGAGGAGGAAGAGGAGGAGGAGGAGGAGGAGGAGAAGGAGGAGGAGGAGGAGGAGAAGGAGGAGGAGGAGGGAGGAGGAGAACAAAAGAGAAAGTTGCACATTCCCAAGACATAGGGCAACCAAACAAGAACACTACGAAGGCTATTACAGTCTAGGAAGCCCTGTGTACATGAGAGAGTGATTGCACTACAATTATTATTATTTGTGTTTAGTGCTCTTTAAAGTCTTTCAATCTCTTTAAGTGAACTTAAAACATCCAGGATTTGAAAGCATGCTGCAAACACAAAATCATTGGGGACTGAGCTAGAAGGCTGAACTGGACAGCTATGCTTTGCTCCAACTCTGAGATAGAATATGCAGTTCATGTATTCCAGACAAGGAGAGTGCTACTGTGAACTCATCTCATATTTTAAAGGTGAGAGAAAATATAGATAAACAAAGGCTTAATTCTTTGATGAATTCAAAGATGGAAGACCTTTTCGTGCACATTCAATGGCATACTCTGGGCATAAAAAATATGATTGCAATGTGGTTGTGTGGGTTTGAGTTACCACACAAATCCAGTTATTGATTTGATTTAGCAAGCATCAGAAGACTTTTTGTCTGCTTATACACAGTATATATGATAAAGGTGTTCTCTGATGTGGGCCTCTAATACCCAATAACCAGCACTGCCTCTATTCACTTTAATCAATTAGAGTGAACAACTGGAGATTTGGGGCTGTAGATGTAACTCAGTAGGATAATGTTGCCTGGCATGAACAAGGCCCCAGAACTGGGGCTGGGGGAAGGGGACAAGTTCTGGGGAGATTAAGGGAAAACTTGTAAATAAAGATAGGCTAAAGTGCAAAGTTCAGAGGTAAATAGCAATATTTAGTCTCAACAGAATAGTACTCAAACTATTTTTTTTTCTTTGTTTACTCAAGGGGGATTTTTTGTTTGTTTGTTTGTTTGTTTGTTTTTGCAGTGCTGGAGATTGAACCAAGGGCTTTGTGCTTACAAAACACTCTACCAACTGAGCTATATCCTCAGCCCTTCAAGGGGGACTTTTGATGCAGAACAACACCTCAAAAACACTTTGTTGTGGATTTACAAGAATGTTTCTTCCCTGGGCATGTCTCTTGGGTGGCTCTTCCTCATTTGTGTATTAAAAAATGGTATACAGCTTATGGTGAAAGGTCTAACAATTGTTCTCAATTCATGGGCCCACAATGATCATCATGGAGAAATATTTATAAAACCAGTTCTCCAAATGCCAAAAGTTTATTCATTTATGTGGCAGGAAATACAAGTTTATCTTTGTTTATATTATTTGATAAAGTGATTTAAGGTCATGGAACATGGACAAATACAAAGATGTTTTACAATGTGTTAAAACATAAGTAAAATTATAAAACAAAATAAAGGTATCTTTTTAATTGACATTCTTATTGAGATACATATAGGTTTTTGAGCAGTTTTAAGAAATAATAAAGAGACACTATATATTTTACCCTGTTTCCTCCAATGAAAACACTTTGAAAAGCTATAATATCATATTTGAAATATTGTATTGACATTGATACCATTTACTTTTATTGATTGATTGATTGATTGAACCTTTATTTGTGATAAGATTTTCTCCATGGGCTCCAACATGAAGCATCTTGTATCTTGTTTGCATTGTGATTTGCATGTTCATTTCTCTGGTTACTGAAGAGGATGTTGATATTTACCATCTACTTTTATCATTCAGATTTCCCCAGTCTTGCTTGTACTTCTGTGTTTATGGGGTTAAGTTCTATCCAGCTTTACTACCTGTGTGGGCTCAGGTGCTGTATAGTTCCCACAGCATACAGATGTTTTACAAAGGCAACCATCTCCATCCACTCACTCCTTCCCTTCCCTCTGTCTTTTGATTGGTTATTCAGACTGTTTACATTTGGGGGCTGGGGTTGTGGTTCAGTTATAGAGTGCTCACCTAGCATACATGAGGTACTGGGTTAGATCCTCAGCACCCCATAAGAATAAAACAAAGGTATTGTGTCCACCTACAACTAAAAATAATATTTTAAAAATAAATAAATAAATAATAAAATAACTAATGATATTTTAGCATTTGTGGCAAAGTCTACCACTTTGTTTTCTTTTCTGTTTGTTTCATCTGGTTCTTGTTCCCCTGTTTCTCTTTTCAGACCTCCTACCGGTTACCTGAACACTTCTTTTTATAATTTCATCTTGGTTAACAGTAATTTTAAGATAATAATTTCAAAGTGGTGGTGGATTTGTGTGTTTGCATCATAATTGCTCTGGATAGCGACAGTGTAAGTATACAACATCACTTTGAATGAAGTGTGGAAATCCATGGGAGGGTATTACAAAGTTTTGTTTTAATCATCAAATATGATTTCTAAAACTCAGGAGGAAAAGGACAGGTTGTTGTTTGTCCTTACATTTTGCCTCCTCTGCTGTTTCCTTTTTTCTCATTGTCTGCCTGAAGAACTTCAGTTGGTGAATCCTTACAGGTATGTCTGCTAGAAGCAAATCCTTTTAGTTCTCCCTCAGTTGAGAATGTTTTTACTTTCTCTCATTCCTGAAGGATTTTGCCAAACTCCATTTGCTGCTGACAGCTCTCCTCTTTCGGGACCTGGTAAAAGTGCCACTTTCTTAGGCTTCCCATGGTTGCAGAGGTGCTATCTGCTTTGACTCAAACTAGTGTTTCTCTACAGGTTCGACATTTTTCCCTCCTGTGGTGCTCAAGAATTTTGTTTTACATTTTCATTATTAGCTATCTTGGTTCTTGGTGTGAATTTCTTTGTATTTCTCCTCATCAGGTTTCATTCAACTTCTTGTATGTGTGGTTTTGAGACTTTGGCCAAATTTGGGAAATTTACAGCCTTGTTTCTGCAAGTATTCCTTCTTTCTCCCTCTCTTTCTGGAATGCTGGTGAAATAACAGTTGGATCTTGCTTGCTTCCTTCCTTCCTTTCAAGTCCACTTTCTCTCTGTTGGGCGGGGCTAATTCATTCATTCTATTTGCAAATGTACTGATGCCAGTCTCTGTCATCTCTACTATTGAGTCCATACAGCACATTCACTGCTGTTGCGGTTTTAAATTGTGTTATTGTATTTTTCAGTTCTATGATTTCCATTTGATTCTCTGTTATAACTTCTGCTCCTTTCCTGAAATTTTTTTCTCATTTTCTGAGAAAAATTTTAGTTGATTATTGAAACATTTTTATGATGATTGCTTTAAAATCCTTCTCAGAATTCAACTGTCTGATCCACTGAGGTATGAGCATCAGCTGGTTGCTTTTCTTATTTATGTTGTGATTTTCTGGGTTCTTGATCTGACAGGTGACTTCTTATTGCATCTGGGCATTCAGTCTGTTAGGGAACTCAGGGGCCTGGTTAATTCTTTTATTTTAGCAGTACTTTTCCTGTGTAGGTTCAGCATGTGGGTCTTGGCCTACTTCTGTGGGCTGTTCTTCCAATGACTGTCTATATCATAGGGCCTTTATAGTATGATTTTGGTCTGTTTTGTGTATGGGATGCCACCTGGCTCTCAATGGTCCCTGTTGGTGTTGTTTAAGGGAATGAAAAGGGTTTCCCCAGGCCAGGCCACAGGGTGTCTCTCAGTGGAGATGCTAAGATACCCCCTCACTGCCCTGACATCTCTGAAGGGTAGGGGCACAGAGAGTCTCAGACCTGATGGGGCAGGAAACATCTTGGCCCAGGCTGCCAGGCCCTACCTTTATTGGGACTGTTGTTTGCCCACCCTGGTGTCTTTGGCTAAGGGGAGCAAGCCTCAGGTCTACAGGGACAAAAGGGTTTCCCATCCAGGGCTGACTGTGACTGGGTCTCCTTCTCTGGTTCCACACAGCTTCCCCAGATAAGCACATCATTTACAAATTACCTTTAATGGTGATGTTTAGGAAAAGCCATTTTAGTTATGTTCGAGACAATTTCAGACTGTGTTTGTACCACTGAATTTTTAGTGTATTTCCTGAAACCTAAACCCTATAGACTTTTATATGGTGCAAAGGTTTCAACTCAGGATACTAGTAGTTATCTGCCAAAATAATAGTATCCAAAGAGTCTTGATTGGGGTAAATGTCAAGCTGGAGAGAGGCCCAGAGGTGAGTCACCGGGTCGCACTTTGGTTTTTGGTTTTATCGCAGACTTGGATATGGTAGACAATGGTGACTTATCAGATTTGAGGATAACACAAAACTCAATAGGATTGCTAATTCAATGAATAACTGAAATCAGGATCTCAGCCAGACAGAACAATGAGCAGAAACTAACAATTTAATAAAGACAGATATAAATTTGTACTGAAGGGATGACTCTGGTTTCTTAATAAATCTAATTTAACTTTGAAACTTCAGACTCCCCTACCCTCTTTGTTATGGATGTTTTGATTATGTTCTCACAATCAGGTTAATTTTGTTTCAAATATGGAATGGTGTAATTTAGAACTACTTATGGGTCCAAATTCTGCATTGAATTCTTGACCTCTAGCATAGGCTCAGAACTTCTGGTGTGTTTCAAAGATTATCAGAACTTCAGCAGTGTGGTTTAAAGCTTGACCTTTCAAACCTGTCAGCCCTCTTGGGTTTAAATCCTGGCTTCATCACTTGTCAGATATATGACCTTGAATAAATCAATCATTCTGCATGCCTTCCATTGTCTCAGAAACTGCAAAATGTGTTAATAATAGGATTTATCTCAGATTGGTTATGAGCAGTACATAAGAACACGTGCATAAAACATTTAGCATTAGGACCTGGCGTGTGGAAATCGCTATTAACATGATGAAGATATAAAGAGTCACAGCATTTTAAAACCTGGTTTATTGGTATGTGACCTTAACTTGGTTGAGATTTCTTCATTCGTGAAATGGAAATAATACTAAATGATGGATTTTTAAGGTCATTATAAAGACGAATATCGATGTAGAAGCACAATGTGATTGACATGTGCTAGTCATAGTATCTTTTAGTATTTATCAGTCTCACTATGATTTCAGTTGTTGATCATATTTTAGCCAACATTCTGACAGTTTCTATTTTCATACAAATTTCTTGATTCTCCATTTTATAAGAACTATAACCAATGAGTTCATACTTTTGTTTTTATTGTATTTGTGTATTCATATTACAACTAGGGACTTTAGAGTTCAATGATTCTAATAAATAATATTCACTGAATACTTCCCATGTATAAACACCAGATTGGCATTGCATATCACCTCATGTGATCTTCATAAGTACCTCGTGAAGTAGCTTATCTTCATTTTAATTAGGAGGTTGAGACTTAATAGACATAAGTTGACCCAAATCATACATCTTACAAATAAATATCAGACCTGAAGTTTGAATTCAGGTTCATCTGATTCCAAAGGTAAAACTTAGGTTCACCATCCTTGAGACAGTCTTTGGGAGATGCCTGAGCCAGAAAATCAGGAATCCTCCTAGAGTATTCACTAATTTTCTTATCTTATTGTGTCTTCCTCTTCTAGATGCTAAGTCTTTTCTATTAGCTGCACAGTCTTCTGCAGTCCTTAGTTCATTCTCTGTCACCCTGTCCCTTCAGGTCTCCTTTGGCCACTTATGCTAGTCAGCGAACCAATCTAGCTTGGGTCTTCACTGTTCTCCCCCCACCTACTCCATCATGTTTTGGTCTCCAATTGTCTCAATCTACTACTATTGCATACTGTACCATGCATGTCAATTCCTGCCTGGGTGACTTGCTCATGCTGTTCTGTCTACCTGGAGTCCTCCTTGCTCTTCTACTCCAGGGGCAAAAGTTCCACACATTTTTCAAACTACTCTAGCCATCCCATCCCTCATATAAAATTTAAAATATCTTTTGAATTCCATCCTTGACTCCGTATAAGATTCTATTATTGAATTGCTCTTGTATGTTAACACATTCCTCCTACACTCTCATTTGTAAAAAGTCATTGGAGTGCAAAATTAATAAGGGTGAATTCTATTACATGTAAATTATATTTTAAAAATAATGATTTTCAAAAAGAGACTTGAGAATTAACCAAAGGTAATGTTTCAATTCTGAGTTTTCCGTCCTGATTTTTAAAAAGTCTACCTAAATTTTTTTGAGCATTTAGAGACATTTGAATACTTTATTAAAATTGAGTTAAATTAAGGAAACTGTATTAATTTTGTATGTTATGAGAGAAATAGTTATGGCTTTTAAAGTCTCTTTTATAGAGGAATGGAAACATTTACAGGTAAAAGTGATATGAAGCCTGGGATTTTCTTTAAAAACATCTAGGAAAAAATGAAGACACTGGGAATATTAGAGTCAACAGGATTGAAATGTTTCTAATTATTGAAGCTGGGTGATAAATACAAAGGAGTTCATTTTACTATTTGCTATACTTTATGTCTGAAAATAAACAAAAAGTAAAAGTTAAAATTGTTTAAAACACAGACTGATGAACAAACCAGACTCTTAATGACCTAAGTGCTAAGGAAGTTGGTACATGATCTGCCAAAGTCCGGACTTCCTCTGTCTCCCTCTTATCTCCACCAGGAAACCATAGCCATGGAGCTCCATAGCACCTGCCGCCCGCCCCTGCAGCCATGGATGGCACTGGAGCTGCAGCAGAGCTGTGATTTCCACCCTCCCACTGGCTGTGGTAGAATGTCACCAAGCTGTCACCTTCCTCTCCAACTCATCCCCAACAGATGGCCTCTCCTCCTACTTCCTGGGACAGACTCCCTCACCTTTCTGCTCTTTCTAAATACAACAAAAATTAAAAATTAAGATAAATAAAAAAATACGATGGTGCATATTATTTAGCACTGACAAGAGATGGACTAAACTTCCAATAAGCTGTGCTCTCTCCCTGCTCACTATGCTTGCAGCATCTCCAATCAGTCTTGAAAAGGGTATTTCTTCTTTCTCAGTCTGGATAATTCCATTCTTCATTCATAGCAAGGTCAACTGTTGCCTTCTTCCTTCACAATCCCTTTTCCCACTTGGCTATGCCTCACTATGGCCAAGTTTCCCTTGGCTATGTTCCTATACCATGCTGAGCTCCTCCCGTGTAGAGCTCTTATTGTTCAAAATTACAGTCCATCTACCTGTTGTCTGCTTCATCTAAGCACAGGGCTTCTTGAAGGCAGAGTGTAGACATGTTACCTCTGTATTTCCAGGGTCCTGCTTTTCTTATCATGGAACAGGAGCTCTGTGTATTTGTTAAATAAGTGAATGAATGAATGAATGTATTAGTAACATTGCTATTGCTAAAATCTCGTGTAATTGAAGATAGTGGGTTGTGCAGAGTGTCACTGGGCTCTAGAACTTGAGCAGTTTATTAATAGCCCCACTTTTAAAACATTTCTATCCATCGGCCTATCCAGAAAACAATCAGATATGCAGATATGTTTATTAAGCTTCCTGGCATTATAGTAGGTTCTACGTGAAGGAATACAAAGCAACCCACAACAATAAAGCATGAAGAATTTCAAGGGTTTTTCCACAGAGCCTTCTGACATTCTTCCTTATAAGGGCAAGCCTAATTTTCCATGACTTCTTTATTTAGGGAATAAGCCATTCTTTCTGGCTTAAAGGTTACTTTAAGACTCCTTGCAATTTTTCTGCATATACTAAGAAATGACATTGTGTAGGATATACTTCTAAATAGGCCGAATATGTTAAATATTTCCAGTACTGTCTGAGTGTATTCATCCAAGTCTGGACTATGTACAGAAAGGAAAGTTCTGGAAGGGGAGTGATTTATATTTAAAACAAAAAACAACAACAACAAAAAAAAAACCCTGGTTCTGCAAATAAAGTGGTTTTGTGTATTTTTTTCTCATTATAAGTTACAATAAAACCCAAGAAATTTTTAGGGCTTGACCTAGAACTCTGGCTCTCACCTGGAAAAAAAAAAGTGATATGTCTCTGTTGTTTTAATCACTTGTACACTGGAGTTGAAATGTACCAGGGCCTCCTGCTGCCAAAAATTAATTTGCACATGCATCAGGCTATGCACTGAGTGCATGGCCTGGATTCAGGAGAAATGTGCCTGTGGTTATTTTGTGAGCTAATATGAGCTTCTGCATCAGCACAGGGCCTGCCATTGGCTGGAAAACTGGGCTATGACTCAGAAAACCCCAGTTTCTATTTTTGCCTTTTCACCAACTTAACATGTGATCTCAATCTTTTAACCCCTGTGTGCCTCAGTGTCCTCACCTGTGCTATGGTTTACCCTCTAGAAAGAATTTTTTACAAAGGGTAGCGAAATATTGCTCAATAGGAAAACCAAATATTTTAGAAGTAAAAATCTTGATTTTTGTGACTCATCTCTATAGTTGATTCTTTGTATGTCACCTTAAAAATGAGATGTCACAAAGCAACATGAGGAGAGAGGGTCTGCCAAATGGCATGTGAAGATAATCCTGTGAGGCACTGTGATAATTGCCCCCAATATTATTATTACTCATAATGCTGAATTCATGATTTTTAAGCACAGAAATGACATGGTTTGAATTATTATCCAATTAAACATGTCATTCACATAGCAACATAATGGAAAGGAAGGAATTATTTTGTGTGTAAATTCTTTCTCTACTGCAGAGCAAGAAAATAAAGCTCATTGCTAGTGTGCTCAGAGACATTAGCACAAGGGCAAAGACAATCTCCAGGGGAAGAGGAATGAGGCTCTGCTGTTTGCGGGGGAAGTAACCAGTGAGTACTCTCCTGATGAGCTGACTGATCAACACAAGGAAGGTGATTCACTCCACAATCAGCCTCATTTTTCCTAATGGACATATTTGAATCAAATGGATTTCCCCCATCATCTCATTTCCCCCTTCATTTTGCATAGCAGACCTTCCATCATGAACCAGACAATGAATGAACATAGATAAGCTTTTCATTAGAACATAGATAAGCTTTTCCTTAGAACCTTGTGTTAAAAAGCACACAAGGTTCATATTGCAAGTTTGGATTTGACTAGTATATCTATTGCGGGTGTTTCTTCACTCACTTTCTCTTTTACTAGTTACCACTTGTAATTAATGGTACTCCTTGGCCACGTTGTGGAGCCACACCAACCTGTCTTATACATCCTTGGTCTTATTTCTGACTAAATGCGTATTAGGTAATGGTGGATATGTTGTTAGAAAATGTAGAATGTTGTTGCCTGTTGTGTTTTTTTTTCTTTCTTTCTTTTTTTTTTTTTTTTTTGCAGTGCTGGAGATTGAACCAAGGCCTTGTGCTTGAGAGGCAAGCACTCTACCAACTGAGCTATATCCCCAGCCCAACATAGAATGTTGAAGCCTTAAAGACCTCAAAGCCAGCTTAATTCAACTAGCAGTTTTGAGCACCTGACACTGCTCCATTGAGGAATAAAGAGTGAGCTAACTTGATGAAAGTCACATGGCTAGTGACACAAATATTACCTATGTATCTGGCCTCTTAAAGTTGATTAGTTCTTACTGTATAAATGCATTAAATAAGCTTCTTTCATTTCCAAGGATATGCATTTTATTTATTAAAGAAAGGTTGAAATTCAATGTAAAAACTTGAACTTGATGGTTAAGAATGTGGGTTAACAATTAGAATGACAATATTCAGATGCTGATGAAAACATAATGTGAGAACTTGGGAAAATTATTGGCATAAACTTCTCAGTTTCCTCACCTGTCAATGGATAAAATAATAACAAACTCATAGGTGTTTTGTGGAGCTAAAACTAATCCAAATAGTGTACTTCATACAGTCTTTTGCATTATTTAACCAGATGATAAATAAAGAAGTTTATCTAGGAAAAAAATAAGTATTTTTTCCTGAAGTATTTTTGCATAAGTTCAGTTAAATCTCAGAGATATTCCTTATGTTCACATAAGTTCTTCAAACTTGAGCTTAAAAATGAAATTCAGAGTTGAAAGTAACAACTCTGAAAAATGCGTGAAAACTCTTCAAATGTTTGTTTATTTAAAACATAAGGTTGATTCTTGGAGTCAAGCTCAGAGCAAATTTGCAATGACATTTAAGGAACATGATAAATTAAAATTTGGAAGAGGAAAGGAAAGGTGAAGGAGGACAAACTTTCTGCAGGAATTCCATTTATTGTTTTCCTTTTTAAATCTTGAAGGGCTAACCTCATCTCCCAAAGTTTTACACTAGACCCTGGAAATCTGTTTCACTGCCCTTCAGAACACAGATGTGTGGCAAGATGTATGAATCCAGGCTTTCTGCAGACCAAATAAAAACCAATGACAGATTTTGCATTTCCCCACCTTTGTCTCTTATTGGAATTTGGTAGATGAATCATATGTCATTTGAGCCAGCTCTGGATTACAGAATGCAATCTGGAAGCTGCTCTGGGAAGAGAACTTTTCCACATTGTCCCTCACCTCTCTGACATGTTTTCATTTCCTCTGCCAGGCTCAAGTGATTCAGTGTCTCTTGCCATTATCCCCTCTGTGGGCTACTGGTGTGCATTGCATAGTTTAAATTGCAGTGTAGGTAATAAATCTCCAGCCACAGTCCTCCCTCATTATCATTTTAGTTCTTTTCACCTTGACCATTCCAAAACCTATACATGCATTTTCAACACAGGATATATGTACACATCAGCCAAAGGAAATTCACAGGTTAATTATGCTAATGACTCTCCTTTCTATTGCATGAATTTATTTACAAGTGAACACATAGCCATCTGAACTGCTCCCTTAATGTTTTTCTTCGTTATAAACCTCAAAAATATAAAAAGTCAAGCATCATTTTTAAAATTCACTTGCTTCCCATTTGGAGACTCAAACAGGGATTAATGTAAATGCATCAGGATTTTATTTTATCACTTTGTTTTGAAAGAAAATAACTTAGTGATCTTTGTAATGAATTTTTGTAAGTGTACTTTTTCCAGGAAACAAATATGAAATAATGCTTTTGCCTAAGGAATCAGAATAGAAGCTGGATGGTGCCCTACCATATTTACAAAATATGCATGTGGGTCCTTTTTTCTTGTCTTGTCCTTTGAGACACTCAAAAGACGATTTGCACCTTTAAAAAGTGTCCTGACTTCAATGGTATAAATAGTCATTGCTTGATATCTATGGAAAATGGTTTCTAGGACCCTGCTACGAATACCAAAATCTGTGTATGGTCAGGTCTCATATATACAGTAGCATAGGATTTACACATAACTTATGCACAGCCACCCAAATGCTTTAATCATCTGTAGATTACTTATAGTACCTAATACAAGGTAAATGCTATGTAAATAGTTGGTATTACTAAGAGAATGATAGCAAGAAAAAAATGTCTGTACAGGTTAAATACAGATGAAATTTTTCCTGAATATTTTCAAATCATGGATGGTTGAATGCAGAGAGGTGGAACTCACAGATAAATTCTGCCCACCAGTACTTTGTATACTCCCTCTGCCCTCTACTATTTATTTCAATATCTTATGCTCATTTTTTCCTTTCACCCAATTTCTGAATGCATCTTTTCCTACTTTATGCATTTTTAAAGACTTCTTAATTTTCAGAATGAAGCATGAGTGAGTGAATAATAAATGAATGAAAAAGATTCTCAATGTGACCTATCAGTTTATCTTGCTCTCATGTATGAGTTTTAAAATAACCCCTGCAACCACATTTTGCTTGGTAATAACACAGACCCTACACAACCAGTACTAAATTAATTCACATATTTGTTGAATGCTTTTTTGTAAATATACTATTTCATATGATAATACAGTGGTATGTAAATACAGTGGTATGACATGGTTCCTGATCTCATAGAACACGCAGTCTGTATAAATGAGGTTTTTAACTAATTAACTTCTATAATATTTTACTCATTATACCTTGAACTAATATGTATTTGTTTGCATTTGTGACATATATAGCTATTTACATTTAACTTGTGTAGTAATAAAGAATGAAGCATGCCACAAATCTTCCAGTTTTCTGATAGGTTGCTAAAATCATCAATATAGGAATTATTGATTAGGGGTCTGCCTTCATATTACCCAGTAGATTTCAGTCCTTGTTAATTGTAATGGGTTATAGGATAAAATTTATTTTCTTTTGCTCATTATAAAAGAAGTTTCCTCTGAGGGGTTATGGATGATCGCTACAACCTAATAAATCATAGCTGAACATTCAGCTGTAAAGCCAAATCCAAGTGTACTATTGTTTATGTGTATAGCTGTGCATGCATGTGCATGTATGTATGTGTATGTGATCAGATGCTTATAAATAGACAGCAAGTAGTTAAATCCTGATTATCTGAACCATATACTTTTTTCTTGTCTTCTCATTTCTTCCCTCCTCATTAAAGCATTCGGTTATCTACTTGCTCATAGACTAAGTGGGTCGAACAGGCACGACACCTGCCCACTAGCATTGTTGTCAAAACTTTTATTAAGCACATAATTGAACGAGGCATTTTGTTGTTGTTGCACCAAAAAAGCTACATATCTGGAGAATCCAGACTTCTTTGCTGTCAGAGATGATCCTAATCCATCTTAATCTCCATTTTCATGAAGTTAAAATATTGGGAGTTGGTTTATTCCATAGAAGATGAATGAGGTGTCAACTCATGTATTCTTACATACTAACAGTCCTAGGGACTGTTTCTTTTTCTGGTTCTTTTATTTTCATAGTATCTTTTCTCTTTTCCCTGTCCCTGATTCTGTCCCTTTCATGTTAAGAAATCCTTAATTTTTTTTTCTACTTGTTGCTAATGTTTTTAGAAACTTTAATTTGTATGTTTCACAGGAAGAAATGAAGAGCTGTCTTAAGATAACAGTAAATAAATCCCCCTCTATACGTGAGAGGGATAATGATACCTCAAATATTCCTGTGACTTTTAAAGTTCAATGTTTAAAATTTAGTTATGTATATAAAAAGAAGTTGTATTTTAAAAATAGTTGCCTAGTGTTTCCAAATGGAAAGATTCTAGGCTCCTTACTAATCATTCTTTTTTTTTATTTATTTACTTATTGATTCATTGAACACAAATGGAGTACAGCTATTATTTCACTGGTTGTACACAAAGTAGAG
>JAJEJO010001098.1:110760-129951 GCA_020662805.1 Glaucomys volans
TCATGGTGCTCGTGTATCTTCCCCTCTGTTGCTTGAGGGGTGTTTGATCAAGCGATGACCCAAGAAAGGTGCTGTCCCACTACCTCCAGGTTGGGAATGATCAATGCTTCTGGGCAGAGGCAGCCTAGTGTTGATAGACAATTAGATACAGCAAGGTGGTAGACTCCGGGCCTGGGTGTGGGCCTGGGCACTAGTTCAAGTTGGGGTGGTGTCACTGAACTGTGCTCAGTGATGGAGACACTGGGCTTGAGAGCCCAGGCTGACTGGAACTCCTCGCTGGGGGTTTAGGCAGTGGCAGGTGGTTGCTCTCTCCTGGGGACACTGTAAGCTATTGCCAAAGGCCCAAAGCTCCCTGCCCAATCACTCCAAACACTGCTGACACTGCTGGCAGCCCCAGGAAGCTGGAAATGGACCCCCTCTGCCAGGGAAGCCACCAAACTCAGAGCAGTTCCACCTCCCCACCAGAGTCAGCGATTCCAGGGGCTTCAGGCCAACCTCTTCAGGTGCGGCTGGAGGGCCTGGGCAGCCCGAGATGGGCACTCTCAGCCAGGGAAGCTGCGGAAGTGGCGCAGAATAATTCCCACTCCCCGCCAGAGACTGCGTTCTCAGAGTTTCCCGGCTGGAGCTCCCCTGACGCAGCTGGCGTCCCCAGGAAGCTGGAAATGGACCCCCTCTGCCAGGGAAGCCGCCAAACTCAGAGCAGTTCCACCTCCCTGCCGGAGTCAGTGATCCCAGGGGCTTCGGGCCAACCTCTCCAGGTGCGGCTTGAGGGCCTGGGAAGCCCGAGATGGGCACTCTCCGCCAGGGAAGCTGCGGAAGTGGGGCAGAATAGTTCCCACTCCCCGCCAGAGACTGCTTTCCCAGACTTCCCGGCTGGAGCTCCCCTGACGCAGCTGGAGGCCCCAGGAAGCTGGAAATGGGACTTCTCTGCCAGTTAAGCCACCAAAATGGCGTGGGGTAGTTCCATCTCCCCGCCAGAGTCCACGATCACAGAGTTTCCCTGACGCCTCTGAATGCCCAGGTAGCCTGAGATGCTCGGTCTCTGCCTGGGAGGCCGCCGGCTGGTGCCAGAGCCACGGCCAGTGACTCCAAAGCTCTACTGGGGACCCGCACTCACTTGTTGGCTGGCACAGACCCAGGTCGGTGGCTCCGAAGCAGCTGCAGGGTCTGGCGCTCCCGGATGGTAGCTGCCCGCGGCGGGCTGAGCCCAGCCTGGCTGAGTTGGTTCTGGAGCGGCACCTGGGGACCCCTTATATGTGCTTTGAATATAAAATCTCGTTGAGAGTCATATTCCTGCTGTTTGAATCCCGAGCAAGTAGGAATCCACAGAGCAAGTAGGAATGCAGCCTTCCTCTAATCCGCCATCTTGGATCTCCCCTAATCATTTTTTTATGACATTTTTGAGTGGCTACTTGAAGTAATGACAAGTCTAGAACTGATTAAGCCATTACAAAACACTTGTAAAAGTAATGATATCAGGTTAATTGATAAGCATTTCTTTAGACAGTTTAAATATATTATGTGGTAACAAATTATATTTAGTGTGAATGTTTTAGCATAATAATTTTTAGTCATTTTGAACGTTCATACCAATATGTAAAAATTGAGACAATATGTCCTACATATTTATATATTTATAAATGTTTATTTATGCAATACGTTTATTTGTTATATTAATTACTTCTATGTTAATTATTAGTTCTACTTATTTTTATTGTTATTATTATTTTGATTCAAAAATCCTTAAATATTTTAATGGACATTTGTGGGGAAATCCATAGGATTTTAGATTTAGGTTGATTTTTATCTAACTGAACATTTGTTTAAAGACAGCTAAGAAAATATTTTGGTAATTAAACTTAAATACCTTTAATGGTACCAAAGCACTGCATGATTCCAGGGAGCACCACTGTAGTCTCAGTGACTTTGACCTCATCGCCTGAGGTACACAAGGACCCCTGTGACTGCCTCTAACTTTTCTTCTACATTTCCCATCTGCCCATTGAATGTTCCACTGCCTCAAAATCAGCATGTCTAAAATTAATATTTTCTTTTCACTCTTCTCAACTCTCGTCAATGTTTCTCATTGATTACCCTATTTTTGTTCTTTCAGTCATCCATAAATAAATAAATAAAACCAGTATCTTGAGGTCCAGTTTCTCACCTCATATCCAAATAGTCACAAAAACTGTATTGATTCTTTCATCCAAACATTGTGGCATCTACTCAGTCTTTGTCTTGCTGGTTCTAATGCTCCTAGTTTCAGTTCCATATTAATTTGTTTCTGGGCTACTACAGTTCTCCTTGCTTACTAGGCCTTTTCTCTTTTTCCCTGATCAAAATTCTACCCATTGTTAAAGACCCACATAAATTAGCTAGTTGTAATAACTCAGAGATTTCTTCTTCCTCTATGTTCTCTAAACACTCCTGTGGAAGTTACATGATTACTTTCTAAAAGAGTCAATAACGTTGTAAACTCCTTAAGGGGTGGGACCACCCCTGCTGCATCTTGTATCATTCACACACCCAGCACTGTCACCAGGTCCATGATCAGGAAACAAAGGACTGTTCTCTCCTGAACTCCAAATTCTTACCCCCATCTTCCTTTCACACATTTCTTCCTGAGAACTTCAAACCCAATAATCATTGAGTTCCTGTAGAACCTCCTTCCCCTTTACTTCCTGGTCCTCTTTATTATTCCACTCTCCATCTATTTGTGCAAGCCAAAAATCTTGACTCATCCTCAACCTCTGTGTCCATTTAATTATCAAAGTCTGATGAAAGCATCCAGCATTCAAGTACCTCCTCAATTTTTCCAAATCCATCCCCAGAACCATTATCTTAGCTCAAACTCTATGTTTCTCACTTGTATTACTGCAATGGTCCTAACTGCTCCTCCAGTCTGGTCTTTCTCCCTCCAATTTGTTTTCCACAATGCTATTTAGTGACCTTTATACTCTGGGACGCTGATTCCAGCTTTCACGCACACTGCACCTTTTAATTCATTTATGTATACATTTATTTCCTTGCTTTAAAATCACCATTGTTTACCAGTAGCCTTTATGATAATGTTCAGACTCTATAGCATGGTGTCAAAGACTAGTTTTCTGACCCTTTCTTCCTTCAAGCTTCTTACCCCTCCACTTCTTTCTACTCCTTTCTCCCAAACTACTGTGGTGGTGGTGATTGATTCCCCAAGATCCATTTCCCCGGTAATTTGTCAACACCAGTCATGGTAGTCAAGGATTACCTAGGAAAGGTTAGATGACTCAGTTTTAGCAAGTGGGATGTAAAAGGAACTTTGTTGGTAGTGTTCTAGGAAGTGTTCACTTGTCTGAAAAATAGACCAAAGGGGAAATTAGCTGAAAGGACCTTAAGTTCCACTTCTGTGGGTTCCACAGTAGAGTCCTGAGTCCTGTCACCTTCTTCTATTACTGTTTGTCACTTACTGCATGATCTTATTAACTGAAAAACTTTAATGATCCTATACTTCCTGCATCCAGAAAACCAGGACGCTGGATTGCACATAACAACCACTTGGGGAATGCAGAATGTCTGATATTTGGTTATTTGGTTGTAGACATACAGTGAATGTGAAGCTCCAGGTCTACAGCTCAAGTCTTAAATCTCACTTTGGGTGCCCAAAGTCCATGTTTCTCAGTAGTAATTTAAACACATGTTCCCTTTGAAGGTAGCACTTTGCAGTTGCTCCTATTTTTGAGAAATGTCAAAGGGCTCAGAAACTGTAAAGACAAAATGTTGAATGGTTGCTGCCCTAAGTGTTAGATGTCTTCCACAATAAATTTATAAGAAATTTTGACTAATGGTAGGTAAGGAAATAAAGCAACAATATATGGACACTGAAAGATGAATTTTCTGCTTTCATGAAAGTCTCAGGCTAGCAGTCTGCTGAATATTACATTCAGAAAATGGTTTTCTGCAGCTTAAGCACATTCCAGTTTGTGGTTATTTGTACACTAAGAAAGAGTTGTTTAGTTGGTAGTGAAAACATGCAGGGGTAGGGTCATATTTGGATACATTTAAGAGTAAGAGAAATCTAGGAGTAATAGAAAATAGAACCTAAGACTAGAGAAAGAGGGTGGGTAGTTGGTCAGAGTGGAAGTTAGAGTACAAGCAAGATGGGAAAGGACCCTGTTGCCATAGAGATAGAAGAGCAACAATACGTTTTGCTGCAGGACAAGCATATCCCGGACTGTAAACTATATTAGATTCTTTCAGTTCCTAGAAAATATTCTCATGGAAGGAACATCTCTATGAAACCTGCCTGTTCAGCTGTACTCAGTGCCAAGGGTGTTTGTTTCCTGGGAAATATGAAACAAAACAGCTTCATGAACACATCACCAAGACCTCTGCATGCACAGGGTCTTTTCTGTAAGACTTTGTTTCTCCATCATTCAACAGAGCCCCTGATAAGAAGTAGAATTCGGTTTTCTGAGGAACCTGCATACTGTGTTCCATAGATTCAGCTATACCACTCCTGGAAAATCCAAGGGAAACAAAGTCAGCATCCAACAAGAGATACCTGTATGCCAAGTTCAGGAATCAGCCTAGGTGCCCATCAACAGATGAGCAGATAAAGAAAATGTGGTATATAACACAATGGAATATTATTCAGTCATAAGGAAGAAAGAATGAAATCATGTAATTTGTAGGGAAAGTGGTGGAACTGGAAGTCATCATATTAAGCAAAATAAGCTGGAAAATAAGTATTGCACATTTTCTTTCATATGTGGAAACAAACAAATAAAAATAGACCTGTTAGAAGAAGAGCTTTTAGTAATGGGGAAGGGTACGGGATGGAGGGTCTTCAAGAGAGGGTAGAAAGGAGACTGGATATAATTAAAACACAATATATGCAATTATGGAAATGTCACAAGAAAACTCATTAATTGTCACCATTTATATGAGTTAATACTTATAATAAGAAGGTTTTAAGAAATGTGTGGTTATAAATAACAAGATAAATGAATGTTTAATGAACAAGCTATGAAAGTGAGAGTAATATATAGAAGGAAAGTGTGAAGAAAGATTTTCTACCAAATCTATTTCTGGCAACAGAAATACATTATTTCAAGAGTCTTTGTTGAAAGGAGGTAATTTAGCATCGCAAGCATCTCAGTTCATGCTGATTTATAGGGTGCTTTCAACATGATCTGGTATTGGAGAGGAATGTGCTGTCTAAATTGCTCTGAAAACTCATAATGAGATAAATACGTGGCAATTTTAACAGTCATTTGCAAAGTGACTTCACATCTATTTCTCAACTGATACAAGAAGCACTTTAAAGAAGTGGTATCTTCAGTTTGACATATTCAGATGAGTCTCATTCAGCGAGATTGCTGTTAGTGAGTAGTATGTTTTCTGGTGAGCAATGGAGAACATTTAGGGCCCAGATTTATTTATTTATTTGGTGTATATCTTACTATGAATTAATGAAATTTAATTATCTAGATTTCAGGATCCTAGATGCCTGACAGTTAATAGTAGATATTTGTTTCTATTTGACTGACAGTTCCATTACCAGAGTCAGAATGTCATAAGATTTTCATGGGTCACACACAGTAAAATGTAGGGGCCACTTGATGCTTTAGGTTTCTGGGTGGTAAAGACTATTTGTATTCAATGACCTTTAACAAATATGGTAGCTGTTATTATTCATAAAAATGATCTTGTTATGTAAGGAAGGCAACAAAATACAATGCCTTTCATTTCTTTTTTTTAATTCACAGGCAAAAGAGCAGTAAAAATAACAGAATGGTAGGTTTTTCAGTAATTCTTGGGATGATGGAAATGCTCTATATTTTGATCTGGGTGACAGCCACATGACAGTACACAGATATAAAATGTCACTGAGCTAATATTGAATATACCCTATATATAAAGTCTGGGGACATGTCTTCGAAGCTATAATCATCAGAAAATATTTATCTGTTCAGTACCAAAGTTAAAAGAAGACTGCTATCAATTCCTCAATGTATGGAAAGGGAAAGAATAAAAAATAAAATCAAATAAAGTTTATTTTCTTCCCTTTAAAATTTTTTTCTTTTCTTTTTTTTTTTTTTTTTTGTCATTCAAAGTTGCTTTGCATCAAATCGTCTTCTAACTTTTGTTGTCTGCAAACTACAAAGAGTAGCAAAGGGAACTACTATTTACACAACAGCCTTTCCCTCCTAACTGGTGTTACTGTTGAACCAGTCAAGGGAGGTCATTGTGTAAGATTTATGTTAATTCAGCACAGAATGATAGATTTTCAGTGCTGGAATAAACCTGAAATATCATCTAGTTCCATCATGTATCTCAAGGTTATAACAGGTTATCCTAGCAATTTCATTGTTTGCAAAAAGTAAATTTGTGTTTCATGGAAATGTCTAGGAAGTCTAAGCAAATTAAAAAAAACATTCAAAACAAAACACAAGAAGCAAGCAAGCAAAACCCCACAATGTCTAGCAACTGGAAAGTGATGTGTCTGATATCTCCTGCTCTGGAGGAAACTTTGTGTTTGATGAATGTGATGTTGCCACACAAACCTCATTCTGTGTGGGCCTTCTAACCTCACTAGAGGTGAAGACTCAGTTCCATGGTTTCCAAAAGTAACTCTGAAAAAGGAATTGGTGCACCCAGAGCAGGATTCCCAGCTACATTCTTTTTCTGTCTGGTAAATCCTCAGTAAGTCTTCATGGGAGATGGGAGGATGCACTAGCAATTTAGCAAAATCAAATGATAGATTTAATTAAAGATTGACATGTGGAGCCAAGAGAATCCAGAAAAGTATTTGATTAGAACATTCCAGTAATCTTCTTAAAGACATTCTTCATCAGTTGCACCATCCTTCCCAACACAGTATTCTAATGAAACAGAGGGTTTCTTAATCCTGCAAGTAGGCCGCAGTTATTACAGGAATAAGAGCAACAGAGAATCCACATGTTCCATCTAACTGCCAAGGAGCTCTGATTGTCTCAAGAAGAGATTTAGGAAGTAAGCAAGTTAAGATTAGAGCCACATCTGCTTGACTCTAATGTCCCTTCCATAAGCCAGAACACTACAGTTTCCCTCAGTCAACGTGATTGGTATATTCAAAATAAAGTGTTGGTGGCTTTCTGTAATAACATGGAAATATTTCCATCAAGCATATTCCTATGTAAAGTAGTGCTATAATTTGGATAAGCATCCCCAAAAACCCATGTGCTAAAGGCTTGGATCCCAGAGTGGCTCTATTAGGATGTGGGGCCTATTGGGAGGTACTCAGGTAATTAGGGATGTGGCCTTGAAGGGGATTATGAGACCTCAGTCCCTTTCTCTTTCTCGTCCTCATTTGTTTCCTGGCTCATGAGGTGAGTGACTTTGCTCTGTCATAACATACCATTCAGGTCAGAGGCCCAATTTAATGAGGCCATTCAATCTTGAACTGGAAACTCCAAGACCATAAGCCTATTCTCTTTATAAGTTAATTGCCTCAGGTATTTCCTTACAGTGACAGAAAGCTTACTAATGTAGTAGGCAATATGTGTTTGACAACATGTGAACAACCTGAAAATCATGAGGAGTCAAGGGTAACAGAGGTAATGCCATTAATAGTCATTTCTATACACAATGTTTAACTGATTATGAATTATCTTTGTGTGCACTTTTTTTTCACTTTAGCCTCACAACAACCCACCAGAGGCTCAAAGATATCAAATAACTTATTCAAGGTCACAGAACTAACAAATGGAATCGGTGAGACCCAAATAAACAATTTGCAGATAGTTTTCAAATTGTCAACTCCTACTTGCTCTATTCAGATTAAGACAGAGGCAACTCTGAGATCAACTCATATTTAAACAAGTGATTTGATGCTGTTTTTCTTACAGCACATATAGCTGATGTCTGCTGTAATTGAAGACATCAGGTTCAAGATAGCAAGTGTTTCCAGTGGACAAGTAACTTCTGATTTACAAAGAAGATGCTCTGGTTTCAAAATAATAGGTTGAGCACACATTGAACTCTGATGTGCTACAAGAAACCCTAGAAATGAAAATTTGTATGTGTACATATTTGTGTGTGTCTATGTGTGTGCAACTGTATTCAAATATATTGTCATGTTTCCCCTCAAGAAAAGAAGGAATTTAAAAAAAAATTCTGATGAATTCCTAAATTACTTATAATAAATGAGATCATTTAAACCCCAAACATGTACAGAAGCCCAAAGGAGAGAGCAACACAAAGAAGAATGAGAACAGTAACAGCTGTGTTTAAACTAAAGGAATCAGAAGCCAGGCAGGAGGATGCTTAATTGGGTTATTGCAAGAAAGTCTACTTGGCTGGTGAGCCCCTCAGGAACTTTGTCTCTTACACGGTCTCTCCAGTCTCAGAGTCTCTCTCTCTCTCTCTCTCTCTCTCTCTTGCTTTTAGGGGTAATAAGTTGTGACAGGACTATCTATTTCCAAGAGATGCAATTCTTGGAATGGAGGGCCAAGCCCTTGGTGACAGGTGAAGGAACAAGAACCATTAAACCTGGAAGACCAGGTGCCAAAACTTCCACCAGGGGCCTCCTGCCTACCCCCTACACTCATTTCAAGATTGTGGAGCCCAAGTCCCTGACTTTTCTATCTATGGGGGCTTCATACACAGAGACAGCTGTCCATCTGTGGAAATTGCAGCAGAAAGATAAATTCAAAGTCAAGAATCAGAGACTGAGAAAAGCCACGTAATGAGAGAAAGCACTTAGAGCCTCATCAGAAAAAGATGAACTAATAAAACACTAAGAATAAGATGCTTAAAATGAATCTAGTTCTATCATTAGAAAGACTAGGGAAAATATTGCACCCAGGAAACAAATTACAAGTAGTTAAAGAAAGACTAATTAGAAATTCAAAATTCAATACTTATACATGATTAACACAGAGAGAGAGAGAGAATAGAAAAAAGCCTTCCTTAGTCTGATGAAAGTTTCTTACCAGAAATATATAGCAAAGAACATATTTGAAGGTGAGACATTAAAAACAGCAAGCCAAGCGAGGCTAAGATAAGGATGCTGGCTGTTGTGGCTAATACTCCCATTAAAATGGAGTAAGGCAAGTCAAAAAGAAACAAAATGTATAATGAGATGAATTTAAAACTGATTAATTATAAGTAATATAATTGTTTATCAGGAAAACATGTAATAGTGAGCTATTGGAAGTATATAAGCTAGTCTAGAAGTGGGTTTAATATATCAACACACAAAATCAGAGCCCTTTGTGCTTCCAGGCAATTACCATTTGGTAAATTCCATTTGCAGTAGTCACAAGACCACTAAGTAACAAAAATAACATTTAATGAGAAAAATGCAAGTGCAGAACAAATGTGGAATGTCTCTGAAAGATTAATGCAAGATAACAATACATTGTGAACTATCATGGCATTGAACTACCATGACACATTATCATAAAGACCTTGTTCTTTGACACATAAATACATAGAGTAAATGCAGTCACAGTCAATATTGCCATTGGACTTTTAATAGAAGTTGAAAAACAATCTAAAATTTGCATGGAATACTGAATATCATTTCTGAAAAATAATCGAGTTGGATTTGCCCTATCAGATATCAAAGTTTATTAGAAAGATAGGGTAGGTAAAATGGTTTTGATACAGGAATAGAAACAGATTAATGAACAAAAACAGAGAACCCAGAAAGAGATTCACATACACGTAGATTTTTGATATATAAGGATGGGAGGGAAGAAAGATAAACTCTACTCAATCGGTAGCTTTGTTAAAACCAGTTCAATGGATGGAAAAAGCCAAGTAGATCATTACAGTAAACATCCAACTATCTTAAAGACCTACATGCAAAGAAAAATTAAAACTTTAATTCAAAGAATATAGAGAATATGTTTACACGGAAAGTTTTCTTTTTTAATTTTAAATTCTCATTTCTCGTTTTTTGCTTTATTTTTTTATTGCTGCATTATAACTATACACAAGTATTTCTTAAGACAAAAACCAAAAACAATGAAGAAACATTGGTAAATGTGTTCCCTCAGATTACAAACTCTTCTATACCACAAAGGTTTTGCTATAAAGTTTATAGATAAGAGACACACCGGAAGGATTTATTTTTAGACTATACAGCAAATCATTCATATCTAGAATATACAGGGAAAAGTTAAGGAACACCACATATCAATTTTCATTAACCAGGCTGGCAAAAATTTAAACACTGACAAGAACATCAGGAAAGAGGAATAGTTATAAACTACTGGTGAAAATGTAAACTGATACAATCATTTTAGAAAGGAATTTTCTGATAGCCAGTAAAATTTAAAATATTTATAGCTAGGAGTTCTACTTTTGGCATATATCCTTGACAAAATTTTGCACCTGTGCAAAGGATTTTAATGACATTATTTATAGTAGTGAAACATGAGAAACAATTTTAAAATGCCTTTGTAAGTGAAATACAGATTGATTTTATCAGGGATGGATAAACCAAATGTTGCATATTCACAAATTGAAGTTGCTTGATATAATAAGAGGAATGTGGTAGATTTATGTATAACAACATGACTACATTTCAAAAAATGCTGAGTAAATCATACAAAACAGCACTAGTGTGACACATGGTATTATAGTATTTAAGGACTGATAAACAATTTTTTAAAAATATACATTTTTACACATCTTTATGCTTGTGTAGGTTTTGTCTTAAGTGTCCCCAGTGGCCAACATGCTAAAGGCTTGGTTAGCAACCAGTGGTGCTATTAGGATGTGGTGGAACCTTTAACAGGTGGGGCCTAGTGGAAGAAGTAGGTCACTCAGGGATATGGGCACTCTGGCCCCTTTCTCTCTTTCTCTTTGCTTCCTGGTGAGGTAAGCAGCTTTAATGCTCCCTACTATGATGTTTTGCCTCACCACAGATCCAATAGCATCAAAACCAACCCACCATGGACTAAATAAAATCTCTGAACCAAAATTAATCTTTCCTCCTTTTAAGTTGATTTATCTCAGGTATTTTGTCACAGTGATGGAAAGCTGATGAACATAATGTTTAAATATAAAAATCTCATGGCACTAATTTCCTCTATGAGGTAGTGAAGAAAATGAAACTAATGGGAAGAAGTAGAGAGTGATCAAAGTTAAGCTTTAACTTCATTAATAATGTTCTTTTTAAAAAAGGAGAATTTATTCTATTAACTTGTAGAGTTAAGATTAATTTTCAAAATTGCTATAAAATGTAATCTTTTTTTTTTTTTTTTTTTTTTTGGTACTAGGGATTGAACCCAGGGGCACTCCACCACTGAGCCACATCCCCAGCTCTATTTTGTATTTTATTTAGAGACAGGGTCTCACTGAGTTGCTTAGGGCCTCGCCAAGTTGCTGAGGCTGGCTTTGAACTCGTGATCCTCTTGCCTCAGCCTCCCAAGTGCTGGGATTTCAGGCGTGCGCCAATGCGCCTGGCTTATAAAATGTAATCTTATAACTGTACACACACACACACACACACACACACAATTCCACTTAATGCCATACAATTGTCCTCAAGATTTATAGTTCATTCTTATAATAAAATTAATAGGTACTATTAATGGCCACTTACCACATCCTAGGAACTGTACCAGGAGCTTTATACACATCTTATTAATCCCGGGTGATAAGTTTTATTATAGCATCATGGGTAGAAATTGAATCAGGATTCAAACCCATTTATGTGAGTTTCCAAAGCCCACATGATTTCCACTCCCCAAAGCTCTCTGTGTCAGACCAATGTATATTGGCAGCTGTCATTGGCAAACATGAAGATGAGGATAGCATCATTTTAGTATGAATTTTCCATAAAGTTGTGTCTCTCTCAGGGACATCATGTTACAAAACCGGTGTGGGAACACGTGGCCTCATTTGCTCCTTGCATTTCAGCATTCAGGATAAACCCACGTTAGTCAAAGGGCTTCTTGGCATGACTCTCAGAGACCAGGAAAAGGGACCCAGTGTGCTGCACTAAATGTTCCCAGCTCAGGATGTACCAGTCTGGAGGGAGTGAGGGTGGAGAATGAGGCTTCTGTTTATACCTGAGCAAACTGTATACGTGTATTATATAACATGGAGATTGGTGACATACACCTGATCTGCATGTGGTGTTCTCTGAAATGTATCCTTGTCAATCTGCGTGCAGAAATCTGCCTGGATGGTCCTATAAATCTGGGCCTGCAGAAGGTCTGTTGTACTTCTGGAAAGTCACTCCTCAAATATTTCATCCGCTAGACTGAAAACCATAAATTGAGGTGTTTGAGATGAGTCTGGGGGCTGCATCTGTCTGAAACAATGCAGCTTAATCTGCTCAGGAGGGTGCCAAGTTGAGAAAGATTCTAGCCACAGTGCACTGTTATTGGACAGTGTCTAGCTTTGAGTAGTGCACAGCCTGGGCACCCATTCATGGTGGTCCTACTGTTGTGTATCCTGACTATGCTGACTTCTTGGTGGTCTCTGATAAGAACCCTGTTTGATGGGTCCTGGTGGTGCCTATATCTGTTCTTTCACGAATTTATACCATCTATCTGCATAAGCTGATACAATGGCTGTGCACACATTATTCTAGGCACTGGCCTTTGTTTTGATGGATGCTCTGGTTATTCATTGTGAAAGCACATTTGTAAAGTCGACTTCTTTTGTTTCCAAAGTAACGACTTGGATTATCTGTCAAACATGTGTACAATCTTCTGGCCTCTTATCAGAAAAATCCTTCTAAGGAGATCAACTGGAGATACAGACAGTAATCCATTCACTAATAAATTGCCACTACTTTTTTATTCTCTATTTTTACTCAATTCAAATGCTTTTGTCTCACAGTTCTTTCATAATCATGCAAACCAAATGCTACAAATCACACAGTTAGTTCAACTGTGAGTATTCCAGGCAAAGAATTATGGTAAGGAAAGGACTCGGGGTGAGATATCTTCTTAATCCCTGAATAATAGAGTGCCTATATTTGTTTAGGTATATTTCTATTATGTAGAGGCATTTTCTTGTGCTGTTGGCAAATTATGTCTTAGATTCATTTGATAAATCATTCCTAAGCAGTGTTCCAATGCTGTGAATTGATGCCTAAGTGATAGGAAGCAAGAGCTTATCATGGTAAGCATACAGTTATCATAGCAAACCAGCCCAGACTTGAAAGTCAGAAAATACTTGACATCCTAGATATTGTCCTCAGTAAAGTGATTTCACTTCTATTGATTTTCCTGTCTACTGTGGGTTGTAGACACTCAAAAAGATTGCCTTTAAAAAATGTTAATAAAATCAAGTAAACCTGGCAGATGTTGAATAGCTCCAAGAAGAACAAAGTGATTGCTTTAGTCTTTGAGTAATTTCATCATGGATGACATGTGGCTTGTCTTGGAGAGAGTGAGCTCACAGAGGAATAGCCAGGGGCTGGGCCTAGAAGTCATGGATGAGATAGCAAAAATGGGGGCACTGTTGATTTCACAAGTCCTCTGAGTGTGGTGTGTGGAAAACACAAATTGGTTCCTGAAGTCTTTTTATGAATATATCTTCTGAAAATTGCATTATTCTGAGATACCAACAAAAAGATATCATACCTAGAATCCTAAGACAGGATTTCACAAAGCTTTTAAGAATTTCACATAATAATTTTAGAAGAAAGGATTTTCTCAGTGTTTCAGGTTGACAGACAATTGGTTGAATGCTGGAACAAAAAATGAATAGCTATTAGAAAACTTGGCAAATAATAATTTTGTAAAGATCTTTACCCAGCTGTAACAGTAAAGATCTAATTGACTGTTGCCCTAGAAATGGGTACAAAGGTTCTTGTTCCCAGCACTCTTGATCTCATTTCCTTATTAGATTTTAGGGTCCGCTGGACTGATCTGAAAGTTCGTCCAATTTGTCCACTTTGTCCAATCAGATGGTGAAACTTCATGCAAAAGGAAGGTTAATAGACTTCAAATAAATTATGGAAAGATATGCAATTAGCATATCACTGGCTTTCTTAGGTAACACCTAGGTGAAGATAATCATTGCTACTCTAAATAGCTCTCACTCTGACCTCCAGTAAATATGGAAACTACATGAATACAGACTCACAAACATGGATAATGAATCACAGAGTTATTTTTATGCTACTAATATTTTGGGACACATAGATCATTTAAATTGCATAATCTCTTCATATCTCTTATTTCATGTATCCTAATGTCCTATAAAATAAATAAACATCCCATTTCACAGATGAGACACCTAAAGTTCAAGAGTTGTGCAGCTTAATCCCAAGTTACATGACTTGGCATTTTGACTTTAAAACCACCAGAATTTTCACTACATCTTCTTGGATCTTATTGGTCAACATTTAAGTGATTTTTTTTCCCAAAACTCTTTCAAATCATCTTTTTTCAATAGACTAATTGATTTTTTTTTAAAAAAACTTTTTTTATTTGTAGATGGACATAATACCACAATACCTTTATTTAATTAATTTACTTTTATGTGGTGCTGAGCCACAACCTAGCTCCCTAATTGATGTTTTATTATCTCAGTAATAAACAAAAACATCCTTGTGCTACTCTGTCTTTTAAATGTTGTTTAAAATTGGAAAGGATAGTGCGCCAAACTTTGGATTTTCTAAATTGAAATAAAATAAAATGTCAGAATTTGTTTTAGACTTGATTTCTATTATTTTTCAAAGTGGAATAGGATCAATTTTCAAAATTCATTTTTGCTTTCCATTGTGATTGGTGTTCTTGCCACATAAAATAGTGAAACAAAGAGGTAATATAAAGATCTATAGTTTTTGAAATGTCAAGCCCAGATTTTATGCATCAACCATAAAGGAAGGCTACACATCCTATTGTTAATCCTTGCAAGAATCCTGCAAGGTACATCTTATTGAGTTTGTTTATAGATGATAAAACTGCAGGTCTGAGAGTTAAAAAGGGAAACAAGGGTCCAGGCTTCTGGTTTTGCATTGCAATGAGTGTAAGTGACACACAAAATGAACTTGGTACTCATCAACAAATACCAACCACAAAATTGTGCCTATAACTCTCATTGGATCAGTTTGTTGTATGACACCCTGGGAAACAAAGAGTCTTAGGACATTTAAACCAATGAAATGGAGTTAACCACTTCTCATGTAGTTCCCTTTCTAGTGATAGAACAGTGAGGGACTCCTGCTCATTCTGATGACAGGCCAAGAGGGAAATACACTACGGAAGAACTGAGGCCCAGTTCTGGTCAGATAGTGTGGTGCATGATCTGATGATCAGATAAAACCTGACTCAATTAACTTCAGCCTAAACAGGTATATGGAGCCAATGGCAGCCTAGTTGGGGAAAAGTCTCAACAATCTATTTCATGGTACCTAAAGAAAAAAAAAAGGCAAAAGACATCCACGTATTTGCTGTTTTTAAAGAAAACCCATGACAAAAAAATGGAATGAAATATTCAAAGATCTAATTCCAGAGAATTTTTCTGGAGTTAGAGACTTAAATCTATACATTGAAATGATATTCTGTGTTCTTGGGAAAGTTGGCCCAGATCAGTCAATATAAAGATGGATTCAATTAAAGTAACTGGACTTTACAATAACAGCAGCAACAAAAAAGGCTTTGGTCAGCCAACAGAAAAAAACACTAAGTCTTTTTTCTTTAGGGGTAAAATAAAATCATCTGACTGTAGTTTTCTCCATGTTACATTTACTGCCAGAGGACAATGGAGCCATTTCAACTAAGTGTGCATCAATGATTTTGTATGTGAGCAGGCATAAAGCCTACAGAAAAATAACCTTTTAATGTAAGAGCTCAGGGTTATTGCTCTCATGAGTACTTCTTCAGGAATCTACTTAGAGGAACCTCCAACCAATCAGATGACTAGAAAAACCACAGACAAGGGACTGGCAGCGAGCATTGAGTGTATTTAAGTCTGGAGCAAATGTGAGAATCAGGATGTTAGAGTGTAAATATTAGTGACCATTCAGGCATAAAATGGAAGGTAGAGAAAGGCAAGAAGCTGGTTGCCTATCCATGGCAAAGATTCAAAATGTACCTCTCAAAAAATGTACTTAGAAATAATTTCCACCTCATACAAAGTTGCAAAAATAAAAGTAGATAATATTTTACTTACTTGCTTTATCATTAGATTTTTTCTTTCTATGCACACACATACATGTGTAAACATGTCTATTGTATATATACATATTTTTTCTAAGCCATTTGAAAGTAAGATACATACATCATGATCCTTTACCCTTAAATTTATCAATGTGTATTTTCAAAGAATAGGAATATTCTCTTCTCTTCCATAATTGCAGCATATCTGTCAACTTCATGGATTTATATTAATATACTGATTATTGTCTTATCTGCTATCTATATTCAAGCTCTGTTTGTGGGTCTAACAATACCATTTATACTATAGTTTCCCTCTGGAACAGGTTACAGTCAAGGGTCAGGTATTACATTTAGTTGTTTCTTTAGCCTCCATTAATCTGGGACATTTCCTTGGCCTTTGCTTTTTATGTTATTGACAGTCTGGAAGAGATAGTCCCCCTACCTCACACTTTTATTTTTAGTAGAACACTCCTTTTTTGTGTTTGTCTGAAGTTTCCTCATGACTGGATCCAGATTTTGTATTCCTGGCAAGAATATTGGCAATAAGTGATATGTTGTGTCCTCAGGAAATCACACCTGGGGGTGTGTGAGGCTCATCTGGCCCTCACAGGTGATGTTAATTTTTATTACCCAGTGAAGAGAGTGTCTGATTTCTCCACTGTATAGCCATTGTTTTGTTTTGTTCATTCCCCCTTGTGTCTAATAAGCAGTGTGTAAGGAAGACAATTTAAGGTATGCAAATAACCAGTTCTTTACCAAAGCTCATCTTTTAAAGTTGTCAAATCAAATAATAGGAAAATGAGCATATTTAATTGTATAAATTTAAAAATTCAAAAATAATAAATTGACTAAAATAGAGTAGAGGAGAAGAATTGGAGAGGAGGAAAAAATACACTCATAGTAGGGAAACTAACAAACTAAACAGAAAGAGCCTATATATAATATACAAAATTATATTTACAAATGGAACCATTAGAAGCAAAATATAAGCCTTTCTATATATCAGAACTATTTTAAATAAAATATAACCTAAGCAAATAGATCACATTGTGAAAGGTTTTTTATACAACCATATAAACAAAAAAGAATTAAGGCAATACATAATTATCTATATGTTAAAAAGGAAGACCCATTTTATCTATTGAAAGAAAGGGTCAACTACAAAGCCAAATCTAACTCTTTGTTCGATACAAGAGACACTTAAAATGAATTGACTCAGAAAGATGGAAGGCTTTTAAATGGACAAATATATGCCAGGAAAGTCCAGACCCAATAAATCTCAAATCATGGAATGGAAATATGAAGTATTTAACAGTACAAAGATAAATGCTAAGATAATAATGTGACTAAAATAGGTAGAGGAGGAAAGGGATGAGAGAAGGAGGGAGAAGACGTACCAGGTCACTATTCTAGTATCAGATGGTGTGGAATTCAGGTCAAAGAGCATTCAGTGATTCAATGCTAAAAAGTGCAATTCACAGTGAAGATAGAAATAACAGCAGTAATTCACAAGGCAGAATTTGCAGAACTCCAAGGAGACATGAATAGAAAGGCAATAGTGTCAGGAGACTCCAATTCACTTCTCTTAGTCTATGACAGATCAAGAAAATAAAATGAAGTACAGGAAAGAACAACTAAGATAATTAGCAGTTATTTATTAACTATTGATATTTAGTAATTAACCACATGATAAAATTAATAGGTAGAGCTGGCTGATATATTAAAACTGTACCCTCTTTCTCAAACACCCTTGGTAGTGATTCAGAAATTAAGATATATTAGATAATAATACAAAATAGGTAAGTTTCAAGAAGTAGAAAAAGCACCTTTTAGTACAATGCAATCAAATCAAATTAACATCAAAATCAGTAAAATGGTCTTTCTATTTTAGATGTCAAAGAGTAACAAAGTACCCATAAAACATGAAAATGAAAACACTATGCATTAGGCCTTACGGATATATTTAGATAAGTGCATATTTATCTAAATACAAGTGAAAGAATAGGGAGATTCAAGATGGCTGGCTAGAGGAAGGCTGCACTCCTACTTGCTCCGTGGATTCCTACTTGCTTGGGATTCAAACAGCAGGAATATGGCTCTCAACGAGTTTTTATATTCAAAGCACATATAAGGGGTCCCCAGTCGCCGCTCCAGAACCAACTCTGCCGGGCTGGGCTCGACCCGGCCACGGGCAGCTACCACCCAGGGGCGCCGGACCCTGCAGCTGGCACAGACCCAGGTCAGTGCGGGTCCACAGCAGCGGCTTGAGAGTCACCAGCCAGCAACCTCCCAGGCGGAGACCGACCATCTCAGGCTGCCTGGGGCCTCCCGCGGCTTCTGGAGAGGTCTGGCTGGGAGCCTCTGGGGTCGCTGACTCCAGTGAGGAGCTTAGAGTCTTTGGTGCCAGCTTACACTGTCCCCAGGAGACAGCAACCACCTGCCACCACCTGAGCCCCCAGCAAGGAGTTCAGGCCAGCCTGGGCTCTCAAGCCCAGTGTCTCCATCACTGAGCACAGTTCTGTGACACCACCCCAACTTGGTCTAGTGCCCAGGTCCACACCCTGGCCCGGAGTCTACCACTTTGCTGTATCTAATTGTCTATCAACACTAGGCTGCCTCTGCCCAGAAGCACTGATCATTCCCAACCTGGAGGTAGTGGGACAGCACCTTTCTTGGGTCACTGCTTGATCAAGCACCTCTCAAGCAACAGGTGAGTTACTGGAAATCTGCAGGGACACTTTAAGTCTTCACAGGGAAATTGTAATCCCTCAGGTTCGCACTACTAGAGGGGAAGATACATGAGCAACATGAGAAAACATAGGAAGAAAGTGTCCCAATCAAACCTAGATGATATATCAAGAGAACCCAAAGACAGCATGGTAGAAGGAATGACAGAAAAGGAGTTCAGAATGTTCATAATTAAAATGATCCGAGAAGAGAATGATGTGATGAGAGAGCAGATTCAGGCTATGAATAATCAGCTAATAGAGCAATTGCAGGAAGCAAAAAATCACTTCAATACAGAGATAGAAATTCTGAGAAAAAAACAAACAGAAATTCTTGAAGGAAACAAGGAAATGAAGGAAAC
>JAJEJO010001098.1:140315-157176 GCA_020662805.1 Glaucomys volans
GACCCTCAGAAGCTGGCACCACAGTACCCAGAAGTGCTGCCACATCTTGTGAGAGCCGGAGCCACAGAAGCTGTCTCAGAAGAAGTTGGGGGAGAGAGATCCTGGCTTCTTCCTCATATCCACCCTCCAGGCTCCCATCTGTGCCTCCTATTGGCCAAACCAGCTGGCAATCAGTTGATGTGGGAGCCTGGGAAAGGCAGCCTCCCGTGTTGTACATGGCACAGAACGGGGAATGCCAAAGAATGGAATCCAAGGGCTAAGGACTCCAGGCCCAGCCCAATGGTATGACAAGTTACTTCACCTCTCTGACATTCAGTTTTTTTGTCTGTGCAGTGGTGACACAGTAGGTAGTTGTTACAAATAAAAGCGATGTGCAAAGTGCTCAGTCCACATCCTGGCACACTTCAGGTATTTGATAGATGGTGAAATGATGGGAAATATTTTTGAAATATTAACCATTGGTTTTCACAAGGTCATTTCTCTTCTCTCTTTATACCTCAGGGGAAAGATGGGGCAGGAAAAGTGGCCTTGAATCTCTTCCTGGCACTTGCTTTCCAAAAATTTAGGTGTTTGTGATGTGGAAATAACTAGGCAAAAGGTCTGAAAGGAAAGGGTTTGAAGAGGGTAGGGATTTCTTCCATCTCCCCAACCCTCTAACCCTGATCTTGGTAAGGATTCCTCAGCAAAGGATTAGGAGAAGAGATTGGAGAAGAAGCAATAACCACCTTGACTCTGGTGGGTGCTAGATGAAAGAACCTGTAACCTGCTTCCAATCTGAGCCTGAGGAGACTCCGAAGTCTGGGATCTGAGAGGGGAAGGAAATCTGCCTCGTGCTCCCTGATAGAGTGCCAGGGAGATGGTAATGATCAGGGAGAAAGGAAGTATCTTCCTGATGAATGACAGACTGCTCATGGATGTTCCCAAGAGCCAACAGGGTCCTTGTGCAGCAGAGGGCATGTGGCCCTGAAGAGGCAGGTGGATGAGACAAGAGGCAACACAAGCAAAAGCTTAACCTCCTGTTTTTCTCCTTGGATTTTAGTGAAAAGCTTTTAAACTAGAGATTGTATGAAGGAAGCACTATGGGGCTCTTGAATTGAGAACACATCAGTGGACTCACAATAATGTTCTTTACCAGGAGGCCAGCTAGGCTGGGGTTTGTTTTGCAGTGGGCATTTGTTATTTTTGGCTCTTGGCTCTACATCTAGGCCAAGCCAGTGAATATTTAACAAATCCTGCATGATTGCTTCAGTAGTAGGCACACGGCTCAGGGTAAACACTTCTGCTTTTTAGCCATTGGGAAGTAGCTTGTTTTCTGATTGAGTGGGTGTCCCCCTCACTTTCCACATGAGGATAGAGAATGGAATTAACACAGAGGAAGCTGAAGTAGAGACAAAGAGAGACCCAAGTGACATCATTTTGGACACTTGAATCAAGCCTTACTTGATGCTGATCTTATCCCTTTCCAGTTATTTGAGCCAATATTTTCCTGTTTTGTTTAAATCCACTACTGTTGAATTTTCTGTCACTTGTACCTAAAACAGCCCTAAGTTATACACTGTTCAAAAAATCTATTTACTATTCCATGTGACATTATAAAAATGACTCCATCTCCTGAGCCTTTCTCCTCAGGAAGATTGAATGAGTTAATACATATAGCATCCTCAGTTCCAGGGCATTCAACAAATGCTAATTGTTTGCACAGTATTGCCTACTGTTTAAAGAGCTTGGATTTTGTAGCTACCCATCTGGGTTCAACTCTTAATCCTATCATTTACTACCTGGGTGGCCTTGGCCCGTTGCTTCTCTTCTCTGTGCCTTAGTTATTTCATACATAAAATTGGGGGAGCATTAGTATGTACCTCATAGGTTTGTTCAATGGATAAAATGAGTCTAAAATAGTGCCTATCACATAGTCAAAACTTAAAAATTTATTAGGTAATACTATATATGCCAGAAAGGGGGTCTTTTACATGGTAGATGCTTGAATAAATACCCATTGTGCTAATTTCAATGATGAGAAGCTTGGTGATAGAGTAGATATGGCATTGGATTTGAAATCTGAAGAACTTGGTTCATGCCTAGTCTCTGCAACTTCCCTGTTCTCCCTGACTTTTTTAAGAATCATTCAACAATCAGAGATCTCGGATTTTGGCAACTATTACTTTTGATTATAAAATCTAAATAGTCGTCTTGGAAAAAATGAGTTTCTTGTCTCTCTCGGTGTGAATTCCAAATTCTGGATAGAGTTGTGGTTGTAAAATGGGATGGTGCTGGAGTCACTTCTGAAGCAGTGACAGGCAACCTGGACAATCATGACAACCACAGGTGCAGCTTTTACATAAACCAGCTTGGGGCCACCACCATGGATCCCTGCTGAGTGGGCCGTGGGAGAGACCTGGGAGGCTGTGATTTCCTAAAATGCCTCAAATGAGGCTGAAGGTCACCTAGGTTTGAGAACCACTGTACAACAAGGCCTGGTAACTCACTGGTGAGTTCGGATTCATCTATAGTTTCTTAAAATTAAAATAAAAAAAAATTCAAGTTGACAAGCATTTTAGATAATGTTTTTATATATACCTAAAGATATTGACTCAGGCATGTGACAGTCATTATCTAATTTGATTCATTTATTTATCAATTACTTGTTTTCCAAATCTCTTGCTGTTTCTGGACCTTGGAGAGTTTTTTAAGGCTAGGCATTTTGTAAAATAGCTGGAATTAGAAACTTGGTCTGCTATGGTTTGGATCTCAAATGTCCTCCAAATGCCCTGTGTTCAAGGCATGGTTCCCAGCCTGTGGTACTATTGGGAGGTAATGGAACCTTTAGGAGGTGAGTCTCGTGGAAAGAAGTCTCGTTAGGCCATTGGGGGTGCGCCCTTGAAGGGGTACCAGCTCCTTTCTGATTCTCTCTTTGCCTCCTGGATGCCATGAGGTGAACAGCCTTCTCTGTCATATACTCTTACATGATGCTGTTACAGGCCCAGAGCACCGGGGCAAGAGACCATGAACTGAAACTGTGAACAAAAATAAATATTTCTTCTTTTTAGATTGGTCATTTCAGTCATTTTGTCACATTAATACAAAGCTCTTTGCATTTTCCCATGCCATCACCAGAACATCTATTTAGTGTTTTGAGAATTGTACCTAGGATATATTGTAGTAATGTAAGGTCAGGTGACAGTCACGGAACAGCTGCCAATGAAAGAGCTTTGTTACTAATCATTGCCAGGAGAAGGGGCAGGCCATGTCACACCACACCTCATGGGACCACACGGAGAAGCATCAGATTCAGTCAAGAGGCAGCAGGCAGAGAATAAGCATGACCAGAGCCTTTATTGTGGTTTATACAGAGAATCAAGGCAGGGCAGGGGAAGGCAGGGCAGGGAGAATGGGTAAGGATTGACAGTTTACATAATTTTGGTGACCTATGGGTTATGGAGGTGGTCTCAAGTTGTCCAGTATCTGATCCTGGGGTCATTCAGGGCAGGGAAATATTGGTTTGGTTGGTGTGTGAGGGGGACAAGGCAGTGGCAGAGCTATCTGTATCTGGTAGTTTTCTATGAAAGATGTGTTCTGAGGGAGTCCTTTGCTATCTCCAGGGAGGGGCAGGGTCCCCAGATTAGCAAGTCTCTGCGAGAAGTCAAAGCATCACAAACACAGCAAATAACAAACATGATCAATACAATGAAACATGCTGTTTTCTTCATCTAGTTTCAGCAAAGATGGCAAAGAGGGGTTTTGCCTTATGTCCTACCTGTATCATTTTCTAAACTGAGAGAGGAGTTGCTAGTCTGGGAAAGGAAGGAGACTAAGATTTACCGACTGCTGATTCTATAATCTGATTTGTAACTGCTGAGGAGTACAAAGAGAATTGAGGCACTGATGCTGTCAGAGTGATCCTATTAGAACAAATTTTCTGTGGCATTGTAGGGGGTTCTGTAAGCGTTTATTCTGCCATTTCTACCAGGCTTTAGAAACGTCCATCTGCCAGGTAATTTTCACACATATTTCACCCTCTCTTGGGTCAGGCCTAGATGAGTAATCCATTTTTTAATATGGTAAGCAAAACAAATCTTTCAGCTGTGTTATTATTGATTCACAAACCAAGTTTGCTTCACCAATTAAAAATTGTACTCATTTTTAAAATAACTTTACAAGATACCTTTATAATATAAACATTCTAAGATTTGTACTATATTCCTACTCATCAATAATAAGCTACTTAATGAGCCTACAACTGAAAATCATCATTAAACAAGCTATTATTACTAAAAAGCTATGACTGTGTCATACCACCTGTATGAAAAATGATCCCACTTAGATATATTTCATCTATGTCTTCACATTTGGTTTTGGTTATAATTTTTAAAGCAGTCATCTAATTCCATATATTGTTTTTGTTTCTCTAATAAAGAAGCCTAGTTAACCTGCAGAATGATGAAAATGTTCTTTAATAGTAGTTAACAACCACTGCAGGAAATATTAATCAGCATAACGCATAAATGAATCTGAATAAAATCTTTTAATAATTTTCAAGGATAATTTGATTTTATGAAATGAATCTGAGAATATTTTGTGCCCACAGGGCATTTTTGTCTTTCACAAATAACAAAGTATTAAATGTAATGCTTTAATGCTTTTAATACAACCTTTTTTGTAATACCTTTCTTGAGACAGTAATATAAAAAGCAAATGAGAGCCAAAAGACTTCAGTTAGTGTCTTGTAACTAGCTGAGCTGTCTTAAGCAGATTAGCCTCTCTGGAACTCAGTTTCCTTGGTTTTTAAAATGAAAAAAAAATAATCATGCATATTTTAATGGCAATGTGAGGATTAAGTGGCATAATTTACACCAAAGTGCTCTTAAAAATTCTTATAAATGTTAAGGATTGCAAGAATTCTGTGAAGTTTCATCAGGCACTTTAGCTCATAGGAAGATAAGGCTTTTCTCATTTTTCTGCAACATCATTGTTATCCCAATATGTCCTGATCCACTGAGTTTCTTGTAAGCCCCAAATCAGTTCACATATATGTTATTGATTTTATCCCCAGTTGGCCCACTTGATAGGGTTGATTTTGTTTATTTTACAAAAGGGGAGGCAAACATGAACTTTTCACAAGTTACAGTTGTACCATCTCAATGAGAGTCTAAGCCAAGATTTGGAGACTGGATCTTCTACCTCTCAGTGCCATGTTTTTCTTTCAATGTCACTTGCTTGCAGGAGCTAGCAGGTCTTTGCTAGCATACCCTTTCAAACAATTTCCTAAGTGCAGGGTAAGAAAAAGAGAAAGTGGGGGATATAACTGTCTGCTTTTTGGGTGTGAGGAATTGTCTGCTCTGGGACCTACAGGACCTAGAGGGAAACAGGATGGTGCTCTTGGCACTGGCCATCTTCTGTCCCTTGAGGAGACCAAGCAGCTCTCCTGTAACAGAGCCAGCAGGAACTGGACTCCAGAGGGATTTCTGCATGATCTTCCAAATTAGAATATCAGGCAAGTGAACAGGAATGTGCAGCAGCAAACTTGTGTCTGACCCTTTCTGGGTCACAACATCACCACACTTCTTAGGTACCTGAGGGACTTGGGAATGAGAGGACACAAATGGTCTCTACCCTCCCTGCTCAGGTATAGGACCTAGGATGGGCTCATTGCATTGGATCCCAGGTTTGGAGACTTCAGTGTTGCTGCTACAAAATTACAAAAGGCAGGAGGTTTAGGACAATGTCACTAGAGTGGTTGGAAGCCAGTGTTATGGTTTGGATATTAGGTCCCCCCAAAGCTCATGTGTGAGACAATGCTAGAAGGTTTCGAGACGAAATGTTTGGGTTGTGAGAGCCTTAACCCAATCAGTGAGTTAATCCCCTGACAGGATTAATTGAGTGGTAACTGAAGGCAGATAGGGAATGACTGGAGGAGGTGGGTCCCTGGGGGCGTGCCTTTGGGGGCTATATATTTGGTAACTGGTGAGTGGAGTCTCTCTCTGCTTCCTGATCATCATGTGAACCACTTTGCACCACCACACTCTTCTGCCATGATGTTCTGCCTCACCTTGAACCCCGAGGAATGGAGCCAGCTGTCTATGGACTGAGACCTCTGAAACCATAATAAACTTTTCCTCCTAAAATTGTTCTTGTCAGGTCTTTTGGTCACAGCAATAAAAAAGCTGACTTGGGCTCTGGGTTAATACTAAGTCTAGAATGAGAGCACCAGGCTCAGTATTTCTGAGAGTAAGATTTTATAAGTGAAGTTTGGGAGGAGGTCATCCAGGCAAACTAGGAAGGACGGTACAAGCAATGGAGTTGGGTGTCTCAGTACAATGAGTACATGGGACACAGAGTGTCATGGTCATTAGGTCACAAGAACTTGATTGTCAGGTTAGGGAAACTGTATCACCCACTGCTTCATTTTACTAGAACATAAACATCAGAGAAGTGTCCTCACAGCTCCTTAGTAAACACTGCTGGTCACATCTTAACAGGTCAGAGGAAGGGAGTCCCCCAAACCCAGCCATCCTTCCTGTGAACGCTCTAACAACCATTCTCCAGCAGGGCAGCAGGATATCCTGGGCTTTCCACCTGATGACAAGTCATGGTGATTGCTTTGGATGAACTTAATATGTCACAAATACCTGGCAAGGACTCATTTCTATTTCTACTGGGACTTTTCCCCCTAAGCTTTCAAATGTACCAGGTTCTTTGTCTGATTTTGGTTTACAAGACAATGCTGGTTTAACAAATTGCTTCATTAGTTGTTCTAAAATTGGAGGACTTAACCTGTTGGTGCCTCTTTCATCCAGATGCTAATGTTGGGGACAGTTGAGGAAGGCAGGAACACATGGTTAGGAGAATAATCCTGTAAAATGGGCTCACTGAGCTGACTCCACATGCTTTCTTTACCAAAAAGCAATTTACCTGCAGCCCTGCCTGGCCTGAGTGGACAGGATATGTCATATTCCTCAGCAAATGACCTGTTATCTGCAAGAAAGTGATACAGGCAGTTATGCAAGCAGGAAACAATGTTGATAAGAGGAACCCGAGTTACTTTGGACCTTTTTCACAGACCAGATTCTAGAAGATAAGGGTAATTCTTCCTAATCATAAAACCTATTAAAATAATTAAGAATTCAATTAGAACTGCTCAGCATGGCCAAGATGACAGAGTTGTCATGGCAGTGGGGACCTGAAAGTCTGATGTCACCCAGCTATAAGTCAAAAGTCAAGAGGTGGACCTGGGCAGGACTGTCTGGAAACTTCTCTGGGATCACCAATAAAACTGAAATGCAGGAGAGGTGCATTGTCCATTAGCTCTCTGAGAGGACCCACTCTCTCCCTTGACAGTGTCCCCTTTCCCTTTTCCTAACCCTTCAATAAACTCATTCCTATTACTCTGAGAGACATGTCTGAAATCTTCTGACTTGATTGCAAGAATAGGGATTTAAAGGGGGGAGGTCTCTGTACTGCCTCAGTTTCTTGGAAGGCACCCTCTCTGTCACACTAAGTCCCAGCACTTACGTGAGTCAGATGTTAACAATGTCATTCTTTGTTTTTATGAGACATGAGACTGAAGTGATATGCTATTCATGATGTAGCTAGGTAACAGCATATTTTCACTCTCTAGGCAGTTCTTTCTTCCTCCTATTCACATTCATAGAGTTCAGTTCTTCCTGATGAAAGAGCATTGAGCACATATCTGGGACACATGGGGTCCCGTGTCTACCACACAACCAATGTCTTCCTCAGGTCTTCTTTGCTGACTTCACAACCCAACGCCACTGCCATGAAACAAAAACAAATATGGTGGACGTATTGGATAGAATAAAAATCAGTTAGAGTAGCATGATGAATTCAAACAGGCAGCAAAGACTACTCATAAAGAACATATCCTTTCGAGAAAGGTCACCTGGCTTTAAATCTTCTCTCAGCCTCATTAACTTAGTCATTCATTCAGGAAAGTTTTTCTGCACCTTGTTTTCAAGTTATAGGCTTGCAGAAAGTATTAGATAAGGCAATGGAAGCTAGATGTTTTATAGGATTTTTATATACTTTGTTTACTGTTTTTATTTATAAGGATCACATTTGCCATTATTGATCCCCACCACCACATCATACAGGTCAGAGTATTTCCTTTCCCTGGATTGTGTAGGTGGCCTTCCTACTGAAAGATTTTAGATGACACATATTCTGTCTGCTGTGTAAAGCTCAATGATTATTTTTCTATGGAAAGAAAATCTCAAGGACCAACTGTATGAGCATAGGAATGTATAGACATTTAATCCGACTTGACATGGCCTTCAAATCCATTAGGCTTTTATAGCCATACTTCTGCTTCCTATCAAGCCTAAGGAGCACACTCCAGGTAAGACGCCTGAATCCCAGTTGAGAGTGTTTCTCTGCAGATGGTGTGAATATCATCTGCTATGCCCGTTCTTTCCAGAGTCCCATTCATGTCCTCTTTAGCTACAGCACCCTACAAACAGATGCTCCCTGAAATGGAGGACTTCCTTTTTTGATAAATAGCTTTCTTTTTCATTTTTCTTGATGCCTTTACTACCTCAGAATAGCAACTTTTACAAACCAATGACAATATTCATTTTACAGACAAGGAACCTGAATCTCAGGGAAATCTACGAACATCAAGCCATCTCCACAGTTCCACTGGGCATCCCATCCTCTGCCGCCCCATACTGACTAATTCCACCATTTCTCATGAGATCCAAAACTTTTCTGAGATTTTTGCTTATGTTAATTATTCATTCTAGATAGAATAACATGTCAAAATTAATACTAAAACCAAAGGTAAAGCGTCATCTACCAGAAATCATGGTGGCAGGCAATTAGTTCAGGGATAGATAAGCAGATGGAATTGGCTAAGTCAAGGAAAAGAATCATATAGATATGGTATTATAAAGTAGTGGTGACACTGTTTTGGGAATATTGCGTTCCATCAGAATATAATATAAACTTGAATTTCTACTCAAAATAATACAAACAAATGAATTTCAAGTGGATTATGAACAACTGTGAAAAATAAAAAAATTTAATATAGAGGTGAAGAATATCTCTGTGATTTTTACACTGAAAAAGTGTTCTTAAAATCCAAATATAAAGAAAAATAAATACAAATATTAAAATTTAAAACTTATTCCCAATGAAAGACACTAGAGACACTTCAAAGATAAACCATAAAAATAACATTGAGTGAAAATAGCAGTTTGCAAAATATATATGAAATATAGTATTATATAAGAGTTTAAAACATAAAATTAGAACAATATAGTGTTTTTGATATGTACGTTTGGAATCATTAAGAAATTATAAAATTATAAAGACATCCTGAAATGTTAAATATTCAAATTGAAATTTGTTGGGAAATAGGTTCAGAGTGTGTAGAGTGTGGCAGGTGGTATTGACAATGTTGATAGTACTCTATTTCACTTTTTACATGGAATTATGAGTATGTCTGGAATACATTATAATAACTTCTCTAATTAGAAGGAAGACATGAGCATGAACAACTTTCTACTGAATACGTCGTAAGTACTAGGTAATGTACTACTGGTTTTTACATGTATTGTTTTCTTCAATTTTTCATAGCAAGTCCTCTCACAACCTCAAGGCTCACACACACACGCAAAATTCTATTCATATTCTGAAATATATTGCACATTGCCAGTGTTAGAATAAGATATCAGTGTATCTGGCAACCAGAGTCACAGCTTCCAATCCATTCCCTGACATCAGCTGGCTCTGTGACCTTGGACAAGTTTCATAAACTCTTTAGGTCTCTGCTTTTTCATTTATAAAATGAAAGGGTTAGAGTAAATATATACATAGACTGCTTCTATGACCGTTTTGTGAGTGAGGTCATTCCTCTTAACAATTGTTTTCTCTCTCAGAAATGCTTTCTTTAAAAGCTTAAACCAAAGAAGAAATTATTTATAGGAAACTTTCAGAAGGAAATAGTAACTTGGAGTTATCAGTGACTGGCATGAGCATGAGATTGAAGATGTGATCTGATAAAATACACTTGTAAAATACAAAAAAAAAAAAAAAGACCTTTCTTGAGTGTAGAGTAGAAAATCCATTTCTACATGAACTGACCCAAGTTCTAATTAGGCAGGTTTTGTGGAGTCAGATTCTTTTTACGACACTGCTATTGCAGAGTAAAACTGAATTAATTGGCACTATTCTTTGAGAATTGGCCACAATGATTATCCTATTTATTTTAAATAGAAATGGAATTGAAAAGGATTCTATTAATATGACCCCCATCATCACAAAGCAAGCAATCTCCTTATAATGAGCTTAAAAAAACAGCCAAGTTTCCCCCTGCAGTAATTTCTTGTTGCATCTTTCCATTTCATTATTTCCTTTTATTAGTATGCAATCTTGTGACACAGTTGTGAGGTGTACGAATGTGTAGTTCTACAGGGACACATCTGTCTATTGGTAGAAGCTGACTAATTATCTAGAAACAAAACACTTGTGTCCTGGATTCCCAGGGAAAAGTATTGACAAATTCTTACTTAATAGCTCCTCTTCTTTTAGACGTTCAGTACTTCACAGAATTGTCTGTTAACATATCACCCCATGTAGGCCAATCGCAACATAATTTAATGATATAGTTTCCTTACAAAATTTCATTCTAATCTGACTTTCCCTAAAATACATTCTTCCCTTGAACCTCTGAAAACAGAAACAAAGAATAAGGAAACTATCATTCACTGAACATTGATTTCCTTTGCATAATGAGAAGCAATTCTGCCTTTTATTGTATCTCATCAAAATATTTCAACAGCACGATCAAGAAAGCAGTTCCATATTAATTGAAAAAATCAATGACTATAATCTAAAATAAAACAACAAAGAATATTATAAAATAAAGAGGATTTTGCAACAAAATTAGATATATGAAAATAAAACCAAGAGAAAGGGTGGTTTTTATATCAATTATAATGTAAGAACATAAACCTTAAATAAGTCATAGCTATGCTACATAATGTTAAAACATACAATGCACAAAGAAGCTAAAACCATTTTGAAACTTCATATGTCAAACAATAAAGCTATGAAACACATAATGTAAACACTCTCTGAAATTCAAAATTCTGATATAATCAAAATAATAACACAGAACTTTGTAATCTCTTGCAGAATCCACAAGAATCATGTAGCAAAAATGTGTATGGTTGTAAAGGATTTGAAAACATATGCTAAAATAAACATGATCCATGTAAAGGTATTTATAAAATTTTATATTCTATGAACAAAAATATGCATTGTACTCTTAATGTTCACAAAACATTCACAAAAATCTGTTACATGCTAATCCATACAGAAAACCTTAATGAATTCCTTAAGTTGGAAATTTCACAAGAATGTTCTCTCATAAAATGTAAGAAAAGTGTAAACATAAAATTTTAAAAATATATTTTTATAATTAAATTCCAGAAGAAAAAAAAGAAACAAAGATAAAAATAACAATTAGCAGCTAAAAGGATAAAAAAAATTTTTTTATAAAAAAATAAAGTGTCAAAGTGGAAAACTCAAATGCCTTTAAGGTCCAAGCAGAAAGATAAAGATATGAAATGTATTGTTATAAGTACCCAGAGAATAATAAGAAGAAAAACAATAACAAGAAAGAAGGAGGGCAAGGAAGTGGGGGAGGTAGAGCAAGAGAATAGAAGAGTTGAATGTGAACTAAACAAAATATATTTGTGGTTGGTCAGTTTATGATACCCATTCTAATAGAAATGCATGGAGATAGCTGGGTCAAATGGTGGTTCCATTCTGAGTTTTTGCAGGAATCTCCATACTGCTTTCCAGAGTGGCTGCACCAATTTGCAACCCCACCAGCAATGCATGAGTGTGCATTTTTCCCCACATCCTCACCAACACCTATTGTTGCTCGTATTCTTGATAATAGACATTCTAATTGGGGTGAGATGATATCTTAGGGTAGTTTTGATTGATTTGCATTTCTCTTATTACTAGAGATGTTGAACATTTTTTCATAAACCTGTCGATTGCTTGTAGATCCTCTTCTGTGAAGTGTCTGCTCATTTCCTTAGCCCATTTATTAATTGGGTTATTTGTATTCTTGGGGTAAAGTTTTTTGAGTTCTTTATAGATTCCGGAGATTAGTACTCTATCTGACGAGTGTGTGGCAAAGGTTTTCTCCCACTCTGTAGACTCTCTCTTCACATTGCTGATTGTTTCCTTTGCTGAGAAAAAGCTTTTCAGTTTGAATGTATCCCAATTATTGATCCCTGCTTTTATTTCTTGTGCTTTGGGAATCATGTTAAGGAAGTCTGGTCCTAGGCTGATATGATGAAGATTTGAACCTACTTTTTCTTCTAGTAGGTGCAGGGTGTCAGGTCTAATTCCTAGGTCCTTGATCCATTTTGAGTTGCGTTTTGTACAGGGTGAGAGATAGAGGTTTAGTTTCATTTTGTTGCATTTGGATTTCCAGTTTTCCCAGCACCATTTGTTGAAGAGGGTATCTTTTCTCCATTGTATATTTTTGGTGCCTTTGTCTAGTATGAGAAAACTGTATTTATGTGGGTTTGTCTCTGCGTTCTCTATTCTGTACCATTGATCTACCTGCCTATTATGGTTGCCAATACCATGCCATTTTTGTTACTATTGCTTTGTAGTATAGTTGAAGGTCTGGTATAGGACTTAAAATCAGCATACTACAGTGATGCAGCCACATCAATGTTTATAGCAGCCCAATTCACTATAGCTAGATTGTGGAACCAACCTAGATGTCCTTCAATAGATGAATGGATAAAGAAACTGTAGTATATATACACAATGGAATATTATTCAGCCATAAAGAATAATAAAATTATGACATTTGCAGGTAAATGGATGGAATTGGAGAAGATCATGGTAAGTGAAATAAGCCAATCCCAAAAAACTAAAGGCCAAATGATTTCTTTTATAAGTGGTTGATGACACATAGCAGGGGTGGGGGGAAGCACGGGAAGAATGGAGAAGGGATGGATTGTATAGAGGAAAATTAGGGGTGGGTTGGGGGTAGGGAAGAAAAGAGAATGAGACAAACTTTTATACCCTTTGTATAGGTATAAATATGCAAATTGTATGATTCTACTTTGTGTACAACCAGAAAAATGATAGTTGCACTCCAGTTGTGCAAAATGAACTAAAATTAAAAAAAATAAAATAAAATAAATAAATAAGTATAAAACTGTGAAAAAATAAAAAAGAAACAAGTGGAGAATAAAAAGCCAGAAGAGAGTTCAGTGGCATTCTCAATAAATACTGTTGAAATAATCTGGAAGATAATAAGGTTAGAGCCCCCTACCTCATGCTGTATATAAAGGAATTTCCAAGTGAATTAAAAACTAAATTAGAATGTATCTTTACAGTATTGAAAAAAATATGGGAGAAAATATTTAACCTCCCCAGATTAGGCATGACTTTCCTAAGTGAGACAGTAAACCTACTGAGCAAAAGGGAAACAAATTGATAGATTTGTCTACATAGAAATTTATGAATCACATTGAAATTTTCATAGAAATTTAAAATTTCCATATGGTAAAAATTTATTAAAAATTCAATTCAGGTAGATTTAGAAAATGCATTTTTTAAAAATCCCTCTTTAAAGAAGTCCTAGAAATTAATGCAAAGATAACAAAAATAAAACTAGGTAAAAAATATAAACAAAATAATTCACAAGAAAGTAATTGTAAATGGAAAATAAATATATTAAAAGGTGCTGGTCACACCAGAAATTGGGACACATGCTTAAAAATGCAATATCGTTTTTGATCCATCAGAGTGACAAAAATTAAAAAGATTCATGACATCTAATATTGGCAAGGGTGTTGGGAAAATGGATACTTTCATGAACTCTTAAGGGAACTTTCAATTTATGCATAGCATATTAGAAAGTGTTTCTTGTAGATTTCATTAAAATTGAAATGTGAATAATTTCTAACCCATTCTAGGAATACTGTGATGGAAATTAAAACATAAATATGAAATAATATACATACAAGAATATTGACTCATTGCTTGCCATAGCAAAAATTAGAAACAAACTGAATGCCCATCTATAGGTCATGAGTAAATCAATTAAAATATTTATATTCTGCTACAATTTAAAAATTGAAGTAAATCTAAATCTATTTAAGCACTGGAAGATATGTTAGTGTAAGTTACCTTGTGAAGCTGGGACAGGAATAAGCAGAAACCATTTTTAATACCTTCATATTATTAAACTGTTATAACAAGCATGAAATTGTATTATCTTCATGTTTCTAAATGTTATTTCAAAGTGCAGATTCATGCCACATCTTCAGGTGTTGCACCCTCTTCAATTCCCCTCAGTGCTTGACAAGGATTCCACTGAGTTATAAAGATGTTTGCAAGGTCTCATCTTCCTGGGAATTGGGGCCACTGTTTCCTGTTGTCTTGTTTAATTTGCCTATGCTTGGGAATAATATTATATTGGATTTCTGGAAATTCTAGGGTTTTAGGGGATTTAGAACACAAAAATCAAACAGCTAATCATACTGGATATAACCAAGAAAGGCCCTTGTTCTGGGGTGATAAAAGTATAACTAGGAAAGAATGCTATGCTCATTTCCAGCAACTTATGCTAAATGGCACTGAGATGATGACTACTCCCAGATGACCTAGGGCAGAAAGACACGTGTTCCCACCTTAACTCCAGACAAACAAGTCACAAAGTTGTTAAGGCTAGAAAAATAGACCCAACAATTTAGACATCATTTGGTAATGCTTATTTGGTTAATGGGAAACTATGATATCCTCCTAGGAAACCAGTTTCTGGTCCCTTAGATTTAGACCCCCTTTATCTCCCACTAGCAGAATACACCTTGGTTGGCATCAAGTATATCATAATGAAAAATGTACATGGAAAGCTCATCTCCCCTTTTTAGAATATTTAAAATATGTAAAACGCTGGTGGCTGCTCAGTTGCTCTGAAGAGTTTTCTTGGGCAAGACAGGTTAATGCTTACTGGGCAAAAGCAGAAGGTGTAATCTAGCAAGAGCTATTGTTCCTATTAAACTAATTATTAACCACATAGTGTAAGCTTATATGTTGTTCATAGAAATGGCTTCTGTGCACAATGTTCCCAGTAATATAGAAAGTAGAACTAGTTAAAGATTGTATAGAAGAATACTTAAAAAAATTATGAAGAGTTGATAATATTTAATCTGCTAATATGTTTTGCCTATTATCTTGTAGCTTGCGTCATTTTCCTTTTGTGTGGCCTCAAGATATTGTACTCAAGCCTGAAGTTAACATATAAAAATGGTGTGTGGAAAAAATAAAGTTAGAACAGAACTTAGCCTCAGATCACTGAGTCTGTGTTGCTTTGTTCTCCACCTCACCAAAGCCATCCCGCTCACCAGAGACCACCACGACCCTAGTGCTAGGGCTGGACCCCAGCATTCAGGTGTAACTTCTACCTGTACTATAGCTTGCTGGGGCCTCCATACCATCTTGCTATCCTTCCAGCCGGGGGAGTTTTGCAAAGTTAACATCCTGCCTACCATGCCATACACAGATGGGACTTAGAATCTTTCACCCAGATTTCCAGTGGGGCCCTGAATTTTCTTGTATGAAGCTTTGACAGGGCAGGAAAGAAACGTGGACTGTAAAACTCTGTGACTTGTGCAGAAATCCTCTGAAGAGAGAGGGTCTGCATGAGCCAAGTGGCTTAGAGGAAATAGGAAGGAGGAAAGGATATCCTGTAAAGCCCACCTTAAAGCAGAGAATTAAGTTTACCCAGCAGAGGGAAGAGCCTGAGTAACAGAGCCAGCATGGGAGGGCAGTTGCGTAGCCCAGCCAGCATGAACAGATCTTCAGGGACACTAAGGTCTAGCATCCAGGTTATCAGTCCCCCAGAAGGATGACCTCATGAGAAGCATAGCATATGTGTCCTGGAGAGGATCATGTGGACAGGATGTACGTCCCCCCACTCCTTGGTACTCCTCTGTATGACAAGAGTCTGGAACTTCACACACACACTCACACTTATACACACACACACACTCACACTGGATTGGGGGAGAAGTGAAAATGAAAACTACAAAAATGCCTCACAAAGAATATCTGTGTCCTACCAGCCTGAAATATGGGGACTCAGAGTCACATATGAATTGATTTATGGAAAATGGAGAAAGTAAAGTGATACGTTTCACATACCTATGCTTGAGATTTATAAGCACCATACTTATGATGTCTCCTCTCTAGGTGGAAGGGGATGCTCAAAAGAGAATTTTCTTCCTTTTTTTGATATTCAGAGAAAAGTATGCCCTCTTCTTTGGACAGATAAAGCTTCAGGACTGGATGTGAAATTCAGCCAGGGAGTGTCTTTTGTCTCTCCTGTCCCTGGAAAAGAATTAGAGTTCTCAGTCTGCATCTGAGAAAACCTTCCTTTAATGGAAAATTCAAAGAGGGAAAAAAGCCCATTTGGCTCTGAAGTGAACTGTGATTTTGTAATGTGAAACTACAGATAATAAATGAGCTCTCTATTTCAGTTTTTAAATAGTTTTTAAAGTCGTTTCAAAGATAGAAGGAACCACAGAGGAAAACTAATCATATTTTCCACTCCAAGGAAAATTCATCTTCTCAGCTTTTCTGTCAGGTGATCAAAGAACATGTCCAAATGTTGGGAACCTCAGTCCTTCCCAGGAATCTGAGGCTAATTGAGAACATAAGCAGTGCTGAGCCAGATCTCCCTTGTTCTGACTTTCTTTGTTAATTTTTTGTACCTATGAAGTGTGATATGTGACTCTACTGAATTCCACATAGTCAATTTAAATATATTGATTCAGCATACTTTTACTGAGCACTAGTCTAT
>JAJEJO010001099.1:0-22337 GCA_020662805.1 Glaucomys volans
TCCTGCCTCAGCCTCCTGAGTTGCTGGGATTATAGGTGTGCACCAGTGTGCCCAGCTCTTAACTGAATTTTTTTTTTTTTGTACCAGGGATTGAACCCAAGGGCACTGGACCACTGAGCCACATATCCCAAGCCCTTTTTATTTTTTATTGAGACAGGGTCTCCCTGAGTTACTGAGGGCCTCACTAAATTGCTGAGGCTGACTTTGAACTTTCAATTCTCCTGCCTCAGCCTCTCAAATTGCTGGGATTATAGGCACGTGCCATTGCACTCAGTTTATTAACTGGAATTCTTAAAAAGCAAAACCCCTTACAAGATATGAGGATTACTTGCGATAGAGCTGGGAAAAGTGCTTGGTCCCTTGATCAGCTCTTAGAGTATGGGGCTGCCCTGCAAGCTCTATCTGGCATGCTCATGTGTCTGATTGGGTAAGTAGAGGCACCCCAAGTTCAGAAGACAGAATAACCTCTTCCCCAGGAGACATTCTGCAGGAAGCATGACCTAGCACTGCTCTCAGACCCAACCTCACTCACAAACTCCAGTGGCATGACCCACTCTCAAGCTCCCAACCTACAGAGAGAGCATGGAGAGAGGGAGATTCTGTTGCAACAGTACTCCCACCCCAGCCAACTTCTCAGCATCACCCACCAGGTACATGTGTGGAGCTGCCCAGCATTCAAAGCTTATAAACAGGACCTGAAAGAAAAGGAGTCAGGGGTAAACAAAACAGTCCTAGGTTAGCAGCATCTCCGTGGCCCCACATGCAGACACCAGACTGGTAAGACGTATCCAGACCTCACCCACATACTCAGAGACTCCAACTGGCCCTTCACACCCAGACAGACAGCTTTGTGCCCTAGGACAAAGGCCTCCACCATGACCCTGGGAATAACTTTCTCAATCACATCCTAAGAATTCAAATAATCAGAAGCAAGACACAAGGCTCCTTTGTCAAAGACCCAACACCCAAGTCAGTTTCAGTCTGAGAGCATCATCAAAGGGAGAATGTTGAGGATGTGGCTTTAACAAACTTGTGACTATCCATCAGGCAGACACATTCCCACATGCAGTGTGCCAAGCACTCCAGCTTTGAATTCAGGTTCCTCTATGACTTTTTTTTTTTTTTTTTTTTTTTTGGTACCAGGGATTGAACTCAGGGGCACTCAACCACTGAGCCACATCCCCAATCCTATTTTCGATTTTATTTAGAGACAGGATCTCACTAAGTTGCTTAGTGCCTCACTTTTGCTGAGGCTGGCTTTGAACTCACGATCCTCTGCCTCAGCCTACCAAGCTGCTGGAATTACAGGCGTGCACCACTGTGCCTGGCCCTCTATGACCTTTTAACTGGCTAACAATGCTGAAAAGGTGCTCATTTCTGAGTACCACCTCTTGAGGTCATAGGAGACATTTTGTTTCTCTGCAAAACCTATAACTGCCTTGCAAGGATGGAAGAAAGACAGATGGACAAAGAGCAAAGGAGAGAAACATGAAAGAAAGAAAGTTAAAGTGCACATGAGTGACACACTGGGCTGAGACAGCTGTTGGTGGCTCTGTGGTGGCATGCGCCTGGTACATCTCCACAGTGGGAGCACCCACTGAAGGCTCTGCTGCTGTATTCCAAATCCCCTTCTCCCCAAGACAGCTACCTGGTAGAATTTCTTGGGGCATTTGGGGAGCTTTGAACTGCTGCTTGGGAGACCAAGAAGACTTCCTTCTAGGCTCAAGAGCAATCGCCAGTGCAGCTCTTCTTCAAGGCCCAACTCTCCAGCAAAGGTGGTTGGAGAATCATGAGGAAGAAAAACCCCTCCTGTAATCCCAGTGACTCAGGCGGCTGAGGTAGGAGAATTCCAAGTTCAAAGCCAGCCTCAGCAACTTAGCAAGACCCTGTCTCAAAAGAAAAAAATATAAAAAGGACTGAGATGTAGCCCAGTGGTAAAGTACTTCTGGGTTAAATCCCCAATGCAAAACAAAAAAAAAAAATTAAGCTTAGATATTCAGAGCATCTTTCTTCCTTCAAAGACAAATCTTTATCATTATTTTAATTAGATAATGTCCTAAAGAAATGATTAAAGGAATCAGAAATAGTTGCTAAGTCAATTTGAAGAGGCTCTATTGTGAGTGGGAGAAGGCATGAAAGCTAACTACCTCATCGAAGGATTGTTATAAAAGACACCAATAATCGGTGTCAAGACAGAGATCTTGGCTCAAAATGGAGAAGAGCCTTCTAACCATTAAGTCTATTCAACAGTGAATATAGTGTGCTGATATTGAATAAAGTAAAGGATAGAGGGGCACCTTTGTAAGGCATTAGGTTCTAAAGACAGTAACTAAGGTGAGCTCTTGATAGTTGTTAAGTCTTCAGAAACCAAGATTGAACAAAGGAACAACAGAGTCACCTCCCCATTTAGTACTTGGTCACTGAGTGCAGTAACCGAAAGAATTACTTGCACAGTTCAAATTATTTCTTCTTGACTACCTCCTCCCATCCTACCCTTCCTTTCTTTAACCTCTTTTACTTCTGGTAAGTTTATAATGTAACTGAATTCTAGTAAGTTTGAATGCACGTATGATTCACAGCCACTTGATACACACATAAGTGTTTATATTATATGCATAGAATCTTTCTGAAAAGACAAACAAACTACCAATGCTTGCTGGTTGGGTGGGAAATGGAATTCTGGAATGAGAAGATCTGTGATGTTGCACATCTTTTTAAGTTTTTTACCATGCCCTTGCATTTTTTTATATTGCTAAGCCTCTTAGTTTAATAGCTTCTGTGAAGAGAATATACCTGTTGACTTTTTACATTGAAACTGTAACTTATTTTCCAATTTTTCAAGATGAAAACAACTTACAAAAGAATAGAAAAAAATGTGACAGTAAATATCCACAAACTTATCATCTTCACTCAACAGTTTTATTACCTTTCTGTCCTGTTGTTTTATATTCTTCTACATATGCGTAAAAATAAATGTGTTTGCCAAATCTCTTGAAAGTTGCTAACATCATGATACTTCCTGCATAACCCTGCAGTATGAATCTCCTAAAATTAAGATGAAGTTGTTTTGTTTTTTGGGTTTCTGTTGTTGTTGTTTTTCTGATAAGACCTAAGGTACTTAAAATCGAATCTTCTGGACCAAGGTTGTACCTCAGTGGTAGAATGCTTGCCTGGCATGCACGAGACCCTAGATTCAATCCCAGTACTGAAAAAAAAAAAAAAATCTAATCTGACAATGGCTCAGTCTGCTCTAGAGTCTGCTGTGACAGATGGCTCAGGGTTTAGAATTCACTGCCCACCAGGCTTTTGGTTAAACATACAGTAAGATTAAATATTGACATCTAGTGCTTTACAGTTTATATTTTCTCCTGTGTTAATTCATTAAACTATACCATATTCATTTGAAATAAAATACTATCTCCGGGGCTGGGGTTGTGGCTCAGTGGAGGAGTGCTTTCCTCGCATGTATGAGGCCCTGGGTTCGATCCTCAGCACCACATACAAATAAATGACTAAAATAAAGGTCCATCAACATCTTTAAAAAAAAAAATACAATCTCCTAGATTTGTGTTTAAATAAACTGAAGCTGAGGGTAAGAAAAATGCCTGAGAATATTTAAATATAATTGGTGAAATCAGACTTCAAAATTTGCACCAAATTTTTTTCTATTAGGGTAGTCGTTGTCAGTCTTTCTGATTCTAGAACTACTTTATATATTCTTTTTGTTTGTTTGTTTGTTTTTGAACCGGGGATTGAACTCAGGGGCACTAGGCCACTGAGCCACATCCCCAGCCCTACTTTGTATTTTATTTAGAGACAGGGTCTCACTGAGTTGCCTAGGGCCTCGCTAAGTTGCTGAGGCTGGCTTTGAACTCGCCATCATCCTGACTCAGCCTCCCAAGTAGTTTGGATTACAGGCGTGCGCCACCACGCCCGGCTTACTTTGTATATGCTTAAAAATTATTGAGAACCCAAAAAGAACTCATCTGTATAAGTCAAATCTATTGATATTCACTGTGTTAGAAATTAAAACTGACATTTTGGTGGTGCACATCTGTAATCCCAGACACTCAGGAGGCTGATGCAGGAGGATCACAAGTGTAAAGACAGCCTCAGCTATTTGGCAAGGCCCTAAGCAACTCAGTGACACCCTGTTTCAAAATTTTAAAAAAATGTAAAAATAAATAAAACTGACATTTTAAAATATTCATTTCTTAATTCATTTAAAAATAACAGACACATTTTCATGTGTACCTCAATGATACTTTTTGAGTAAAATAACTGTATATTCCAAAATTAAAAAATGATTTACTGAGAATAATGGCATCATTTTACTTTTTTTTATTTTATATTTTTGCAAATACGGGTCAGCAGCCGACTGCTGGATTCTAATCCCAGTTCCACCATTGCCACTGATTAGGTGGTTAACACTGCAGAAAAATCTTCGTATTAGTGTGTCCAGGACTGGAAGACATGAATCTTCAAATGTTGGTGAACAATGTGCCTTTGATAATCCTTTAATTTTATAACATTTGTTATTAGAGAAACAATGAGACTCAAAGGATCATATGCCAATCCAGTTTCCTTCACCTTAACCATGTGACCACCTACTGGGCCATCTGGTGACTAAAGATGGGCATTGCTCAAATGCTGTATCGGCTTTGCAGGAGCAAATGAGCAAGCACCGGTGGAGGGGGCAGGGCTTACCAAAAGATCTCATCTGGCCCTGTGAGTTAGTCCAACAGTCTTGCCTCGCCTGTGATCCACATGGGGTTCTAATTTCAGATACCAGCCTGGGTGCAAATGATGGCACCCAGTCTGTTGGTGACCCTGTGCTGAGTGCACCAGAGCAGACCAGAATGTTTCCATTCCAGAAAGGGCTATCTTTCATGCACGTGTCTCATTGGTGTAGGTTTAGGTACTTTCTGAAAACATCAGACATTCATAGGGAGGTTTGTCTGCTTAAAGAGATATTTGGTAAGTGTGCTGGAGTCCTTGCCACCCCTCCCCACCTCTGTATCCCAAATCTCAGCTTGAGCTACCCCCCTTAAACCTAGGGTAGTATCTAGTATCCTACTGGCCAGGATCCCAGTGAGCTTCCTACCCTTCTTCCCTATAATCCCCTTTTAGCCTTACCTCTTTTGGTCTAACCTCAGGAACTTTCCTTTCCACACAGGCCCAGGTAAAGTTCTCCTCTCCTCTGTCTAGAACCCACGGGCAAAATAAGATCCTCATCTCTGAGGATGGGATTGGGAGTGGGGTGGTGGGCACAGATAACAGAAGCACACCAGAAGGCTGGTTCACAGCTTGGGAGGGAGATTCCCAAGGAAACAATTTAGAGGTAAGGAGCTTCAAGTGCCCAGGCTCTGGGTGCTGCAGATCTGGGCTATGCTAAGGGATCCTTCTTCCTTTACTTTCTATCCCTCCCACAGGATTGGAACTCCTTCACAACCTGGGATACCAGGACTTCTGGGTTTTCTGAGTAATCCTGGAAGTCCTAGAATGAGGCACTGTGGGAAGCAGCTAGAAAATGCAGGGAAGGAGGAGCTTTGAGGATCTTCTAGCCCAGCCTCTTTCCCCCAATCTACCTAGGTAAATCTCCGTTTTCAGGAATTGGAAGGAATCTACCTGGCTTCCACCTTCTGTGATAAAACTCCAGCCTGGAAGGTCCTATTCTCCGTGATTCTCAGACTTAGATCAGCCCAAGAGCACTGTAAAAACTCAGGTTGCCCAGCATGACCTCCCTCCCATCCAGGAGTCAAGCATACTGGCAAACTACCTAACCTCTCTCTTAACCTAGGCTTTTCATCCATAAAACGGGGCTAGTAATAGCATCCTACTTACAGGTTCTTCCCAAGGATTAAATAATTAATATGTTAAAGCACTTAGATCTCGTGGAAAGTGCTTGATAAATATTAGCCATCATTATTTTATTGGTATTCTTGGTGATTCTAATGCAGGTGGTGTGCTCTTGGGTGACAGGCAGGGTAGACTTACCAGTGTGTTCTGTGGGGTCATTTTCCCTGTGTATCCTGTAGGTTCTGTGAAGTGTGCCTGCTCTCTACCTTTCTTCCATATATAGAGATGCTCAGGCTGGAAGTCATGAAGTCTCTTGAAAAGATGCTCATTTGATTGCTTTCCTCTCAGCCACAGGGATGGTCAATCTAATAAAACCATCTGGAAATAGGTCAGGAGTCTTCCCAGGAATCTGTTCCCAAAGCAATGTGATCTTTGAGCTCAGGACCTCCGTGCAGAGAGGTGGGACTGCATTCAGGCGCCTTGACCTCAGAGGCCCTCTCTGAATCCCACCTTTTGCCCCCACCACACAGCCAAAAGGAAACAAGTGTTTTCAGTGTTCTCTCTTACCACCTTCTGCATACAGACGTTTAAAGATTCAAACATTAGCTCTAATCAAAATAAATGTTTAAAATCTATATTGGGATAAGTATTGATTGGCAAGAAAGTCTTTTTTCTTTGTTTCAAGATGGAAAAAGGCTAAAAATTACAAAAGATTGATTTAGCTTTTTATAGTGTTTTATAGGTGCAGTTAGGCTCTTTAATGTCCCAGTTACTTTTACAGATAAGGAAGAACATTCTTGTTTATTCTTTCATTAATGCTCATTTTGGAAAAAAAAAACTTCATAAATCAAATTCTTGAGTGTTGATAAACTGAAAAACTGATTCCATTCCCCCCTTTAACTTTTTTTTAACTTTTAGTTAAAAAGAACAAATCCATCATGTTTCTTTATCATCTTTTTTTAGTAGCTTAAATGGCAAAACATTATCAGTATAAACTTATACAACTATAGAACAGGCATTGGTATGCATTTCCTCATCATTCCTATAATTATTTTGTGTAGAATAGAACAGTTCTCCTAGAGTAAATAATTCTGTTACTTTACTCTTTAGAGTGTTACCATAAATAAGAGAAAAAGAATTCCATCTCAAGACCTATTGAAGATGTATATCCAGCTCACCAACCAATTACTTCTGAGTCAGAACCCAAGACCTAAATCAGTCGAATCTGCTCCTCCCCTCCTTTTTAAGAATTTCAAAGTATCACTTATTTAGCACTTAGCATGTGCAAGCTTCTCTGATCAGTGCTTGACATACATTATTTGACTTGATCTTTAAAACAATCTTATGAAAGTAGATATTCTTATGCCCATTACAAATGGAGAAACAGTGGGAGAACATCAAACATGTGTCCTGCCTCTGTCACTTTTCTTTCCACACGAACACACTCTCTCCCAGGAGGTCATAAGCTCCTTTTTGGCAGTAGAGGTAGTCTATATTTTCCTACCCCTGAGGCTTTAGGTACACAGTTAAACACTGGATGATTGACTCTTTGAGTAATTGCATATTTTCCAACCAACTAACCCTACTTAAGGAAGCCCTATTACTGAATAAACACCAACCACATGGACATTTGACCATATAGGAATCCATATGTATGCTGTACAGTATCAAGAAAAGTCCCTGCTAAAATCATATGTTATAATTGGAGATTTGCAAAAACATTTTTCCTTATTTCTCTCACTGGTAATATGGGACCCCAGACTTTTCAGGCTAAAAAACTGAGTCTCTAAGGAAATCTTGCTTCTGGGCATAAAATTCCTTAGGGAGTATATGCTTGGGCCCACACAGACAGATATGCAGAACTGCTAGGGTTGGTCATCAGCCAAAGGAAAAAGGGGAAGAAAAGGCTTAAGGAGGCCCCTACGGCTTTAGATCAATTGACATGGGGAAAGTCCTCCAGGAGACACACCCAGGCTTCACCTTTGGTTAGACCTGCACAGCTGGCCCCAACCTGCAAAGGCAGGACATCCAGGCCCACCCAGGGATAGCAAGCACGCAGAGCTTTATAATCTTCCCCAACATTCAGCTTGACCATCACCAGATTAAACTCTTTGAGGAATACTAACTTGAGGTTCTCTTGGTCCGGGATGGTGGTGAGAGGCTTTCAGACCACAGTCACACAGGATGTGTTCTTTCTGTTCCTTCTGCTCTGCTATGTCTTCAGTGACACTGGCATAGGAGCACAGGCCTCTATCTCCATCAGGAACTCAAGCCCACCTTCCCCCTCAGGTACTTGTGCCCTCTCCACCACCTCCATGACCCGCAGAGTTAGGATTAGGGAGGAGGTTCATATTCAGCTTGAGCTGCCTGGTCTTTTATAGCCAATATTCGCTTGTTACATACATGGGACTTGTTTTTCTCCTTAATGACTTTGGAAATAAAAACTAAGATGACTGCAGTTTAGTCAAGAAGAGAAAATAAAATTTCCCTGTGAGCCTCAGAAATCATATTTGGCAATTGCAGTTTGCCTCACAGACATAAGTACCTCAATTTTTACCTTGAGATAAGGAATGCTATCTCAAAAGAATGTGCTTGGGGCTGGGGTTGTGGCTCAGTGGTAGAGCACTCACTTAACACATGTGAGAGAGACACTGGGTTTGATCCTCAGCACCACATTAAAATAAAATAAAGGCATTGTGTCCATCTACAACTTAAAAATAAACTTATATTTTTTAAAAAAGAAAGTGCTTGCAAGACTACAAATTGTAACAGTTTCAAATCCTGGACCTTCCACTAAGTATCTCCAAAGACTGACTGCTGCTGATAACTCCCTGAGACAGCCCCCCTAGCAACCAGTCATGTATAGCTAAAGTACAAACAGACCCCAACAATCTAAATTGCTTCAAAAAAGCCTCTGTAACTAACAAAACCAATCAAAAATTGTCCAAAACAAGTTATTCCACCTCATTCCACTGTTTCCCATTTTTCTTTTAAAAACCCAGTCTCCATACCCTTGAAACACTTGTTTTGGTTTCTAACTGAGCCTCTATCTCTCAATATACAAATCTATTCTGTACCCAAAATAAAACTCTGTGAATTTACTTTGACCTTGCATATAATTTCTTGGTTTATATGAAGTTTTGCCTGCTTAGTGTCCTTGTCATTATTTGTCTTAGTCATTCTATGTATTGCCCTGATCCATTAACATGATTGAAAACTTTGGTCTTAGTTGTATTTAATTTAAATTAGAATGGTCAACTGAAAGATTCTTCTCCAAGAATTATATGTATCAAATTTGCATGGTGGTTATTTTCTTTGGACATTTGGCTAATTCATCATTATTGGGAGGTACTATCAGACCCTCTTTCTATTTAGATCTTTCATCTGTGATCATCATTGCTGCTTGACTTTTGTTCTTGGAATAGGTCCCACTTTTCTATATTTCTCTGGCCAATTTAGAGTTTAGTAGATCCACAGAGAAAATGTGCATATCTTTATTTGAAAGCCAGACCAATCCTTCATAAAGGACATAATACCCAGCTAGTTACCTCCCTGCCAATTAAACTTTAAAAAGGTTACATTTACCCTGTTATTTGTCTTATTTGTGAATTATAATCATTCTTAAATGTATGGGCTTCTGAGATAGGGTGAAATTAGATACATCTGTTCTATCTCCCATTTTCTCCAGAACTCCCTACTAGGATGGTTGCTCTTTTTCCTAATGTACATCCTTTAAGAGTTGCATTCATGCACAGTGGTGATCTGTGATCCCAGCAACGTGGGAGTTGAGGCATGAGGATCACAAGTTCAAGGCTAGCCCCAGTAACTTAATGAGACTCCCATCTCAAAATAAAAATAACAAAGGGCTGGAGGTGTAGCTCAGTGTTAGAGCACCCTGTTTCAATCCCCAATAGTGGGGTGGTGGGGGAATCCATTTATGAGCATCCATCTATAATGTAAACTCTTACTTTTTACACCCTGAAAGCATATTTGTTTCATCCTTTTTCTAAAGAAGAGTTTCTCTGGATACATAATCCTAATTGACTATTATTCTCTCACAGTTCCTTAAATATGATATAATACTAAAATCCAGTTGTCATTGCTATTAAGATTTCTGTCTGGCTGGGTCTGGTGGCAGATGCCTGTAATGCCAGTGCTTTAGGAGGCTGAGGCAGGAGAATTGCAAGTTCAAAGCCAGCCTCAGCAATGTAGCAAGGCACTAAGCAACTTAGTGAGGCCCTGTCTCAAATTTAAAAAATAAAAAAACAATTTAAGGGCTGGAGATGTAGCTCAGTGGTTAAGTGACCCTGGATTCAATCCCCAATACCAAAAAAAAAGGTGGGGTCACAGGTTCATGGCCAACCTAGACAACTTAGCAAGACTCTGTCTCAAAATAAAAAATGTTGGAAATACAGCTCAATGCTAATGTGATGCCAGCATGTGCAAGGCCCTGGGCTTCATTCGCAATACTAAAAATAAATTCTGAGCCGAGTGTGCTGGCACATGCCTGTAATCCCAGCACTTGGGAGGCTGAGGCAGGAGGATTGAGAGTTCAAAGCCAGCCTCAGCAACTTAGCGAGGCCCTAAGCAACTCAGTGAGACCCTGTCTCTAAATAAAATACAAAATAGGGCTGGGGATGTGGCTCAATGGTTAAGCGCCCCTGAGTTCAATCCCCAGTTCCAAAAAAAAAAAAAAAAATTCTGTCTGGTCTAATTGTATTTTAATCCCTGCTATATCTGTTATTACTTATCCTTCTTCATTCTTTACTTTAATCTTCCATCTTTGTTTCTTGGCAGAGCTTGCCAGCCTTCTTTCTTACTAATTGCTATCGTTTTAGTATGGATAGTGTCCCCCAAAGGTCCATGGTTGGTGTATTTGGAGATGCTATGGACCTTTGGGAAGTAGGACCTTATAGAAGGCCTTTAGGTCATTGGGGAAGCATCCTCAAAGGGGATTGTGAGCACAGTCTTGCAGTATCTCTCTCCTACCTGACTTGTGATGGTAGCAGTTTTCTCTGACACATGGTCCCCACTATCTGGCACCTTCACCAAAGGCCCAAAGCAATGGGATGCCCAATCTTAGACTGAACCCTCCAGAACCATGAGCTAAACAAACCTTGTCTCTTTATAAGTTAACTGACTCAGATATTTGTTGTGGTAATGTGAAGCTACACACTGATGTTTTTTTTTTTTTTTTTTTTTGGATAAACAGTTTTTTAGAATAGTTTTAGATTTACAGAAAAATTGTGAATAGTGCAGAGTACCCAGTTACCCCACACCCCATTTCCCCTATTATTAACATCTTACATTAGTGTGTTTATTTTAGTTGATGAACCAATACTGACACTTTATTAACTAAAGTCTATACTTTATTCTGGCTTCCTTAACTTTTCCTAATGTCATTTTTTTTCTCCTCTAGGAACCCATCCAATAGACGGTCACCATGTCTCCTTAGGCTCCTCTTGGCTATGTCATATGCTCAGACTTTTGTTTTTCTGACAGTGTGGAGGCATACTGGTCAGGTATATTATATTGTAAGATGCCCCTCAAGTGGAGTTCATCTGATAGTTTCATGATTAAATGAAGGTCATGGGGTTTGAGGAAGAAGAACTCAGAGGCAAAGTGCCATTTTCATCATACCATATCCAAGGTACTTATTACCAACATGACTCCACTTTTTGATGTTGGCCTTGATCCTCTGTGGAGGCTGTCTTTGTTACGCTTCTCCACTGTAAAGCTACACATCCCTCCCTTTCCATACTGTGTTCTTTTTTTTTTTTTCCATACTATGTTCTTTTAAAGGAAGTCACCATGCACCTCTCATGTTTAATAAAGGACCTGAGTTATGCCCCATCTATATGAGGGAAGAGTAGTTGCTCATTATTTGAAGCACTTGTACATGGGAAATTTATTTATTCTTACTTATTGAATCACTTTTGTGTAACAATATGGATCGATACACATTTTACTGATTTTTTTAAAGTACAAACTTGCATTTCTGTTCATCCTATTTTGTGTTTCTTATACCCATTGACTACTTCTTTGGCTATTTCATTTCCTTCATCTATTTAGGATTATTCTGTTTTCTCTAAATTTTGTAGTTGAGTGTTTACCTCATTTGTTTCATTCTTCCTTCTTTTTGATAACTTCGGGACAAGGAAGGGCAATGCTTTCCCATCTGCCATTCACTCAGGCATCCCTCTCTGGTGCTTTGGAAACTGCTGGGTTGACAGCATCCCCATCTGCTGGGCTCAGACTTCAAACTCCACATCTGCTCTCATAGCCGCCCTTTCTTTTGGAATATCAGGCTTCTCCACCACTCTTTTCTTCTTTTCAAGAACTAAACAATCAAGGATTGTTTCTGTTAATTTGCATTGTAAACATGGTCATCCTTCAGTATCTGCAGGGGAATGGGTCCACAGATGCTCAAGTTCCTTTATAAAACAGTATAGTATTTGCATATACCTAAGCACATCCTCCCATATACTTTAAATCATCTCTAGATTTCTTATAATGTCCAATACAAAGTAAATGCTGTGTAAATAGTTGTTGCACTGCATGGTTTATGGAATAATGACAAGGAATAAGTCTATACATGTTTGGTATAAAAGCAACCAATGGAGGCCTAACATTTTTGATGGGAGGTCAGTTGAACCCATGCATGTGGAACCCATGGACACAGAGGTAGGGTCAATCATAAGCCATTCTCTAATTTTCCATAGGGCTTGTTTGGCCATAGAAAGACAATGTGACTCTTTATTCATCCTCTTTTAAAGTCTTGGCAAGAATACCACAGATCCTACCAAAGATTATGTATTGACTCTGCAGGTTTGGTCTCTATGCCTTTTCCATGCTTATTATGATTTACATGCTACTCTTCAAGAAAATTGAGGTATTTTCAAATTTGGTTAGTTTCTAGTTCTAAGAGCAGATCCCAAAGTTAACCACCAGAAGGAGCTCAATCTTATTGGGGGGTAGGGAAGAGGAGAGGTGCTGGATATCAAACTGAGAGCCTAACTATGATAGGCAAGTGCTCTACCACTGAGCTACACCCCCAGCTTCTTAATATTCTCTGAATGCCATTCCTAGCTAGTTCTTTAAAAGTAAAATGGAGTTGGGTGCATGTCTATAATCCCAACAGCTCAGGATGCTGAGGCAAGAGGATCACAAGTTCAAAGCCATCCTCAGCAACTTAGCAAGGTCCTAAGCAACTTACTAAGACTCTGTCTCTAAATAAAATACAAAAAAGAACTTGGGATGTGGCTCAGTGATCAAGTGCTCCTGAGTTCAATCCCTAGTACCAAAAAAAATAAAAATAAAAAAGATAAATATAAAGGCCTCTTGCCTTCATTTTTAGGCTGATTTCCAAAGCACTCCAAATTTTTTAAATTTCCTATAGATAATCATCTTCAGGAAGGAAAGGTACAAATGCAGTAATTCACATAATTCAGAAAAACTATTTGCTCAAGAAGTCAAGACTTAGAGCCATCTGAGTAGCCAAAGAGAATTCTATACCCACCAGACAGGTAAGGTACAGCTGGAGGAGGTGGGTCATTAGGAGAGAGTCTTTAGGGTGTATATTTTGTATCTGGCGAATGGAGTCTCTCTCTTCCTCTCTGCTTCCTGGTGTGATGTCTTGAGCTACTTCCCTTCACTCTTCTGCCCTGATGCTTAGCCTCGTCTCTAGACCAAGGAATGGAGCTGGGCCCAGTGCAGGGAGCCCAAATTTTGGTGAGTGGTTCCAATCCCATGCTGTAATGAAGAACATTGGACTGTAGAGCTTGTCTATGGACTCTGACCTCTGAACTGTGAGCCCTCAAATAAATTTTTATTCCTCTCAAATTGTTCTTATCAGGTCTTTTGATCATATCAGTGAACACCTGACTAAAATATGCATCAAAGGGGATTTATTTTTCAAAAATCCCTTGTATGGTTTACATAAGATGAAATTATAATAATTAACTATTACCCATACTGTTTTCTTAGCTCCTGATCTTGAGGTGTCTTTCCTTGAACTATATCAAATTCAGAACAATAAATAAAAAAGAGAGGCTGATGATGAAGAGCCCTGTTTCCCTCTTTTATACCTGAGATGACAAATGGTACCATAAACTATTTTGTGGGGGAGGTACTAGGCATTAAATCCATGGGTGCTAAATCACTGAGCCACATCCTCAGCCCTTTTTATTTTTTATTTTAAAATAGCTCTGGCTAAGTTGCTTAGAGCCTCCCTAAATTGATGAAGCTGGCTTTGAACTTGCAATCCTCCTGCCTCAGCCTCCCAAACTGCTGGGATTACAGGCATTTGCCACTGCACCTGGTGAACACCACATCTCTTCTATTCTCCAAAGGTAAAAAAAAAAAAAAAAAAAAAAAAAATTACCAAGACAAGTATACAGAATTTCTCCTGACAGAGCAATATGTAAATATTTTGAAGAACCAGATGGTGCTTTTACCTTCCCACTTTCCTCCCCTTGCTTACTGAAACTTGTCTAAACAATCTGTCATGTATGGCCCATCATAAATCTAGATTTTCTAGGCTCTGCTGGTGGCATCTAATCAGGCCTGTCTTTGTCCCAGATGAAGGAAATGGATGAACTCCTGGCGTGAGGAGAGCTTCAAACAGGAAATCCTCAGCTGCTGGCAATATGGGCCCAGTCTCCACTAAGGACAGCTGCCTCACCAAGAACATGCCCTCTTCCCCAGGCACCCCTCATCCAATGCTCAAGAAGACCATGCCACCACTTAGGAGAAACTTGTCCACATTAGACCCCCCCTCTCTGCTAAAAGAGGCAGAAGTTAATTTTAATGGAAACAGACACATATTCTAGATATGTATTTGTCTTTCCTGCTACAGGACCTCATTCAGCATCACTTGTAAAATGCTAGATTCCACATAATATTCCTTCAGACCACAGAACCTTCTTTATATCAAAATAGAAGCAGGAATGGGCACATAACAGAAAGATCCAGGGGTCCCTACACCAAAAAGCTGCCAGCCTCATGAAGTGACAAGAATAGCCTTTGGAACTGCCAGCTCAGAGGTGACACCATGCTCCTGGAAGATGTCTATACTTTAATCAATGCCATTTATATGGTTCCATAGGCCAACAGGTAGAATACAAAGGCTGAAAAATGAAGGGGTGAAAAATGAAGGGGTGAAAGGAAGAATGGCTGTGCCCTGTCCAAGTGACCCATGTGGGGAATTTGTGCTTCCTCTCTCTGCAACTTTGGCTTCTGATCCTAGATTCCAAAGACAAAACACTTCTTTCAGAGGACACAGCAAGAGTCCTATTGATCTAAAAGTGGCTGTTGCTGCCTGAGCCCTTTGGTTCCTGTGTTCAGCTGTCAGCAGGCAAGAAAAAGAATCAAATTCTTGACAAGGAATAATTGACCCTGATTGCCAGGAGCAGGTAGAACTGTGCTAATAAGAGTAGGGAAGGATATATTCCAGGGTTCTACTTGCACACCTCTTGGTACTTCCTTGTCTTGTTTTGGTGGCAAATGAAAAAGTACAGCAGGCATGACCAGAAAAGGGTATATGATGAGCAAGGGCAGGGACCTCTCGTGATAACCTTCTGGGTCATACCACCAAGAAAGACCCTGAGACCAGCAGAAGTGCCATGTGAGAGGGATGGAAATCTAAAATGGAAAAGGGGAAGAAGGTGAGTATCAGATTTAGCTCATTCTGCTACCCTTTCCTTTTTCCCTACCCTTAACTTTATCCCAGAAATGAGTTGCTGCTCCCAGAGCATATATAGAAAAGTAGATACTAATAATGATGCCTAGATTTCTGCTCAGAAATGTGGGACATATGCTCTCATCTCCTAGAAGTATAGATGCCAGGGAGCCTTCAGTGACCAGTCTCAAGAACTGCCTTATCTGAAAAGAGCCATCTCGCCCAGGTCATGTACACGTCCTGCAGCACCCCACATCCAGTGACTGACTCAAGTGGGATGTGAAGGCATGGGCCCTCTTACCTCAACTCAGTTCAACTCCAAAAGCCCATTCATTCTAGTTCCCAGGATTCCCCATGGGGTCAGTTGACACCTTCATATAACCTGTATTATGGCTCAACTTCCCTGTTCCCAATCTAGCTACACTGATCTCCCCTCCAAAGATGTTGATCCCTGACAGGCATCCTGCCTGTAAACATCCAATTCAGAGTCTGCTTCCCAGAAAACCCAAACCCATTTCATCAAAATAGAAAGAGACCTACATGCCAGGCACAGAGGTACATGCCTGTAATCCCAGTGGCTTGGGAGGTTGAGGCAGGAGGATCATGAGTTCAAAGCCAGTCTCAGCAACAGTGAGGTACTAAGCAACCTAGTGAGACCCTGTCTCTAAATAAAATACAGAATAGGCTGGGGATGTGACTCAGTGGTCAAGTGCTCTGAGTTCAGTCCCCATTACCTCCCTGCCCCCCCCCCAAAAAAAAAGAAAGAAAGAAAGAAAATGGCTCACAGTCTCAGTCCACCCAGGCAAGATTGCCAAAGTTTCCCTGATACCTTCAGCATCCACTCACAGTTTCAGATCTGCCAGAGAAAACTGGTCCTGGGACCAGATGGATTCTCAGCCGAGTTCTTTAAGACCTTCAAAGAAGAACTAATTCCCATACTCCTCAAAGCATTCCATAAAATAGAAAATGAGGGAACCCTTCCAAACTCATTCTATGAATCTAGTATCACCCTGATACCAAAACCAGACAAAGACACATCATCCCTGATGAACACAGATGCAAAAATTCTCAACAAAATTCTGGCATATCACATACAGAAACATACTAAAAAGATAGTGCACCATGATCAAGTGTAGTTCATCCCAGGGTTGGTTCAACATCCAGACATCAATAAAGGTAATTCACCACATCAACAGTCTTAAAGTTAAGAATCATATGATTATTTCAATAGATGCTGAGAAAGCGTTTGATAAAATACAGCACCCTTTCATGCTCAAAATACTAGAAAAAATAGGAATAGTAGGAACATACCTCAACATTGTAAAGGTTACCTATGCTAAGCTCAAGGCCAACATCATTCAGAAAAACTGAAAGCATTCCCTCTAAAACTGGAACAAGGCAGGGATGCTCTGTTTCACCACTTCTATTCAATATTGTCCTTGAAACACTAGCCAGAGCAATAAGACAGACCAAATAAATTAAAGGGATATGAATAGGAAAATAAGAAATCAAACTACCACTATGTGCTGATGACATGATTCTATATTTAGAGGTTTCAACAACTCCACCAGAAAACTTCTAGAACAAATGAATTCAGCAAAGTAGCAGAATATAAAATCAACACACATAAATCTAATGCATTCCTATTCATAAGTGATGAATCCTCTGAAAGAAATTTGGAAAACTGCTCCATTCACAATAGCCTCAAAAAAGTAAAATACTTGAGAATTCATCTAACAAAAGAGGTGAAAGACCTCTATAATGAAAACTACAGAACACTAAAGAAAGAAATAAACAAAAATCTTAGAGGATGGAAAGATCTCTCATGTTCTTGGATAGACAGAATTAATACTGTCAAAATGGCCATACTACCAAAGGTGCTATACAGATTTAATGCAATTCCAATTAAAATCCCAATGACATTCCTCATAGAAATAGAGAAGGCAATCATGAATTTCATCTGGAAGAATAAGAGACCTCGAAAAGCCAAAGCAATCCTGAGCAAAAAGAGTGAAGCAGGAGGTATCACAATATCAGACTACTTAAACTATACTACAGAGTCACTTTCTATGATAGAACTAGAAAAAATAATAGGAATTCAGTATATTTCTAATAGAATAAGGTGTCATTGACCCTAAGATTTTAAAACTCCATCAATATGCAGAAGGAGGATGAGAGAAATGAAAACTAGTGACTTCCGTTTCTCAGAGAAGGATGAGGCAAGGACAGTGACCAAGCATTACAGGAGAAAAGATGAGAAGTTCTGAAGAAAGGAGGTACTGAAACAGTGTTAGGCCGGGTGTAATGGCACATGCCTGTAATCCCAGCAGCTCAGGAGGCTAAGGCAGGAGACTCACAAGTCAAGGCCAGGCTCAGCAACAATGAAGCTCTAAGCAACTTAGTGATAATCTGTCTCAAAATTAAAAAAAAAAAAAAAGCCTGGGGATGTGGCTAAGTGTTTAAGTACCCTTGGGTTCAATCCCTGGTATCAAAAACTAAATAAAAATTTTAAAAAAAAACAGCCTGAGGTGCACTTAAGACAGATGATCATGCAATATCAATTAAAACCCCAGAAGGTTCTTTTATGGAAAATGACAAGCTGATTGCAAAATTCATATGGAGGAGCTGGAAGTATAGCTTATGGTAGAGCACATGCTTCGCATGTACAAGGCCCTGTACAATTTCCAGCACCCAAAAAGAAAAGAAAAGAAAGAAAATTTTTACGGAAAAAAAGGGCAAAGAATAGCTAAAACATTCTATGGAAGAAAGATAAGAGAGAAAAACTTTCTACTAAAGACTATTTTTAAAGCTGCAGTAATCAAAACAGTGTGGTATTGATGTGAATAGACAAAATAAAACAATGAAACAAATCAAAGATTCCAAACTAGATCTCTGTGTATGTGAAGAGTTGATTTACAGAAAAGGTGGCATGTGGAGAAGTAGGAAAAAGATGGTATGTTCAATAAATGATGGTAGCTGGGTGTGGCAGTACAAACCCAGTGGCTCAGGAGGCTGAGGCAGGAGGATCACAAGTTCAAAGCCAGCCTCAACAATTTAGCAAGGCCTTAAGCAACTTAGTGAGATCCTGTTGCTCATAAAATATAAAAGGGCTGAGGATGTGACTCAATGGTTGAATACCCCCTGGTACCTGTGTAGAATTGGGAAAAAATAGGGAGGAATTATGCAGAATAGTTTCAGGCTGGCTTTGGTTAGTCCTGATTTGCCATTACATATTTGTATGATCTGGGCAATTTATTTATATGAGCCTATGCTTTCCAGATAAAAGAAGAAAATAGTCATCTTTTCCTTGCAAGAATTAAAGAAAATAATTCAAGTATGAGGGTTACTAGGCATAAGATATTGTTGGAATTATTTTTGCCTCTATTATAATGTCTCACTGGAAAATGCTCTCCCCACCCATACTTCACCTCTGTGCTGATTCGGAAGGATGGAGGCAGTGACGGTCACTTTCCCCTCAACATACCTGCATTGACACTTTGCATTTATAATAGCTATTTTTAAGATAGGAGTGTGCCTGAACCAAAGGAACTGAAACATATTTTCTTTCTTTGCTTTTGGTTCTGAGGTTTGAACCCCGGGCCTCACATGATGCTCTATCACTGAACTACACACCAGCCCCTCGACCATATTTTCGAGACTGGTTTTTCTGTGATTACTGTTTGATAGTACATGGATTAATAGGTCTAGGACCCAAGTTTCAGGGCAATCACAGAATTTTATGTACTCAGTTTTTTCAGTCATTTCAAGGTCAGACACTGATGCTAAAGCAAGTAGGGCCTACTAACTAAAGCAAGGGATTTACCCTGAGATCCACGCTAGCTTTTTGGAGCCTGCACTTGTCAGTCAAGTGTGCTCAATGTTCAACAAATTCACGAAAACAGCACTGTTTATAGACTTCTCAACAATGATGGAAACATATATTTAGGTTGTCCAATATGATATTAGCCACTAGCCAGATAGACTGCTGAGCACTTGAAATGTGACTAGTGGTAACGATTTGAATTTTTAATTTTACTTAATTTTAAATGATCTGATTTAAATACCACATGTATTAGACAGTAACTCTAAGGAATTCATTACCAACCCCATAATAACAGGTACAGATTAGAGCACAGCAGATTTTGTCAATAACACAGAATAAATTCAAAGTCAAGTACCAAGATATTAAACTGGGTCAGTGACACATACTGTAATCTCAGTGACTCAGGAGGCTGAGGCAGGAGGATTACAACCTCAAGGCCAACCTAGGCAACTTAGCAAAGTCCTTTCTCAAAAATTTTAAATTAAATTAAATTAAACAGGCAGTAGTAGAGCACCCCTGTATTCAATGTCCAAGACCCCCCCCAAAATTTAAAGATATTAAATTGAAACAGGAATTCTTTACACGTTACTCCTTACTGAATGAATTTAGACAGAGTTTTGCAAAGAATAATAAGAAGAAAAGCTGATGAGGGCAAGGCAGTGGTGTGAGCCTGTAATCCCAGTAACTCAGGAGGCCAAAGTGGAAGAATCACATGTTCAAAGCCAGCGTAGACTATTTAGCGAGACCCTGTCTCAAAATAAAAAACAAAAAAGGCTGGAGATGTTGCTCAATGGTTAAGCACTCCTGGATTCAATCCCTGGCACCAAAAAAAAATTTAAAATTCACTAAAGGGGGATGGAGAGAGTTCTGACCTAAGCAACTTTGGAAATGGGGTCCCTGAGACTAAAAGAAACTACATGTAAACAAATTCTATACTCAATTTGATAAAGTTGTTTCCTATGGAGGTACAAGTTAACAATTCTGATACTGCTGTATATACATGCTAGAGTTGAACAATTAAGTAAAGCACTATTGGAGTTAGAATTTACAGATAAACAATGACGTATGTGGTGGTAATAGAGTTGGAGGTATCAGTAAGAAATCATGTTTGGTTTAATACAGATGGTTCATATAGAGTACACACACACACACACACACACACACACAGGTTAGTAAACACACATGGATTTCTTTGCTCTATCAGTTGAGGTGGCCTAACAGAAACAACATACTATTAGTAACAAGCACACATAGCATCTAGATTCTGGGTTCTACTATCATTCTTCATCAAAAGAGATCCTTAGAGAAATGACTGTTTCTGGGACTAGGCAGGACACAAGATGAAACTAGAGCACATTTTAGGGTCAGAAAATAAGAATACAAAAAAAATGATGATTGTATGTTGAAAGAACACAGGAGTTAACTGAAAGAGCTCTCAATGGCCAGAGTTCAAATTATGTGAACAACAAAATAAAGAAGTACTGGATTATGACCACACAAGTCCATACCTATATAAACAATTTAATAAATGAAGAAAACACAAGTCTGTGCAGAAAAATTCCAAATAAATTATGTGGATACTGCATCCTAAAGGAGGGGGAACATAACTTCTCTTTCCTTAGAAGTGGGCTTTTCCCAGTGACTTCCTTCCAAAGAGCACAGTATGGAAGTGGGTGGGAAGAGTAACTTTATAATGGAGAATCATGCACTTGTTGACAGTTTATATATGATACACTTAATAATAAGGGATTTGGACTTGAAATTGTAGCTCAAGTGGTACAGCACTTGCCTAACATATGTATAGCCTTGGGTTTGATCTCAGCTCTGCAAGAAAAAGTACATATACACATACATATTATATAAATATACACATATGTATAAATATATACACATGTACATACATATAATGTACATACATATTATAAATTGATGTTAATAAATAGGGGAAACGGTTGATTCAGAATGGAACGTGACTATCCACTCAATTTTTCTATAAAACTAAAACTTCTAAAAACTAAAATGTATTAATAAAAATTGAACAGGAAATATTTACATATAAAATAAGGTCTAGAATTTTCTTCAAGATAACCTAGATATGGAACATATGATAAAACAAGTTTACTGATTATTATTGATGCGGGATAATAGGTAGATTGAGTTTATTATACAGTTTACCTCTGTTTACATTTGATTTTTTTTTAATTTATATTTTTTGTACTGGGAATTGAACCAAGGAGTGCTCTATCACTTAGCCATATGCCCAGCCCTTTTTTAAAATTTTTTGGGACAGGGTCTCCCTGAGTTGCTTAGGCTGAACTCAAACTTGCCATTCTCCTGTCTCAGTCTACCAAGTCACTGGGATTACAGATTTGTGCCACTACACCTGGATTACATTTGAATCTTTCATAATAGAAAGTTTAAGAAAAAAGAATGAGTTCAAACTATATGCCCAAATATGGGAGGGAACATAAAAGTCTGACAGTAGACTAGGAAGAAGAGTGGGTGAAGAAAGGGGATTTGACTTGTCATCTTATATCCTTCTACACAGTATTTGTGTGTGTGTGTTTGAAAATACAGCATTATTCGGAGAACCTGGCATATCTCCTAGAAAGGAGGAAAAGTCAATGTTCAAATTACAACAATTACATTTTTAGTTATTCTCCAAATCCTAAGGTATCTTTTTAAATCCCTTAAACTGTGGGCTGGGCGGTGGTGGCTCAGTGGTAAGCATTTGCCTAGCAGGTGCAAAGTCCCAGGTTCAGTCTCCAATACCACTGGGGGGCAGGGGATCCTTAAATCCTGTTAACAGAGTATGTAGCCAGCAGACTATAAACCCCATGGCTTCCTGCCTTACATTTTAGCAGTGCAGCTGGCTTACCTAGCACATGCCTGAAACAGTGTGGTACACACTACAGAATGAAAATAAATAAATAAGCCCTTGTTTATAAACAGGCAAATGAACAGGTTTTGTTTCTTTTTTTAATAGAACACATCATGTTTAGATGCAAAGGATATACAAATCTTCCTACCTGCCAG
>JAJEJO010001099.1:22737-39474 GCA_020662805.1 Glaucomys volans
TTAGCTAACTGCTTCATAAATTGGGATCCATAAAGGTCGTGGTGAAATCTTGGAAGACATTTTAATAACCGTAAAAGCCCAACAGATATATATTTAAGAGAGAATAAAACTGTCTGGGATAATAAAAGTGCCAGGTAGCTGTTCTTGGTTGTTGCTAGTTGTTCCTGGAGTTCTTGCTTATTGTCTGCAGTTTGCAAGCTGCCGTAGTAACTGCTTCCCTCCCACAGAACTGAGCTTCTGAGGGGCTGTTGAGCCAGGAAGTCCCTAGAGCCCCCAGACATCAGACTGGCCTGTAGTCATTTCCCATGTGACAATACCTCCATATGAGAGAAAGAATGTGGTTATTGGCAGCTCAGAGAGCATGATACTCAAGTGTTGAGCTATTTATTCCCTTCTAATTTTTACACAATTTACAAGCCACAGCAAAGAAGGCAAACGGAGTGAGGAAATTAAATATTCTCAAAATCTTTACTTACCCTATATTATCATATCACTGACCACAATGTAATATTCTCTTAAGTCCCAAAGAAAAGCAGTACACTGATGCCCTGGCAAGAGATGAACTGTTGTTATGTTCTATCGTCATCTCAGGTATGACACGGGGAAGCAATTCTTCTCATTCCCACGGGATCCATGACCAGACTGTGTGCTTGGACCAGGACCATCTACCAACCTCCCTTCCTGCAGACCTACCTTTCCAAGGAAGGGACAAGATCTTTAGCTTTCTAAATTTACAAATAGTTCAAGTCAATAAAAAATCTCCTTAGCAGAAGGCTGAGAAACCAATGTGAGTAATACTGACTATATTAATAACATCTTTTTAATTTTTTATTGATGCATTATAATTATTAATAATAGTGGGATTCATCATACCATATTCATACTAGCACATAACATAATTTGATCCATTTATTTGCCATCACCTTTACTTTTCCTTCCCTCCTCCCTCCCTCAATCTGCTTGCTCTGCTCTACTGATCTCCCTTCTATTGTTATTTCAAGTATTACGTGTGTATTTATACATGTAAATAAACATAATTCATTGTGGTACATTCATTCATTCATAGACATGGCATATGGTAGATTTGGTAGATTTCATTCCCCAGTACTTTACCATGCCCTCCCCCTCTTCTCTCCCTCTAGATCCCCTCCCTCTTCTCTGTTGGTCTCCCCTTAATAGCATCTTGAATAGTCAAAAAGACCTTCACTGATAATAAAACCTCTATATCCTCAATAATCAGTTATATTAACTCATTATATATTAATACTCTCCCACTGTTTTATTTTTAATTTCTGAAATATTTGCTCCATAGAAAAGGGCCACAGACCTCAAGCAAAGCTAATGTATTTTTCTGGTTAATAAATATATTTCATCAAACTATCAATAATGCATAAAAACATCATCTTCTTTGGGCTGGGGCTGTAGTTCAGTGGTGGAGTGCTTGCCTCGCATGTGCAAGGCACTAGGTTCAATCCTCAGCACCACGTAAAAATAAATAAAGATATTTTTAAAAATTAAAAAAAAAGACCTTCACTGAAAATCCTTGTTTAATAATATCTGTCTATAGAGTTTACAGTGTTATATTCACTGATACTTCCAAAGAAGCAATTACCAGGGTGTGGCATACTATCATCCCAGCTACTCAGAAGGCTAAGGTAGGAGGATCACAAATTCTAAACCTGCCTGGGCAATTTAGCGAGACCCTTTCTCAAAAAATATAAAGGACTTGGGATGTGGCTTAGTGGTAGAACATGCCTAGGCTCAATCTTCAGTACCACTAAAAAAAGAAAAAATTAAAAAAAAGAAGCAATCACTTTATGCCCTGGTAAAGAAAAAAAAAAGTATTCTTAACATTTGGCTATCAAATGCCCTAAAACATCTTAGACCAAGTGCAGAAGGAGACTGCACAGTCTCCCAAGTTGCCCAGCTTGTCCTCATGTCAATGATAGCTATGCTGAAACACAATTGGTACATGCACTCCCCTTTCATCTTTTCCTTTTAAGTAAATGATTATCTCTGGGGAATTTTATGATGAAGACTGCTTAGAAAACCTGTTCTAAAAATTCCAAGACCAAGTGTTCTTTACCACTTAAAAGGGACATCCATAAATAGCAAGCCTAAGAATCACCATAAATGAGAGTTTAGCTCTACCTAGTGGCCAACAACGGATTAACCTCTGAAACTAGGAATTTGCCAAATTCTCAAAAATGTGGGGAATCTTAACAGAAAATGGGGCCTGGGGGAGGGTCCAAAATATTAAGTTCAAAGGATTAAAATACTTGCTGTCAAATGCTTCCTCTTCAGGAGTGCTTGTGTTTTTCAAACAACTGTGCTCTTAAAAGGACCAAGCAGCAGGTGCTATATATGGCACATGCCTGTAATCCCAGAGACTCAGGAGGCAGAGGCGAGAGGATCCCAAGTTCAAAGCCAGCCTCAACAATTTAGCGAGGCCCTCAGCAACTTAGTGAGACCCTGTCTCTTAATAAAAAGTAAAAAGGGCCAGGCAAGTAAAAAGGGCGGGGCGTGGTGGCACACATCTGTAATCCCAGTGGCTCAGGAGGCTGAGGCAGGAGGATGGTGAGTTCAAAGCCAGCCTCAGCAAGGGCAAGGTGCTAAGCAACTCAGTGAGACCCTGTCTCTAAATTAAAAAAAAAAAAAATAGGGCTGGGGATGTGGCTCAGTGGCCAAGTACCCCTGAGTTCAATCCCCACTTCAAAAAAAAAATAGATACATAAATAAAAAATAAAAAGTAAAAAGAGCTGGGGACATGACTGAGTGGTAAAGTTCCCCTGGCTTCAATCCTCAGTGAACACCACCCCACCTCCCCACCCCACCCCCCCAACCCCCCCCCCCTCCAAAAAAAAGGACCAATGAGAATTGACTGATTAGATAATCAGTGTGGATTTCGTCCCTCACTAAAACAAATAGAAATTTGGGTATTTACAACACAGACAAGCACACTAACAGAAACAATCCTTCAAATCTTTCATAGAAAATTCTTGAAAAGAAGAGGTTGTAGAGCCGGGCGTGGTGGTGCACGCCTGTAATCCAAGCGACTTGGGAGGCTGAGTCAGGAGGATCACAAGTTCAAAGCCAGCCTCAGCAACTTAGTGAGGCCCTAAGCAACTCAGTGAGACCCTGTCTCTAAATAAAATACAAAATAGGGCTGGGGATGTGACTCAGTGGCTGAGTGTCCCTGAGTTCAATCTCTGGTTCAAAAAAAAAAAAAAAGAGGTTGAAGAATGGAAAAAACACTTCCTAACTAAGGTTTTAGATAGAATACAAGATGCCCAATTAAATTCAAATTTTAGACACAATTCTTAGTCTCAAATACCTAAAATTAAGGGTTTCTTTTCAATAAATGACATAAAATTTATATTGATAACAAATTTGAAGATAATTATAACACCAATAGTCCCCATGAAATATTGATATGTAGACCATTTTCTTGTAAATAAGACAAAATAGGTTAAGAATCCCAATAGGAAGATGGACAAATAACATGATTTAGCAATCCACAAAAAGGGAAAACGAATGACTTACAAGCATAAGAGGTGATCTACCTATTTATTGGGAAATGCACAGTAAAACAATACAAAATGGAACAGACACTATCCAACTTCAAAACTATTACAGCCCAGCTATCATAATCAAGGCTGTTGTATTGGGCTAAGAGCGCAGCTCAGTAGTACAGCACATGCTTAGCAAGTGCAAGGCCCTGCATTCAGTCCCCAGCACCAAAAAGAAGAAGAATACAGTATGAATAGACAAGTAGATCAACTGAATGGAATAGGGAGTCTAAGATTGAATTCATAAAAATATAGCCAGTTGATTTTGACAAAGGCAACATAGTGGAGAAAAGATAGTCTTCTTAACAAATGATGCAGAAACAACAGCCACATGCAGAACAAAAAAACTAGACACAGATCTTATACTCATCTCAAAAATTAACTCAAAATGGGACTAGGATGGATCAGTTGGTAAAGCATGAGCTTAGCACAAGGAAAGCCCTGATTCGGTTCCCAGGGCTGAAAAAAAATTATTTCAAATGGTTTATAGACATAAATGTAAAATGAAAAACTAAAACTTCTAGAAGATAAAACAGGAAAGAATCTAGATGACTTTGAGTTTGATGGTGACTTTTTTTTTTTCAGTGCTAGAGATTGAACCCAGGGGTGCTCTACCACTGAGCTACACCAGGCCTTTTTATTTTGGGACAGAGTTCCACTAAAATACTGAAGGCCGGGCTGTGATCCTCCTATCTCAGTCTCCTGAGTAGTTGGGATTATAGGCTGAAGCCAAATGGTGGTGACCTTTTTTTCATTTATCTTATTTATTTATTTATTGGGGGTACCAGAGATTGAGCCCAAGGCACTTAACCACTGAGCCATATCCCCAGCCCCTTTCATTTTTTATTTTGCAACAGAGCCTTGCTAAATTGCTGAGGTTGGTCTTGAATTTGTGATCCTCCTGCTTCAGCCTCCCAAATCACTCGTATTACAAATGTGCACCACTCCACCCAGTAGTGATGACTTTTTAGATATAACACCAATGGCATGATCCATAAAAGAAATAAGTCATTATTAAACTGAAATTCACTAAAATTTAAAACTTCTGCTTTGTGAATGACATTCTCAAGAAAGTGTTAAGAAAAGTTATAGATGGGAAGGAGCTATTTGCAAAAAGACATATCTAAGAACATGAAGTAATCTTAAACTCAACCAAAAGAAAACAAGCATTTCAATTTAAAAATGGGGCTGGGCACATAGCTCAGTTGGTAGAGGGCTTGCCTTGCAAGCACAAGGCCTGGGTTCAATCCCCAGCACTTCAAAAATAAATAAAATAAAATAAAATAAAATAAAATAAATAAAATTTTTTAAAAAATGGGCAAAGTAGCCAGAACAATTAAGTAAGAGAAAGAAATAAAAGATGCTCAAATTGGAAAAGAAGAAGTTCAATAATCTTTTTGCAGGTGACATGATCTTATACAATTGAAAAACCTACAGACTCCAGCTTCAGAAAAAAACTGTTGAAATAGATAAATGAATTTAATAAAGTTGTAGGAGACAATACCAATATACATAAGATATATATTTTAAACACCAATAATGAACCAGCACTGGGCATGGTGGCACACACCTGTAATCCCAGCAACTTGGAAGTCTGAGGCAGAAGGATTACAAGTTCAAGGCCAATATCAGCAACTTAGCGAGGTCCTAAGAAACTTAGTGACTATCTCAAAATAAAAAATAAAAGTGTTGGGGATGTAACTTAGTGGTTAAGCACCCCTGGTTTAATTCGTCAATGCCAAATCAATCATCATCATCATCATCATCATCTGACTAAAAACCAAAAAAGCAATGCCTTTCACATTATCTACAAAAAAAAATTATAAAATACTTAGAGATAAATTTAGCCAAGGAATCAAAAATTCTCTACAATTAAAACTATGAAATAGTGATGAAAGAAATCATAAAAGGCACCCCCCAAAAATGGGAAGACATCCCATGCTCATAGATTGGAAAACTTGCTATTGTTATAATGTCTATACTACCCAAAGCAGTCTATGGACTTAATATAATCCTTATCAAACTATCCATAGCATTCTTCAGAGAACTAGAACAATGCCAATCACAAAATTCATATGGAATCACAAAAGACCCAGAATAGCCAAAGCAATTCTGAGCAAAAAACAAAGCTGGAGGCATCACAATACCTGATTTCAAAACATACCTACTACAAAGCTATAGTAATCGAAGCAGCATTGTGCTGAGACTTTCAGAATTCTGAAATGTAGGAATGGCTTAATAAATTATGTTACTGCCACATGATGGAATGCTGTATAAAACAAAAAAGAATGAGAGTGATCATACAACTTGTTAGAGTGATTTCCAGGCTGCATTATTCATCTCCTTAGGTAGAAAAAGGATACACACATACATACACCATTAAAAACCAGCATACCTAGAACACAGATCTTGATTTCCAAATACTGTTCTCCATGAAAAGGAAGCAGGAGTCCCTGGAGTACTCACTGATTCTAGTCCAAAGGCAGGAAAGGTATGTGATGGGCATGTAGTTAAGGACATAGAAGCCAGACCAGAGGACTCCTGGGACCAAATCTGAATGTCAAAACCAATACCGATAGTAATGGATTCCTAACCATGGATCAAATTAGGAAACCTCGAGGACCCAGTTCTTCCTCACAATATAATGGTACATGTGAACGAACAGACAGGGGGGGAAAAATCACCATTTTGAGAGCATATTTTCAAAAATTGGGTTGGGCAAGATCATCAATGGATTCTAAATCCAAGGAGAACATTTGATGGCAAGCAGGATATTTTCATGGTTATTTTCAAGTTTCTTCCCACAAGTTGCTTATTAGTTGCAAGGAGGAAAATAGTAACTATACAATGGAAAAACAGACAACATGCTCACCAGATCATCAAATTTAACATCATCAGTGAGGGGCAAAAGAACATCTGGACATCATGTGCCTCCAGGTGTGCTGACCTGAGAAGAGCACAACATTATGAAAAATTCCCTGAAAAAAAAAACAAAAAACCTCATTCTTAAAAAAATGTCCATAGCATGAAAACAAAAAAAAAAAAGTCTGAGAAACGTTCTCAAATCAAAGGAGCCTAACAGGACATAACAACTAAATACTAAATATCTGATCCTGAACTCAAGGGAGAAAACACTGTAAATAACAATATTGGGATAAATGAAAAAATTAGAATATAAACTACATATTAAATTAAAATATTCTATCAGTCCCCTCAATGTTTGCCCGCCTGGAGCTTCACTGTTCCCGCAGCCAAAACAGAAGGGTAGCCTGAGGTGGGCAGCTGTGGCTGTCCCAGGCTTGCACAAGGCATTGGCACACACACACACACACACACACACACACACACACAGTATGTGTGTTCATTCAATTTCCTGAATTAGATAACTGAGCTATGTGTACATAATAGGAGTCCTAGTTCTTATGTAAATGAATATAATATAGTCAACCTACTATACTCAGCAGTTAATTTTTTTTAGTTGGGTGATGATTTTTTGTAATTTTTTTATCATTTTATTTTTAGTAGCTCAGGAGATCAAACCCAAGCCTCATGCATGCATGTGTGTTTGAAAGAAGGCAAAGGGGAACAAATTAGAGTGAGAAAACACATGTAAAATCTTTAAAAGGGTACACCGGATTCCCCTGTACTATTTTATCTGTGAGCTTGAAATTATTTAAGCCCAGTTTAGTGGCACATGTCTGTAACTCAGGATGCTGAGGCAGGAGGGTTCCAAGTTCAAGGTCAGCCCCCACAATTTAGCAACACTCTGTCTCTAAATGAAAAATAAAAAGGGTTGGTGATTCAGAGCATTCGTGGTTTTGATCCCCAGTATTGGAAAAACAGAAAAAGAGAAAGAACTAAGGATGGGTGTGGTATTAATAAAAAGAACCAATATGTGGATTATGATAGTATAGAATTTATGTTCTATAACAAAAGAATATATCATAAACCTAAAATGACATAACTTAGTATATTTTTCTACTTTTTTAATCTTAAAGAAATAACCTAAGAACTAGTATCTTTTATGATGAAAAATACTTATTAGAAATTCCAGCATTTCTTCAATTTTACCCAGTGTGTTTCTCAGATATAAAAGTCAAGTGAAATTAAATTGAATCTTACCTAATGTCAGTGGTGACAATTTGTAGTGGTAATGGGATTTGGGTGCTATTTTTACTTTCATCTCATGCTTTTCTACTCTGCTTGAAATCTTTAAACCAACTTTGCAAGAATAATTGAGTGATTGTTACATAAAGTGATGGTGGGGAGGGTGAGCAAGAATCAATGTCACTCTGCTGCCCTTAATGACCCCAGAGATCTTTGACAGCCATGACAGGGAGGACTTGCAGAAGCTAAAGCATCAGGTGGTCAGGGGACTTCAGGAGGCAGGAATAGCACCAGAGCCACAGCTCAGCAAACAGTAAACCCAGACCACAGAGTCAAGACAGAAAGCCATTAGTCAGTGACCAAATCCATCCAGGAAATCAGACCAGGCCTAACCAGGCCTCTTGGATCTCAGAGGTGGGGGAAATACAGCCTCCTGAAATGACAAAAGGGAGATGTAGGTAACTCCCCTCCAGCCCTGTCCAGCAGAACCTGGCCCTGAGCTCTGATCAGCAGCCAACGCCTTGGTCTGTCTGCTCCTCATTAAAGCTCATGTTTTCCAAAAAGGGGGAACAAATACTTAAATGTAGCAAGTTTTAAAAATTGTTGATTTTTGATGTTAGAGATGATCTTTATACATAGGGGTGTGTGCCTGTGTGTGAGTGTGTGTGTTTTCAATGAAGTAGAGGAAGGTATCAAAAGCATATATATATGGTGCTCTACATAAGCAATGCCTTCTTCCTCCCAGTCACTAAGCCCCCACACCAAGATGTGATTCTCCAGATGATTGTTCTTGTCAATATGGTGACAGGGAATCCTTGGCAGGTCCCTGTAAGAATCTAACAAGGCCTCCTCTATGCCTCTCAGAAGATGTTGCTCTTGCTTTTAGCACAGTTACTAGCCACCTCTTGTGCCTAGATTGATGTTTCAAGAGCATATCAATATTTTCTTACATTGAACAGCTATGAATTGAATCAAGTCAACATGGGACTTCCCAATCCCAGTGATGTCAGGAAACAAAAACCAGGGCCATGTATGAGCTAGACAAGCACTCCATCACTGAACTACATCCTCAGCCAATTCAAGGCATATTTAGGGTATAGAATATACATTAAAAAAAAAAAAAGATTCATATGTTTGGGCTGGGATGTAGCTCAGTGGTAGAGTACATACTTAGTGTGAGCTGGGCACTGGGTACGATCCCCAGTGCTTCAAATAAAAGATAGATAGATGATTAATGATAGATAGATAGATGATAGATAGATAGATAGATAGATAGATAGATAGATAGATAGATAATCCATGAGAACTCCAATGTTAACTAAAAAATTATTTCAGTGATAAATATTTCAGTGAGAAGCAGAGCCAGAGCCACAGGACCTTTCCAGAAACCATGGTCATTGCATAGGAGATCCCTGCAAAACACATGCGGCTGACTTCTTGTAACCTGACCTTACAATGTTACTCCCTGACTTCAGTGCTGCTGCTAGGTTCACAGATGGCTTTTCTGCCATAACTTCCCAGGAGTAATGATTAGTATGATAGTCAGTAACACCAAAAAATAAAAAAATAAATATTAAGCCAGGTGAAGTGATACACACCTGTAATACCAGAAGGCTGAGGCAGGAGGATCACAAGTTCAAAGCCAACCTCAGCAACTTAGTGGGGCCCTAAGCAATTCAGTGAGACCCTGTCTCTAAATAAAATATTTTAAAAGGCTGGGGATATGGCTTAGTGGGTGAGTGCCCCTGGGTTCAATCCCCAGCACCAAAAAACAATAACAAAAAAAAAAAAACACTAAAATAGGGTAAAGGGGTCTTGGCCTAGCTGAAGAAAATTGAGGACAATTCTCACAACAATATACAAGGAAAGAAGGCAGATAATATAGAACCTTGAAGGTCACTTGTGTAACTTTTCACTAATATTCCATAATCCCAATCTCCATTTACCTTCCATGAGCTTGCTACCCCTTTACAAAACCAAATTGTCTAAAACAGTGACAAAATGCACCAAGTCCACCTCCCTCCTGAAGCTGGTCCCATGGCTTCAGGCCCTACTGGATCGCATTTTGTCCCTTGGTCCACTCTTCTCCCTCTCACCCTGCTGTATGCCCTGGAAGGCTGACCTGCACATGTGTCAGTGATCTTTTTTTTTTTCCATGTTTTGTAGTGGTGCATTATAGTTGTCCATTATGCTGGGATTTGTTGTTATATATTCATACATGCACATGATATAACAATATAATTTGGCCAATATCATTCCCCAGCATTTCCCCTTTCCCTTCTCTCCTTCCTACCCCTGGTCCCTTTCCCCTACTAATCTCCCTTTGATTTTCATGAGATCCCTGCCACCCTCACCTTTCTTTTCCTTTTTCCTCTCTGGCTTCCATAAATGAGAAAAAAACATACAACTCTTGACCTTCTGAGTTTGGCTTATTTCACTTAACATAATGAATGGTCTCTAGTTCCATCCATTTTCCTGCAAATGATATAATTTCATTTTCCTTTATGGCTGAATAAAACTCCATTGTGTATGCATGTATCACTGTAGTATGCTGACTTTAATTCTTTAGGATAAATACTGGGGAGTGGTATAGCTGGGTCATATGGCAGTTCCAGTCTTTTGAGGAACCTCCATACTGATTTCCATAGAGGTTGTACTAATTTACAATTCCAAAAACAGTGTAAAAGTGTTCCTTTTTCTCCACATTCTCTGCAGCATTATTATTTGTATTGTTTATAACTACCATTCTGACTGGAGTAAGATCTTAGCGTAATTTTGGTTTGCATTTCCCTAATTGTTAATGATGTCGAACATTTTTTATATATTTGTTGACCATTTGTATTTCTTCTTTTGAGAGGTATCTTTTTAGTTCATTTTCCCATCTATTAATTGGGTTATTTGGCTTTTTGGTGTTGTTCTTTGGGTTCTTTACATATTCTGGATATTAAACTTCTGTCAGAAGAATAGCTGGCAAAGATTTTCTCCCACTCTGTAAGCTCTTTCTTCACATTCTTAATTGTTTCCTTCACTGAGCAGATTTTTAATTTAATACCATCCCATTTATTAACTCTTGGTATTAGCCTTGGGGGTCCTATTGAGAAAGTCATTGCCTGTGTCTACATGTTGGAGTGTTAACCCTAGATTTTCTTCTAAGATTGCATAGTTTCTGGTTCTATTCCTAGGTCTTTGATCCATTTTGAGTTGACTCTTGTGCAGGGTGAGAGATAAGAGTCTAGTCTCATTCTTCCACATATTGGTAACCAGCTTCCTCAGCACCATTTGTTTAAAAGGCTGTCATTTCCCCAGTGTATGTTTTTGGCCTCTTTTTTTAAGGATCAGATGACTATAGATATGTGGGTTTGTTTCTGTGTCTTCTATTCTGTACCATGGGTCTCTGTGTCTGGAATAAATCTATTTTCTTCATCAACATTTATGTCCCAAATTTTGGTGAAGCCAAATGGTGGAAGTTCATTCCTTGTAACAAATCCCTGGTGGTTCCAGAGGTCTCAGTCTATAGCAGCCAACCCTATTGCTCTGTGCCCAAATGAAACAGAACATCATGGCAGAAGGGTGTGGTGGAGGAAAGTAGCTCAACATGTGACAATCAGAAAGCAGAGAGACTTCTCAGTGGCTTTCTTATCCTCTGCTTTTGTATTGGGTTCAGTCAATGGAGGCTCTGACAAGAGACAGAGAGTAGGAGGAGAATGAAAGCAGGTATTTGTTCCCTGGTTCCCTCCCTCCCCATCAAGTCAAACAGGTCATGGGGGAAAAATGTATTTGAAACACACAGAAGTGACAAATGATTAGAGTCCAAAATCCTTTATATCATTTATATCTCATATGATATGTGAGATATCTATCTCTATTAATCAGGTTTCGAAAGCCATCAACAAGAAGGGCATGGGAGCACACAACTTTAATTCCAGCAACTTGGAAATCTGAGGCAGGAAGATTGCAATTTCAAGGCCAGCCTCTGCAATTTAGCAGGACCTCATCTCAAAAAAATAAAAAGGGCTAGAGAAGCCAGGTGTGGTGGCAACACATCTGTAATCCCAGCAGCTCAGGAGGCTGAGGCAGGAAGATCACAAGTTTGAGATTTGAGACTATCGTCTGCAATTTAGTGAGGCCCTAGTAACTGCAAGACCCTGTCTCAAAATAAAAAGTAAATATCCCCAGTAAAAATCCCTGGGGATGCCCACGTACCACATATATGCATAAATATCCTTAACACCATAGAAAATAAGCAAAAGACATAAATAAGCATTTCAAAGAAAAGGAAAGACAGGACAGGCATGCATATGCCAGTAAACCCAGCAACTCAGCAGGCTGAGGCAAAAGGATCACAAATTTGAGGGTAGACTGAGCAACTTAGTGAGACCTTCAGTGACCTGGCAAAACCACACCTTGAAGTAAAAAACAAAAAGGACTGGGGATATAGTTCAGTGGTAAGTACCCAGGGGTTCAACTCCCAGTACTAAAAATAAATAAAGATAAAAATGATAACATACCAAATCCTGGCAATAAACTAAATTAATGGGTCAATAATATTAAAATTGAGGTTTAAGAAAATCACAAAAAAGAACCACTGTTCCTCTCCACACACAAAATCTTATAAGACAGGAAAGATCCTAGCAATATCTACCCATTACCAAATAATAAACTTTCCTAGAAAAACCCTTTAAAAGGATATCAAAATAGGACTCTGTGTAGTTTAGTCTGAGACCCCAAAGCTGAGAAAAATAGGTACAAATACACCCATATTCTATCAAAAGAAGCTAGAGCATCTATGGAGGGCTTGCAAGGGGGTTGTTTGGCAAAAATTAGTTCAACCAGCATTAGCCAGCCCATCACCTAACTTCAGGTATAGATTTCAGTGAGAGTAAGGATTTCTTTTCTTTTTAATTTTCTTTTTCTTTTTGGTACCCAGGATTGAAGCCAGGGGTGCTTGACCACTGAGCCACATCCCTAGCCCTTTTCATTTTTATTTTGAGACAGGATCTCACAAAGTTACTTAGGGCCTCACTAAGTTGCTGAGGCTGGCCCCAAACTTGCAATCCTCCTGCCCCAGCCTCCTGAGTCATTGGGATTACAGGCATATACCACTGTACTCAGCTGAGGATGTCTTTAGAAAGATTTGTGTCCACTCCCTCTGGGAGTGGGCATCAGATATGTACCCAACCCCCCTCCCAAGCCAAGAGAAGGGTCTCTAGAAGCACCATAAATAGATTTTATTAGTCTTCTACAATTGATGGAATATAGAGACTTTTAAATGACTGACACCCAAAAGTCTAAAGGTGGAAGGCTGGTCAGCTACTCGATGGCAAAGGACAAGGGATTAGTGAAATGGAGAATTGCTTCCCCTGACAGCTAGCCAAAAATAACCCTTCCTGTGGGCCTGAAGAAAAGAGCCACGTTGAGTCATCCCGAAAAAAAGGCAGCCCAGGAAAACTCCAGGGAGAATGGAGGTCCATTCCAGCCTCCCACCATCCTCCTATGGGTTCTGTAGAGGCCCCTACACTGCAGCCTTCTGACAGCAGGTCACAAATAGTGGTAAAGTGTCCTCTGATTGATTACTTATGATCCTTTAGCTCCCTGGTTTATTTGAGACCTAACTGGATGTTTTAAGATCTGAAAGTGACCCAAAAAGGCTGTGGAATCTACCTGAAATTTCATTCAGGATATATGCCAGAGCAACTGATGGAGCAAATATAATGGGAAATGGCAAGAGATTTATTTATGTATGTATGTATGTATGTATGTATGTATGTATTTATTTTGGTACATCTCCAGTCCTTTTTTTTATTTTGAGGTAGGTTCTTGCTAAGTTACTGAGGGTCTTACTAAATTGTTACGGCTAACCTTGAATTTATAATCTTCCTGCCTCAATCTCCCAAGTTGCTGGGATTACAGACACGCACCACTGCACCCCACTGAGAGATTTTGGGGGGTACTGGGGATTGAATTCAGGGGCACTCTACCACTGAGCCACATCCCCAGCCCTATTTTGTATATTATTTAGAGACAGGGTCTCACTGAGTTGCTTAGCACCTCACTATGGCTGAGGCTGGCTTTAAACTCAAGATCCTCCTGTCTCAGCTTCCTGAGCTTCTGGGATTACAGGGTGTGCCACTGTGCCCTGCAGCAGATTTTTTTAAAATTACTTTGTTTTTGGTTCTGGACATTGAACATAGGGGCAATTTACCACTGAGCCACATGTCCAGACCTTTATATTTTATATTTTGAGAACTAAGTCTCACTAAATTGCTTAGGGCTTCACTAAATTGCTGAGGCTAGCCTGGAACTTGCAATCCTGCTTCAGCCTCCCAAGTCACTGGGATTACAGTTGTACACCACCACTCCTGGTTTAAATTGCTTTTTTGCTTGCACTGAACCAAATCCAATGCAATAAAATACTGGTTATATTAGCAATATCTATTAGATACACAAAGCCTGTTTAATAAGCAAAATAAGAGAATAGTAAGAGCAGCACCAATAAAACAGCTAATATTTGAGTGGTTAATCATCTTCTAGATACTCTTCTAAGCCCTTTACATTAACTCATTTAATATTCACAATTTCATGAGGTACTACAATTATCATCCCCCATTTTCAGCAGGAGTAACCACAAAGAGTGTATCCTGTGTCATGCAGCTACTAGGTTTCCATAATACTCAGTCATTTGTCTGCACACAGAGCAAAGAATTCTCTCTCTCCACCAATTCAAACTTGGGGCACTCTTTTATTAGACTTATGTTGAAGTCATTTAAAGAAAACCTATACTGGCGAACTGAGAAGACATGTCTGTCAGCCTGAAGTAGTAAAGGGACTAGAATCCAATTTACTAAATTAAGTTCAGCAGTAGCTTGCAGACATTGATGTACATCAGAATCTAAGAGATTGAAGAATAGCCAAAGCAATCCTCAGGGAGAAAAGTGAAGCAGGATGTATCACAATGCCAAACCTTAAATTATGCTACAGAGCTATAGCAACAAAAACGGCAGGGTATTGGCACCAAAACAGACATGAAGTCCAATGGCATAGAAGGTACAGAGACAAACTCACATAAATACAGTTAGTTCATACTAGACAAAGGTGCCAAAAACATACATTGGAGAAAAGATAGCCTCTTCAACAAATGGTGCTTGGAAAACTATATGTAGCAAAATGAAATTAAACCCCTGCACAAAAATTGACTCAAAGTGGATCAAAGACTTGGGCACTAGAACAGACCCTTCACCTGAAAGAAGAAGAAGTAAACCCAAATCTCCACCCTGTCAACTTAGGAACTGACTTCCTTAACAAAACTCCTAAAGTGCAAGAAGTAAAATCAAAAATCAATAAATGGGATGGTATCAAACTAAAATGCTTCTTCACAGCAAAGAAAACAATCAAAAACATGAAGAGAGAGCCTACAGAATGGCAAAAAATCTTTACCACAAAAACCTCAGATAGAGCATTAATCCCCAGGATATACAAAGAACTCAGAAAACTTAACACCAAAAAACAAATAACCCAATCAATAAATGAACAAAGGAACTGAACAGACATTTCACAGAAGAAATAAAATTGATCAATAAATATTTTAAAATATTTGATGAGGAAATAAAGGTACATTGTTGTGGGACCACAAATTAGTGCAACTACTATGGAAAGCAGTATGGAGATTCCTAAGAAAACTTGGAATGGAACCACCATTTGACCCAGTAATCCCACTCCTAGGTTTATACCCAAAGGACTTAAAATCAGCAGCCACATCAATGTGGCTCAATATCAGCTCAAATCACCAAAGCTAAGCTATGGATTAGCCTAGGTGCCCTTTAACAGATGAATAGATAAAGAAAATGTGGTACATATACACAATGGAATATTAGTCATAAAGAAGAATGAAATCATGGCATTTGTCAGTAAATGGATGGAACTGGAGAATGTCATGCTAAGTGAAATAAGCCAATCCCAAAAAACCAAAGGCTGAATGTTCTCTCTGATATGCAGATGCCAACTCAATCAGGGTGGGGCAGAGGGGTTCACCTGATTGTACAGGGGGAAATGGGAGGATGGGAATGGGAAAGAGTAGAAATGAGACATAACTTTCCTATGTTGGTATATGAATACACAATCAGTGTAATTCCACATCATGTACAACCACAAAAATGGGAAGTTATATTCTGGGTATGTTTGATATGTCAAAATACAGTCTACTGTCATGTCTAACTAAAAAGAACAAATTTTTTAAAAGGAAAAAAAATCCAAGGGCTTGTAAACCACAGTTTCTGGGCCCCATGCCAGAATATCTAACTCAGATATCTGAAATGGATCTGAGAGGCCGCATTTCTAAGAATTTCCCTGGGGAACTCTGTTAGCAATCACAATTGTTACACATTTGACGTCAGGAGTGAATGCTAATGCTGAGTGGTGAGAAGTGTTCATGTGCAGGCATGGTGGCACACACCTGTAATACCAGTGACTAGGCAGGCTGAGGCAGGAGGATCGAAAATTCAAGACTAACCTCAGCAATTTAGAATACCCTCAGCAACTGAGCAAGACTGTCTCAAATTGGAAAATGAAAAATAAAGGTTTGGGGATTTGGTACAGTGATTAAGCACCCCTGGGTTCAGTCCCTCATACCTAAAAAAAAAAAAGTGTCGATGTTTTAATCTTTCAGACTTTACAACAATAGTCCATGTTCAAATATAGGAGCATGACAAGGGAATAAATATCAAATGAAATAAACAGGACAACATCTTCCTATGCTAAATGCCATCCAATTTGTCAGGACAGTAGGCTTTTCTTGGCTGTCCAGCCAAGAGTGTTTCACATGCACACACACAAATACACACTGGAGTTGCACTATCTACAAATTTAATTTAATCAAAGATTAGTGAGGGGCTAGGGATATAGCTCAGTTGATAGAGTGCCTGCCTTGCATGCCCAAGGCCCTGGGTTCAATCCCCAGCACTGCAAAAAAAAAAAAAAGAAAAAAAAAGAATTGCTTTGGGGCTGGGGTTGTGGCTCACTGGTAGTGCGCTTGCCTAGCACGCTTGAGTCACTGGGTTTGAGCCTC
>JAJEJO010001099.1:39574-69665 GCA_020662805.1 Glaucomys volans
TCAGCACCACATTAAATAAATAAATAAATAAATAAAAAAATAAATAAATAAATAAAGTTGTTAACTTTGAATTTGTTCCATCTACAACTAAAAAAAAAAAAAGATTAGTGAGAATTCCCTTCAGCTACACAAATATCTCACAAGGCTGAGCACTGAAGACACATTCTTGCTCCAAAACCATGCACTAGGGCTGGGGTTGTAGCTCATTGGCAGAGCACTTGCCTAGTACATGTGAGGCACTGAGTTCCATCCTCAGCACCACATAAAAAATAAATATTTTTAAAAATAACATGCACTAAATGCAAGCAAATTAATTCATTTCATATTCAACTTTTACAGAAATTTCTAGCTGTGAGTTATCTGTGAGGACTTTTATACTCACTGTATTTTTGCCTCAGTGCCTCTAAACTAAACTACCTTTAAAACACAAGTACATTGTATCTCCCTTTACATCTTGCACAGAGGTCACATTAAACAGTTCAATTAGAAAATCCTTCTCCACGTTAAACCAGAGTCTTCTTCCATACACTTCCAAATACTGGAACTTGTTTCAGCTTCTGGGATATCACAAAATGAGCCAAATTTATTTCTTGTTAATAAGATTTCAAGATTTTAGACAAGCAGGTCTGGTAGTACAAGCCTGAAGTCTCAGCTGCTTAGGAGGCTGAGGCAGGAGAATCACCAAGTTGGAGGCCAGCATGGGCAACTTAGTGAGACTGACTCAATAGTATAAAAAGGGTTGAAGATGTAGTTTAGTGGCAGGGCCCTTGCCTAGCATGTGTGAGGCCCTGGGGTTCCCCAGTACTGTAGGTGGAACAAAGGCATGACTTAACCATTTTTATGCTCTCTGGTCTAGTACTATTTTCAATTACAATTTCTGCCTTTGATGTTAGATTTATAGAAGCCTTTCTAAGATTATGTGAGTAATGACTTAAACATTTTAATTTTTCTTCTAAGCTTTTATGCTTCAATTTTAATGATTCTATATTCATTTTCCTCCAAATAGTAAGATAAAATGGTCATTATTAGAAACATTCCTATAGCTCACAACTAAAGGTTTGAATTCCTTCTATTTCCTATGAATATACTCTAAATGAAAATGTGATTGTCCTCTAGTGTTCTGCAACTTACTTTTCCTCCAATATATCTTAGACTTCTTTTCACGTAAATACATGTGTTTTTGTCCGGGAAGGAAAGATAGTAGACTGAGACAGACAGTATTACCCTATATAAATGTAAGATTATATGAATTGTGTGAATCTACATTGTGGAAAAAAAAGATATATTCCCTGCTGTATAATTATAGCAAAATGGGTTCTGCTGTCATGTATAATTAAAAAGAGCCAATGAATAAAAAGAATAACAAAAAATAAAAATAAATAACTATAACTATATAAAAAATTTTTTTTATATATTGCACTCCTGGAGACTGAATCGAGAGGTGCTCTATCATTGAGCTGCACTTTCACCCCTTTTATTATTGATTTTGAGGCAAGCTCTCAAGTTGCTGGGAATGTCCTCATGCCTGCAATCCTCCTGCCACAGCCTCCTGAATTGCTGGGAATGCAGGCATGCTCTACCACCATACACATAATTATCATACTATAATCCTCCTGTTGGATGAAAATGATTAAATCAATCTAGACAACTTTTTTTTCCAGTGTTATATCACCCAGTGTGGAAAAGCATCATGATTTTGTATCTTACAATAAGAACCTAAGGAAAAGTCAAATGCAACCAGACCTCCATATCCTTAGATCAACAGTGAATCGAAAATACTGTTGCTCAGTAGGCCGACGATGGTTGGGTATGTACTGAACTGATTATTTTCCTAGTCATTATTCCATAAATACTACAGCATAACCACTATTTACATAGCATTTACAATGTATTAATCCAGAAATTATGAAGTATACAAGATATGCATAAACTGTATGAGAATACTACACTTTTTTTTCCCCCAATACTGGAGATTAAACCCAGAAGCACTTGACTGAGCTACAGACCCAGCCCATTTTGATTTTTTATTTTGAGATAAGGTCTCACTAAGTTGTCACATGTGGGATCCTTGGGATCCTCCTGCCTCAACTTTCAGAGTCTCTGGGATTACAGGTATGCACCATGTACAGCAATACTTCCTGAATTCATATGAGTGACTTGAGCATCTATGGGTTTTGGTACCAATTGGAGGTCCTACAAACAATTCACTAAGCATACTGAAGGATGACTGTAATCCAAAATAGTCACTATCTTAGAAGGATGAATTATAGAGTAGGGGTGAAGAGTGCCAACCTGAGCAACCAACAACTCATCACTCAAACGACCTACTCAGATGGCCTGCTGGCTGGCCTGCCCACCCACAAAAACACCATCCTGGATGCAGGGGATTGCCTCTGATCCTAGCACTTGATTATTCCTTAAGCTTCACGAAGATGAGCTGGGCCTCTTTCCATCAAACTTTACTAAAACCTCAAAACAGGAATTGCCCATCTGTTCTTCCTTCCAGTTATTTTTTCCATAGGCCCCAAGCCCTATCTTCTTTTGCCTTAGTAGCTCCACCCATTTCTTCTTTTCAACTGACTTAAAAACTGAACACATTTATTCAGTGTACTGTGAAAACTTAATACATGTGTATGATGTATAATGATTGAATTAGGGGGGCATCTGGGGATTGAACTCAGGAACACTCGACCACTGAGTGGCCATATCCCCAGACCTATTTTGTATTTTATTTAGAGACAGGGTCTGAGTTGCTTAGCACCTCGCTTTTGCTGAGGCTGGCTTTGAACTCACCATCCTCCCGCCTCAGCCTCCTGAGCCACTGGGATTACAGGTGTGCACCACTGAACCTGGCTTAATTTGGAATTTTAATAAAGGCATATCTTCTATACTCCCAATGCAACAATAGCCATGCTTTCTGTTAAATTCAGAAAGAAAAGAGAAAACCATGAAATTAGGTTCCTCTTTGGATGTCTAATAGTCAAGTTCAGGTAACCTGGTGCTTCCATTTCTGCTGCAAAAATTACAAAAGTGGTCACAGAACCTAGTAAAGCAAACTCTCCTGGACTAATTCTTACCTCCAAGATCTAGTAGCATAACTCTCCTTGAAAAAATATTCCTACCTATGATTAGTTACAATTAAATGTTTCTAATTTCTCCCATGTAAATAGCACTCCAGGTACTTGTTTTCTGAAAATATTCTCTAAAATCCTGAATATATTCTTCCATCATTGTTTTGATTTCTCTCTAGAACTCTGCTGCTAGAGAGATGACAAAGTAGACACTCAGTGGGGCTGGGAATATAGCTCAGTTGGTAGAGTGTTTGCCTCGCAAGCACAAGGCCCTGGTTCAATCCCCAGCACAGCAGCAAAAAAAAAAAAAAAAAAAAAAAATAGACCCTCAAGTGTCTCCATAATTGTATTAAATTAGTGTAAGCAACTGCTCAATGATAGAGCATGTGCATAGCATACACCAAACCCTGGATTCCATTCCCAGCACTGTAGGGGGGAAAATTAATCAAAGTAATGAAAAAATGAATCCAAAAGAACAGTGGGGAGAAAGGGCAGAGGGATTAGAGAAAAATCAGGATCCAAAATCAGGATCCTTCCTAGTAGAAAGGCAGAGGTAATTAAACAGACTTATTCTGGGTGGTAAGGTAAATTACCTCCTATGATAGTTTAGGTATGACAGGTCCCCTAAAAGCTCATAAGAGACAATGCAAAATATTTAGAGGTAAAATGATGGGGTGATGAGAACCTTAACCTAATTTGTGCATTGATCCACTTGAATGGATTAACTGGGTGGTGACTATATGCAGGTAGGGTGTGGCTGGAGAAGGTGGGTCACTGAGGATATGCCTTTGAGTTTTGTTGTGGTGGGTTTTTTGTTTGTTTGTTTTTTGGTACCAGGAATGAAACCAGGGGCGCTTTACCTCTGAGATATATCCCCAGTCCTTTATTTTTTTATTTTGAGACAGGGTATTGTTGTACCCAAAGAAAATAAAATCATCCAAGCCGATCACGTAAAGCCAAAAGAAGCCTTTATTTTAGCTGGCCAGCAATGACCTCCCTTATGCCTAAAAGTGGGGTTCCGGGGGATCGTGCGTTAATTGTGTCATTGCCAACTTTTATAGGGCTTGGGACGGGATTAGGGCAGGGCTATAGGGCGTGGAAGGGTTTAGGTTTGGGCCATAGGAGGGGGGATTAGGGTGGGGCTGACTTTCTCCTTGTGGCACTGGAGAATCATTCTGTGAAGTATAACAATATCACCAAGTTGCATAGGGCCTTGCTAAGTTGCTGAGGCTAGCCTCGAATGTGTGACCCTCCTTAGCTTCTCAAGCTACTGGAATTATAGGCATGAGCCACAGTACCCAATTTGGAACTTATATTTTGTCTTTGTTGAGGGGAGCTTGCTCACTTGTCTGTGCTTGCTTGTGTTCTCGTTCTCTCTCTCTCTGCTTCTTGGTGGCCAAGTTCTGAACTGCTTTCCTCCTCCACACACTTCCAACATGATATTCTGCCTCACCTTGGTCCCAGAGCAATCAAGTTGACCATCTATGAACTGAAACCTCTGAAACTGTTGCACACCAAATAAACTTTTCCTCCTCTTGTTATACTTCCCAGAAAGATTCTCCAGTGCCACCAGGAGAAAGCCAGACCCACCCTAATCCCCCCTCCCTATAGCCCAACCCTAAACTCTCCCACGCCCTATAGCCCTGCCCTAATCCCGTCCCAAGCCCTATAAAAGTTGGCAATGACACAGTTAACGCAAGATCCCCCGGAACCCCACTTTTAGGAGTAAGGGAGGTCGTCGCTGGCCAGCTAAAATAAAGGCTTCTTTTGACTTTATGTGATCGGCTTGGATGATTTTATTTTCTTTGGGTACAACATTCTGTGTGTTCTTGTCAAGTTTTTGGTCATAGCTACAAAAAAAACTGAGTGAAACAGCTCATGTTTCAAACCCTTGGTCAGCTTCCCCGTCTCAGTGAGTGACGTCTGTAAGGCCTGGGTGGTCCTGCCTCCCTCAGACTCCCATTGCTCCAACCATGCTGCTCTTCCACAAGCCATTTCGTTTTGTCCTCGCCTGACTCTCTCTAGCTGGTCATTCCTATCTCACCCAGAGGTAACTTTCCCGGGAACTTTAACAGTGGTCCACTTTATGCTTTGAATATAACCCTTGCAGTTCTGCTACTGCAGCTTAAATTTAATATTAGCATGTTTCTCTTCCTCTCTCCCTGCCCCTCCTAATCTCACCCCTCCCTAATCTCAGGGGAAACAGGATCACCTTTCTTCCCCATCCGAGGCAGAGTTATCTGTCCTTGAGTAAAGACCCACCACAGGAAAGAAAGAATCCCAGACTTTGGGGGTGGAACTAGAAGATCTCAGAAATTACTATCTCCCAAACTAACAAGTGAATTACAACTCCAACAAATAACAGGTGGAATGTAGCCTTTCAGTCACCTCTCTAAAAGCCAGCCTGTTCCTGCCGATGGGCAGGATCATGGCCTCCGAGACAGGAGTCCCCTGTGTTTCTCCTTTGCAAGCAAAGCAATAAACCTTTTTCCTTTCTCTCAAAACTGTGTCCTTGGGCCTGGGGTTTTGGCTCAGTGGTAAAGTGCTTGCCTAGCACGCATGAGGCACTGGGTTTGATCCCCAGCACCACATTAAAAAAAAACAAAAAAACAAAACAAAAAAAACTGTGTCCTCATTATTGAATTGGCACTGGAGACAAGAGCCAAGCTTTCAGCAACAAAACCTTCTTGTCCAGGACCCCTGACTTTCCTGCCCACATTATACCCTCCCAAGCACTCTCAAGCTTCTCGTCACACTTAGTACTGTCGTATCATGGATTCTTAGATCCACAGAATTCCCAGTCAGGCTGGAAGTCCCTGGTGTGTAGAGCCCACCTGTCTGTCTACAGAACCCATGGGGGAAAGAGATAGGCATAGGCAACTTGCCAGGCTCTGCCATGCAGCATCCACACTCACTAGGGAGTCTTCCGCTTCCTCAATCCCACTGTATCAGCCCATCCCAAGGGTAAAAGTTTCCCTATGACCTTCAAAAAAATTACATAATAGGAATATATAAGTCCTAGGAAAGTGACATGACTGAGGGGGCCTCAAGTTCCTTAACTGCTCAAGGAAAGTGCAACCATTTGGAGAATGTACAGAGTTAAAGTGAGAGGGAGTCACTATTATTACCTCTTTGGTTAACAAATATTAATAAATATTATTACCTCTTTGGGAGGATTTCACTGACTCAATTTTCCTTTATTGGCTACTTAAGGCTTTCCTGGACTTAGTCCTTATTTTACCTTCTCCCCAAAACTCTTTAGTCCCATGGTCTGACTCTCCTTAGGCAGACCCCTTCATCTCTACAACAATGAAAGTTTGTTTTGTTTCTCATACCCTTGGTGGAACACTGATCAAGAGATTGAAATTCAAAACAAGGAGCTGGGTGTGGTGGAACACTCCCATAATCCCAGTTGATTGGTAGGCTAAGGCAGAGGACCTCAAACTCTAGCAGGTCAGATTCTGCAATTTAGTGAGACCCTGTCTCAAAATGAAAAACGGGTGGGGAAATAGCACAGTGGTAGAGTGCTCTCGGGTTCTATCCATAGTGTGTGTGTGAGAGCGCGCATGCTGGTTTTAACTTTGTTTGGGGGCTAGGGATGTGGCTCAGTGGTTGAATGCTCCTGAGCTCAATCCCTGGTACTGAAAAATAAAATAAAACATAAATAAACTCAAATACTAAAAAGTGGAGGAAAAAGCAGCTTCACTTTTCCTACATCTCCACGAAATAATTGTTAAAACAAATGCATCGCCGGGCGTGGTGGCGCACGCCTGTAATCCAAGCGACTTGGGAGACTGAGTCAGGAGGATCTCGAGTTCAAAGCCAGCCTCAGCAACTTAGCGAGGCCCTAAGCAACTCAGTGAGACCCTGTCTAAATAAAACACAAAATAGGGCTGGGGATGTGGCTCAGTAGCCGAGTGTCCCCGTTCAATCCCTCGTTCCCACAAAAAAAAAAAAAAAAATGCATCTTTGATTTTGAAAAGCAAGATAAATGTTTTTTTATCCTATTCAGAGTATCAGGAGGCACTTTCTGCTACATAAGAAATTTTTTTTAAAAAATTTGGTTGTAGATGGACACAATACCTTTATTTTTATGTGATGCTAAGGGGTGAATCCAGTGCCTTACACGTGCAAGGCAAGCATTCCACACTGAGCTACCCATAAGGATGCTTTTTATTCAAGTGTAGTAACAACCAGCGTTCTCTCTTTTCTGTTTTCCCTATGTTGACTCATTATATTTGCAACTGTTGACAGGTCTCCAGAAATATCTTACCAAATACTATTTCATTCAAAATGTATCCAAAGCCACAGAAGTCCATAGGGAGACTCTTCCCTAGAAACTGAAATGCCCCTACCCATAGCCCACCTCTTTGCAACATGACCCAATCTATGGACCCTGACACTGCCTCTGGCAACCAGTGATTGTATCTCAAGAGGCCACATGACTTTCCTCCCTGGGAGAATTCTGCAAGGCAGACTAACCCTTTTACCAATTTTTAACTTCTTACCATGTAGAACTGATGCAAGATTTGCTCCTGACACTCAAAAAGAGAAAAAAATGCATTATTTTGTCTAGCTATAGGCAGTGCACTCCTGTAGTCTCAGCAACTCGGGAGGCTGAGGCAGAAGGATCTCAAGTTTGAGGCCAGCCTCAATAATTTACTGAGATCGTCTCAAAAAATAAAAAGGGGTGGGGATATATATCAGCAAGGTTATAATTGTTCTGACAATTATTTTGTGGGGATTTGGTAGAAAGTGAAAATGATTTTTTTCCTCCAAAATATAGAATAGCATCCAGACTGAATGGTCCAGGACCTTCAGGTCAGAATTTTCAAGGATGGGGAGGGGGAGGTGTCAAAATACCAATGTAGTACATGACTGGTATTTTTCCCTCTGCTCCAAATGAACCTTAATAGCATGCCAAATGTGCCTGTCTTCCCAGCAACTCACAGGTTGTATGGCATCTAGAGACCCCCTAAAAACTACACATGCCCCCAGCACTTCCAGCAGGACAGAAAACAATGCCTTTACAAAGGACTTCAATGAGCCCAGTGTAGTGTCACATGTCTGTAATTCCAGGGACTCCTGAGACTGAGGTAGGAGGATTGCAAGTTCATAGTCAGCCTCAGCAAGTTAGCAAGACCCTGTCTCAAAACAAAAAATAAATAAAAAGGGCTGGAGATGTGGCTCAGTGGTTAAACACCCTGGGTTCAATCCCTGTTACAAATAAAAAAAGGACTTCAGTGATAGAAATCGTATAGGAAAGGACTAGAGTTTGGAGTCCCTCCTCCTTCAGACCTCCACAGTCCACAAAGTTTAGCTCCAGTTTTGCATTGAAACAAGAATAGCCTGTTACCCATGCATTCAAGAAATATTCATTGAATATCTATTGTGTCAGATATCCTTCTAAGATTTTACCAAGGCTTAAGATGGTCTTAACTCACTACAACCCCATGAGATATTTATAGATGGAGAACTCAATGGGCATGGTGGTGCATGCCTGTAATCCCAATGGCTTGGGAGGCTGACGCAGGAGACTCATGAGTTCAAAGTCAGTCTCAGCAATGGCAAGACGCTAAGCAACTCAATGGGGACCCTGTCTCTAAATAAAATACAAAATAGGGTTGGGGATGTGGTTCAGTGGTTAAGTGCCTCTGAGTTCAATTCCCAGTATTGAAAAAAAAAAAAAGAAGGGCTGGGGATATAGCTCAGTTGGTTGAGTGGCTTCCTCGCAAGCACAAGGCCCTGGGTTCAATCCCCAGCACCGCCAAAAAAAAAAGCTATAGATGAAGAACTGAAGCTCAAAGGCTAACATGCTCTTGGTTAAGCTAAAAAGTGAGCCAAGATTCAAACTCAGGCAGCCTAGTAGGTGTTGTGTCTTATAACATTATTATTACCTATTCTATATTGCTCCTATATTTAAAATTAATATCCAGACCCTGGTGTGATGGGACACACCTATAATTCCAGCTACTCAGGAGGCTGAGGCAGAAGGATCCCAAGTTCAAGATCAGCCTGAGAAACTTAGCAAGCCCCTGTCTCAAAATAAGAATGTCTGGGGATGTATCTCAGTGATAGAGCACTAGCCTAGCTTGCCTGAGGCCCCGGGTTTGATCTCCAGTAACAACAACAAAAAATTCAATATCCCTGCCTTGATAAAGTTTATATTCTAGTGGAGGAGAGGCAAAAAGAGTGGCTAACACTGTCATCAGATGTACAAATGTCATAACAAAAATAAAGATCAAGCAGAGTCTGTGGAGGAGAGGACCTCCATAGAGGTTAATATAATCACCTGAGGGAAGACAGCAAAACTATTTCAAAACTCTGAGGAAAATAACTATAATGCTCTAATTTATAAAAAAAAAAATTAAAAAAAGATAAAGTTAAAAGAAAAAGAATCCGAGGACAAGGTATTCTAAGCAAAAGAACAGAAAAAATAAAAACCCTGAAGTAACAAACTTTGTGTTTTGAGGGCAGCAAGAGGATGAGCTAAAGCAGAGAGCAAAGGGATAAGAGTTTCTATTAGTCAGAGGTCAGATTAGCTAGTGCCTTATAGGCCAGAGTAAGGAGTGTGGGTTAAGTTGGATGGAAAAGTTCTGAGATCACATTCAGAAGAGGGGCCATCCGATTTACATTTTTTTGGGGGGGGGGGGGTAACTGGGGATTGAACCCAGGGGCACTCCACCACTGAGCCACATCCCCAGCCCTATTTTGTATTTTATTTAGAGACAGGATCTCACTGAATTGCTTAGGGCCTTGCTAAGTTGCTGAGGCTGGCTTTGAACTTGCGATCCTCCTGCCTCAGCCTCCCAAGTGCTGGGATTACAGGCCTGCGCCCGGCGTGATTTACATTTTTAAAAAATAAGTTCAGCTGCTGCAGAACATACTGAGATGAACTCTAATTATCAAGCCAGGCATGGTAAGCAATACCTGTCATCCCAGCAATTTAGGAAGCTGAGGCAAGATGGCAAGTTCAAGGCCAGCCTGGACAACTTAGCAAGATCCTGTCTCAAAATTAAAAAAAAAAAAAAAAAAAAGGGCTGGTAATGCAGCTCAGTGTTAGATTTCACCTGGGTTCAATTCTCAGTACCAAAAACAAACCAACCAAAAAACCTGTTATAAGTTTCCTACAGTATTTGCAGCAAAACAGTATGAAACTAGTGAAAGTACAGTTATAGGAAGGCCTTAAATTCTGGTTTTGTCAGACTAGGTGTCCATCAGTGGATGAACAGATAAAAAAAATGTGCTATGTAAGTGGGATGTACTGGTTCATGTCTGTAATCTAAGACTCCTGAGGCTGAGGCAAGAGGATTGCAAATTCAAAGCCAGCCTCAGCAATTTAGTGAGGCCCTATGCAACTTATCAAAACCATCTAAATAAAAATAAAAAGGAGCCGGGCACAGTGGCACATGCCTGTAGGAGGATCGAGAGTTCAAAGTCAGCCTCAGCAACTTAGCAAGGCCCTAAGCAACTCAGTGAGACCCTGTCTCTAAATAAAACACAAAATAGGGCTGGGGTTGTAGCTCAGTGGCCGAGTGTCCCTGAGTTCAATCCCCAGTTCCAAAAAAAAAAAAATTAAAATTAAAAATAAAATAAAATAAAATAAAATAAAAAGGGCTGGGGATGTGGTTTAGTGATTAAGTACTCCTGGATTCAATCCCTGGTACCAAAAAATAAAAATGAAGAAAATGTGGTATATAAACACAGAGTTTTATTTGGCCATAAAGAATTAAGTTGCTTAAGGAACATGGATAGAACTTGAGTACATTATGTTGAATGAAATAAGCCAAATTCAGAAGGTCAAAGGTCATATGTTTTCTTATGTGGAAGCTAGAAAGGAAAAAGAAGGTGGGAGAATCTCATGAAAATCCAAGGGAGATCAATAAAGGAAATGGAGAGGGAGGACAGAAGGTAGAGGGGAAATACTGGAGAATGATATTGGCCAAATTATTGTCATAGTGTGTGTGTGACTATATAACAACAGATCTGACCTTTATGTACAACTATAATGCACCAATGAAAAATATAGAGAGCTGAGATTGTGGCTCAGTGGTAGAATGCTTGCCTAGCATGTGTGAGGCACTGGGTTCAATTCTCAGCACCACATATAAATAAATAAAGGTCCAATCAACAATTTTTAAAAAAACAAAAAATATATAGAAAAAAAATCTGGTTTTGTCAGGTGTAATGGCACATGCCTGTAATCCCAGCTATGGGGGAGGCTGAGGAAGAAGAATAGCAAGTTCCAGGCAGTCTCAGCAATTTGGTGAGGTTGTCTCAAAATAAATAAAAATGGCTAAGGATGTGGCTCAGTGGAAAAGCACCTCTAGGTTTAATTCCCAGGACCAAAAATAAAAATAAAAATCTGGCTGTTTTTTAGTTTCTTTTTTTAAGTCCAAATTGACTGGACATGTTCAAGGATTTCATATTGGGGGTGAGACATCAAGATGACATTTTTTACTTTAACCACTGGATCAAAATGGTGGTTCCTTCACTTACTGATTGCTCCCCACTTTACAATTATTTTTTTGGTACCAGAGATTGAACCCAAGGGCTGAGTCACATCCCCAGCCTTTTATTTTGAAACAAGTTCTCACTTAGTTGCTTAAAGCCTAAATTGCTGAGGCTGGCTTCCAGCCTGCAATTCTCCTGCCTTAACCTTCTGAGTTGCTGGGATTACAGGCATGGGTCACCAGGCCTACCTTATTTGAATTATCTGATAGACATGCCTGACTTCCCTTGAAGAAGACAATTCATCATTATAGATGCTGTTATTATCCTCAGAAATTGAGGAACTTAAGGGGTTAAACAAAAGGTCATAGGGGCAAGTGACCCCACAAGAGAGATTCATTTTAGGGTAAGTATCAAACTCCTCTCTACCAGGGCAAACTGTAGTACCTATTTTGGTTGTTCTTTAACTATCAGGAATGAGCCTCACCTATAACAACAGCTTCATCCATTCAAATTCCACTTTCCTTTTGGTGCATAGCGAAGAATCAAAGTGTCCTTAAGAATTCCATTTCCTTTTCCATCTGTGTAAGGCCAAATTTTCTTCACATGCATCAACCTAGGTAATATTTAACAAATTAAAGATGAAAATCCAGTTGTCTTCTATTAAGAAATACACAGCCAGGTGCGGTGGCGCACACCTGTAATCCCAGCACTTGGGAGGCTGAGGCAGGAGGATCGCGAGTTCAAAGCCAGCCTCAGCAAGTTAGCAAGGCTCTAAGCAACTCAGTGAGACCTTGTCTCTAAATAAAATACAAAATAGGACTGGGGATGTGGCTCAGTGGTGGAGTGCCCCTGGGTTCAATCCCCAGTATCAAAAAAAAAAGAAAAAAAAAGAAAAGAAAAAGAAAGAAAGAGAGAGAGAGAAAGAAAGGAAGGAAGAAATGCACAGGGACACAAACGTGCTACACTCTTAAGTTGGTCCTGACCTTTCCATAGTTTTGTTTTGGAGAGTACTTGCTTTTCATTTTATAGGTTATAGTAGCCTATCTTAGGGCTGTTTTTAAATGAGTCCTGGTCAATGCCTGATGATATCATACTTCCTGTGGGTTTCTGGATCACAGCTGCATCTCAAGACTCAATTTCTAGACCCTTTTGCCTCTTGTCAAGTTGTCCATGGACCTCTTTCCAGTTTGGGGGGGTTTCCAAAAAGGATGAAGCTTAAGAACCACACTTCCACAATGCATTGGATATCTAAGGTGTTACTTTCAATCCAACAGTCACAAGGTCCAGGAATATTATTTAAAACTTTATTTCTTCATTAGAAACCTTGGAAGAAGAAATTCACCTCAGGACTCAGAGCAAGGCAGAGACCCCCAAATATCTGGGTTTTCCTTCACTCCTTTGGCTGCAGAAGTTATATCAGAATTTAAACCAAGCCAGACCCACTCCAGTCTGTCCATAACCTCATCTCTACATCCATGTCCCAGTCACACTGGCTGGAAACTGGCTTCACTTCATCCAAGGGCTTAGTTCAAGAGCATTCATGGCTTCCTCCAGTTCGAGCATTCCTAAACCAGAAAAAGCAACAGTGAGGCGAGTATGGGAGCTGAAGGAGGGAGGGAGGCGGGGAGGATAACAGCCCTGACTGTTCTCCACCTCTTTTAGGGTAGTTTTGTGGACTTTCTGAACCAGACGTTCTGGGCCTGCAGTTCTTGGGACCCTCAAAGAACTAGACCCGTTTTCGCACCCTCCACGAAGCCTAGGGCGGGGGTGGGGGCTGAGTTGAGCTACGTCAGATAACAAGACCAGACTCAGCCTTGCAGGCTTCAAATTCCCAAAGAACTCCCAGGAACAGCCCAGACACCCAGGGCGCTCCCGATAACAGAGGTGGTTTGGGGCATCGAAGAAGAGGAAAGAGGCAAAAAGGACTGCTAGAGGAAAGGGAAGGTGAAGCTCCCCTCGCCCTCTCCCTGTGGAGCACTCTGTCATAGTTTCTCTCACCTCGCTCCTGCCGCTGGAGGTGCCACTCAGCCAGGGATTGAAGCATCCACCTGGTCCGGAGCTTAAACAAGTGGGAGCCATAAACCACGACCTCGGTGAAATCTGAAGATTCCAGAGCCTTCAGCTCGAGCATGGACTTGCTCACTTGCTCGATGTAAGGGATTCGAGATCCGCGTGGGCCTGCTGGGGAAAGGAAATGAGCGCTCCAGGCCGCGGAGACCGAGAGCCGGGGACTGAGCAGCGGGGCCAGGACTGGGCGCTCACCGAACAGGGCTTCCAGCAGTCGCGTCCGGACCTGTAACACCTCTGGGTCTCTCAGGTCTTCGGGAACTTTCACCCACGGTGGGATAACTCTACGCTCCGGGAACGCGCCCATCTTGAGCCCTTGAAAAGCCAACCACTCTCCAGCGGGGAGATCGAGTGCAGCACAGAGCGACAGCGCAGCGAAAGTCTCCTGCCGGCTGCCCGCTGGCCAGGGGTCCAATCCGGAGCTCCACGCTCTCCGCCCGCCACGCCCACGTATTGGTCATGCCGGTTCCGAACTCCTGGACTTGGCACGCGGGTGCGAGACTCCTCCCCGGTTCTCGACCCAGCTGTCTCCAAATTAACTAGGGTTTCCACCTGCATTGTCTCGACTCTTCTGCGCGGGAATACCGAGGGCTTGAGCGTGAGTAGGGGGGAAATGACGCTTTCCCGCTAGAAAACCAAAGATTGGTCATATTTCCAGAAAGTAGGAAGCCAGGCCGGAGTGTGCCGGGGCTACCCAGAAAAGGCCGAATCAGTTTTTGCCTCGCAGGTTCCAAAAGAGGGTCGCTTCCCCTTGTCCCAAAGGAGTTTGTCCCGCTCCTTCAACTGTGCAGGTAGCCCAGGCTACTATCAGGAGCTAAGCAATAATTCCTGCCTTTTAACAAAGAGGAAATCGGGATTCGGAAATTCATTATCTTACTTGGGACCAGAAGGGGCTCTAAAGTGTCCCCACAGTTCCATTCCTTGAGGTCTCTCCCCTGTTCTGGAGCTTTTTGAACTGACTTGTTTCAAAGCTGCCTCGTGCCCTAACTGGCCACACAGCTCAAATGGGTAAGGGCTTCCTAAATTAACTTGGCTTATTCGTTTTTATTTTCTATTTACTTATCTTTGGTATTTGGGATTCAGTCAAGGAGCGTTTCACCACTATGCTACATTCCCAGTCCTTTTTATTTTTTATTTGGAGACAGGGTTTCGCCAAGTTACTTAGGCCCTCCCTAATAAGTTGCTAGCCTAGGCTGTCCTTGAACTTGCGATCCTCCTGCTCCATTGGAACTACAGGCGTGGGCTACTGTACCAGCCTCAAACAGTATATTTTAAAAACGAATGAACAGCCGGGCACGGAATCCCACGCCTGTAATCCCAACGACTCAGGAGGTAAAGCAAAAGGCAAGTTTGAGGCCAACGTGGGCAACTTTAAAGAGACTCTGCCTCAAAGTAAAACATAAAAAGGGCGGGGGATGTAGTTTAGTGGTAAACCTCCTTTGGTTCAACCCCGGTACCAGTAGGGAAAGGAGAAAAAGAAAACAAAAAACAGTGCGTTGTTTTGCAGCCACCACGTAATCTATCTAGAAAATTAACATCAACAGTTAAAGTCATCAGATGAACGTTATTGACGGCTAGATATTTAAAAGATCTGGGGGAGGGGGATGAAGAAAAAAAAAAGATCTGGGAGTCCTAGCCCACAAGTTGTGAGTTACAAAGGAGAAAATCATTCCTTTATAATACCTAGAGGGCATCACCATAACCAAGGTTAACTTCATCAGTAATGGGGCAAATAGATGACTGGTCAATGTCACGAAAACAAAAAATCAGGCCTGTTATTAACGGACTAAAGACAACTACAAACGGACTAAAACAACTAAATGTTCTGATGATTCAAGTAATCCTGAATCAGAACATTTCAGAACAATCAAGGAAATTTGAATATGGACTAAATGGTAAAGTTGTGTCTTTTTAATGTTTAAAAATGTCTAGAGTGTATACCACTTATATAAGAGAAACTCCTTATTCTCAGGAACAGCATACTGATGAAGAGTAGATTGTTACATCTGCAGGTTTTTTTTTTTAATTTTTACTTATAATTTTTATTTTGGTACTGGGGATTGAACCCAGGGATGCTTCACTAGGGAGTTACATCCCCAGTCTTTTTTTTTTTTTTTTTTTTTGGTTTTGAGATAGAGTCTCATTAAGTTGATTCAGGCCTCGCCAAGTTACTGGATCTAGCCTCAAACTTGAAATCCTCCTCAGCCTCACAAATCACTGGAATCATAGGCCTGGCATATCGGCAGTTAAATAACAAATATAACACCCCCCCCCCCCCCGAAAAATAACCTCCAGGGCTGGGGATATAGTTCAGTTAGTAGAGTGCTTGCCTTGCATGCACAAAGCCCTGGGTTCAATCCCAAGCACTACAAATAAATAACCTCCAAAATTTCATATGTACCTGTAGAAAGACAGCCAATGTGACAAAGGTTAACAGTTGGTTCTAGCCAACATTTTTTCCTATATTCTTTCATCTTTTCTGTAGTTCTTATTTTACTAATGAAATGCAGAAGACGAATTATTATATTGTGTTAAATACCTAATAAAAAGAAACTTTTCAAGGGGAAAAAATGTAGTACATCTCTTAAATGAAAACTTCTATTATACTTTCTAAGTTATCCTCATCCCCCATTTCTTTAATTGCAAGTTCAGTGTAACATTTTTTGAAGCACATGGAGGAAACTAGGGGTGTAGATCAGTGGTAGAGTGCTTGCCTAACACATGTAAGGCTTGGGTTCTTCACAAGCACTACGGCAGGTTGGGGGGGGACGGGGGCGTGGGGAAGCACATAGAAAAGTATTGGACACTGAAATACGGGCGCTGCGCCATTGTGTCCACCATAGACTCCTCTCCCCCACGTGAAGTGCTTAGAGTAAGTAGGAAAAACTATGGGCGGTCCCCTGGGAGCACCTGGATAAGCCCCCAACGCAGGCCTGAGTGGCTAAGCAGGTAAGCCTCACCAGGTGCCAGAGACCTCCAAAACTATTCAACTACACCCAGTCTGAGATTCTAACGCTTCCAGCCTCGTAAAGCTGGCGACGTCGGTGCAGGGCTCCAGGAGATCCGGGATAGGGTGGCTTAATCCAGTCATCAGGCAGTCACTCCCTCACAGTGAGGTGGTCATACAGCCTGTCCAGAGCACCAACCAGGTACAGCTGCAGAATGCTTCTGCCAAGTACAGAATCGTTGGGGACGTAGCATTACTTAGGAAAAACTGTCCGAACAACAGTCGTTAAACCCCTCGCAATTTCTTCAGGAAAAGGCGGCTGATTCCCCACGCCCAGTTCAGTAGCGACATCTCAGACTTCTTACTGGCTCGTTCTTGTTCCCCACCCCCCTCCACCGGTTGTGCCAAAATCCAGAAGGTCATCTCGAGTCTTTTCTAATTGTTGAAAATTAGAGGCGGAGGCGGGTGAAGAATCCTGGTGAGCTGTGCTCTTGCTGCTAGAAACAAACAAGTACCAAAGCCGAGCTTCCATCATTAAGTCTCCACACGAATCTGTCGATTGTAAATGCAGGTATTTTCAAAATTACAGTAGGAAATTTAATATTTTTCTCAGCTCTTGAGGGGAAAAACTATGAAAATAGAACAGGTACAGAAGATTTAGTCATGATAAATGGACTAATAAAATTTTGTATAGCCCTATAATATATTATTTGGCCATAATCACAATTGGTGACTAGGAGCAGGCTAATATCTCAAAGAACTCCCAGTATGTGAACTTTGGAAGGACAGATTATAAAGGCAAAAACCACAAGAACAATTGAGACACATACACAGGTCAGAAAGACCCCATAGAGACTGTTATTTTGATTACCTGAGAATTGTTTTGATTATACATTCTGAGTGATTTTGTTATACATCAGGGCCATAGTCAGTGAGGTGGGAAGGACCTACTGTAGTGTCAACATACATACAGCTTCAGGAGGCTGAAAAGAAAACACAAGCAAGCATACAATGGAGTCAGTTCAGAACAAAATGGTGTTACTTTGATTCTTTTCCATTTCTTCTTTTTTATATTTTTTAGTTGTAGATGGACACAATATCTTTATTTTATTTATTTATTTTTATGGGGTGCTGAGGATCGAACCCAGTGCCTCACAAGTGCTAGGCAAGCCCTCTACTACTGAGCCACAACCCCAGCCCCTCTGTTCCATTTCATTAACAAAGGAATAGACACAGATCAATAGAACAAAACAAAGAACCCAGAATCACTCCCACAAATATCCCTGATTCTTGACAAAGCAGCAAAAGAAATTCAATAGAGGAAAGAGCCTTTTCAGCAAATGGCATGGAGGCAATCCATAGGCAAACATAAAATATAATATTGAACCTCAATGCATATCTCATTCCTTATACAAAATTACCTCAGGATGATCCCATGGAGTAAATGTAAATTGTGTTAAATATAAAGGTTTCAGGGTGTAAGAAAAAATTAGGATTTAGGGCTGGGGTTGTGGTTCATGGTAGAGCACTTACCTAGCATGTGGGAGGCACTGGGTTCAATTCTCAGCAACACATAAAAATAAGTAAAGATCCATCAACAACTAAAAATTTTTTTTAAAAATTAGGATTTAGAGGTAAAGAAAAATATATATGTAAATCATATGTATATATAATATATATAATATAAAAATTAAATCCAATCCAGAGATACATCCCCAGCCTTTTTTTTTTTTTTTTTTTGGTGGGGGGACACCAGGGTTTTGCTACATTGCTTAGGCTTGCTATTCTTCTACTTCAGCCTCAATCTCAGTGACTGGGATTACAGGTGTGTGTCATCATGCCTAGCAGAATTCGTAGATTTGTCATCAAAAGCATTATCCATTTTTTTTTAAACTGAGTAATTGGATAGCATCTAAAGTTAAAAATTAAATAAAATAGAAATTAAAAAATCCATCCCGGACACTCAGGAGGCAGAGGTGGCAATTTCAAGGCCAACCTGGGCACCTTAGTGAGACCTGTCTTAAAATTCAAAAGGGGAACTGAGGATGTAGTTTGATGGTAGAGCGCTTGCCTGGTGCATATGCCAGACCCTGGGTTCATTCCCCAGCAACGCGCGCGCGCGCACACACACACACACACACACAAATTGCTTTGTGGAGATTCTGTTTAAGAAAATGCATGTTTTCTTCCAGCAACGGAGCTGCCCGTGGAGTAGCACTTTTAGCTCTGTGACTGGTCAAGAAGGGTCATTTTCCTTCAGTAAGGGAGGAAGGTCATGTCCATCATTAAGGCCGGTGCTCAGCAGAAAGGCCAAGAGTTTGCGGCGTTTTCGCCGAAAAAAATTCTCCTACTGAATGCGGATCCCGTTTTTTCCTTAAAAATGTGCCCACTATCTTCCAGAGCGAGCTTACGTCGCAGGAGAAGAGCACACTCTGACCCCTACCCTTCTGGCAGCTGCTCAGCAAAGATTAGTCAGCTGCAACCCGCACCTTCAGCCCGGAGGTGTTATGCGCCCTCGGTTTATCCTGGTTTTTTCTCACCCCCGTCGGAGACCTTCCGCAGAAGCCCAGCTTCGAAGACCCTGGAAGCGGAAGGAGATGTCAGCCTCAATTCTCAATTCCTGGCCAGAGGCGGCTTGCTGCACACACTCGCTCTTTATGGATTTAGCCTCTTTACAAGCTGTATCTTGTCACTTCTAAGTCCTTCCCCCACTTTCCCTGCATAAAGAATATACTATGCCTTTAGGGAAATTTGCAAATTACAGAGTTCTTCTGGGAGAGGAGCTCAGTCTACATGGAAGATTCTAATAAATGGAAGATCTGGGTGTGATGGTGCCAGAGGTTCATGAGGCTGAGGCAGGAGGATTGCAAGTTCAAAGCCAACCTCAGCAACTTAGCAAGGCCCTAAGCAACTTAATGAGACCCTATCTTAAAATAAAATTAAATAAAAAGTGCTGGGGATGTAGCTCAGTGGTAAAGTGCCTCTGGGCACAATCCCCAGTATCCACTATATATATATATCCACCATATATATATATATGTGTGTGTGTGTGTGTGTATGGAGGAATTCTTCCAGGGGAAACAGGGTTGTGCAATTCTTGAAAAATGCTACACATAGGATACTGGAACCTTTCTTTCCATTTATGTCAAGTGGTCCTGGATAAAACCCACTCGCCCTCCTCCAAGTATGCAGTGTGTCAACTCCTTCCTCAGTTCCCACCACTTAGTGACTACTGATGCCTGCCTTGCCCTCTGTCTACTTCTCCCAGAGCCTGGTTTCTGTTCACTTGTCTGCTTCCCCAACATACCTCAATATCTTCTTGCAAAAGGAATTTTTGCTGGGATGCCAACGACAGAATTTTAATTTTAGTTTGAGACATTTAAAAGGTTAATGCCTTTTTTTCTTTGCAATGAAAGAAAAACCTAAATTCAAACCCAGGGCCTCACACAAGCTAGATAAGTGTTCAACTACTGAGTGATATCCCCAGACCCTAAAATCTTTATCACCAAGTGTAGGTTGGTTGTAATAACCATACTATCCAAAGTGATCTAGAGGATCTAGCAGACTCAGTTGAATTAAGTATTATCCTAGTTGATAACCTAGAAAGTCTCAACATTTCATGGGTTCTGCTTGCCACCCAACCCACAGACATTTTCCATCAAAATTGTTTTCAAAGAAGGAGCACTTAAAAGTATGCAGGGGTCCTGGGCTGAGGGAGCGGCACGGAAGTGAAAGGATCTTGTCCCATCCCCCCTCGCCTTCGTCGGAGCTGCAGCCGCTGCTGCCTCGGCAGCCGGCTCTCCCGCTAGCGGAGCCTCTTTTCTGTACCCTCCGTCCCTGGTCGCGCGGAGCCGGGATGCACTGAGCCTGCTGTGGGTCCTCATCTTGGAGACCAAACGGGTGGAGATTCCCGGCAGCGTCCTGGACGATCTCTGCAGCCGATTTATTTTGCACATTCCCAGCGAGGAAAGAGACAATGCAATTCGAAAGTGTTTTCAGATTGAACTTGCCCTTTGGTTTTACTTGGATTTCCACATGCAGAGCACACCAGGATTACCTCATCGTGGGATAAGAGACTTTACTAAAGCTATCTTCAATCATTGATCATTTTTGCTGCCTCAAGGTGAAGATGTGGAAAAAATTTTGGATGAATGGAAGGAATATAAAATGGGAGTACCAACACATGGTGCAATTATTCTTGATGAGACACTTGAAAATGTACTACTGGTTCAGGGGTACTTAGCAAAATCAGGCTGGGGATTTCCAAATCGAAAAGTAAATAAAGAAGAAGCTCCTCATGATTGTGCTGCTAGAGAGGTCTTTGAAGAAACTGGTTTTGATATCAAAGGCTATATTTGTAAGGATGATTACATTGAACTTTGGATCAATGAGCAACTTGCTCGTTTGTACATCATTACAGGAATTCCAAAAGACACTAAATTTAACCCAAAAACCAGAAGAGAAATTTGGAATATTGAGTGGTTCTCCATTGAGAAATTGCCCTGTCATAGAAATGATATGACCCCCAAATCCAAACTTGGCTTGGCACCTAACAAATTTTTTATGGCCATTCCCTTTATCAGACCGTTAAGGGACTGGCTTTTTCAGATAGTGGCAATGGATTTTCCTCAGCTGGTAGCACACCTGCTAAACCCACTGTGGAAAAATTGAGTTGAACCAAATTCTGCCATAGTCAGCAGTTATTTCCTGAAGGTTCTCCTGGTGACCAGTGGGTAAAACACAGACATCCACTACAGCAAAAGCCACACCATAGCCATTCTGAAATGTCTGACCTTTTAAAAGCAAAGAATCAGAGTATGAGGGGAAATGGCAGAAAACAGTATCAAGACTCCCCTAATCAAAAGAAAAGAACAAATGGTGTCCATAGCCAGCCACCAAAGCAGCAGAATCCCTTGATGAAATGTGAAAAGAAGCTGCATCCACGAAAACTTCAGGATAACTTTGAAACAGATGCTGTATATGACCTGCCTTGTTCCAGTGAAGACCAATTGCTAGAACATGTTGAGGGACAGTCTGTGGCACGTAATGGACATTGCAAATTCCCCTTTTCATCCAGAACCTTTTTGAGTTTCAAGTTTGACCATAATGCTATAATGAAAATCTTGGACTTTTGACAGCAACAGATGTATTATAGAAGTCCCAAGACCAGAGACCTGTTGTATTTGAGTGGGTGTCTCCTCAAGACTTACCTTTCTCAGATATTTTATTTTATTTTATTTTATTTTATTTATTTATTTATTTAGTTAGTTATTTATTGGAACCGGGGATTGAACTCAGGGACACTTGGCCACTGAGCCACATCCCCAGCCCTATTTTGTATTTCATTTAGAGATAGGGTCTCACTGAGTTGCTTAGGGCCTCACTAAGTTGCTGAGGTTGGCTTTGAACTCGCGATCCTCCTGACTCAGCCTCCCAAGTTGCTTGGATTACAGGCTTGCGCCACCATGCCTTGCTTTCTCAGATATTTTAAAGAAATGCAGGGAGGCAGTGTTTCTGAAAGGATTTTCTGTGCAGAAGAAATGAGTAGAAAGAAGCATGAGTTTGCACTGTAAATGCAGTTATAATCTTATACAGTTTTACTTTTTCAGTGTTTGAAACAAGTTTAATTTTTTTTGAAGGGCATTTATTTTTATTCTGTGCAACTGGGTCTTATTTTTTCTATATCAAGAATATAGTGTTTGAATCATCAATTAGCCAAGGTAATGGGGATGCTTTATCTCCATTACAGTGATTTGCAATAATTGTTTACTTATATTGAAATTTTTAAAATAAACTTAAAATACCCAATTATTAAGTGAACATAAAAGCTGAAATGTCACAGATGTTGAGATTGCAAGCCATCTGTCTTGGTGGCATTTTATTTCTCTGCTTCTAACCACTGAGGCTCTCTAATTCTCCTTTGCTTAGAATTTTGTTGAAAGGGGTTATTCAGAGTCAACATGTCCAATATAATATTCATGTACAAAATGAACTCATAGCACTTCATAAGGATAAAATTGGCAGCCTAGAGGAGGGATCCAGTTGGTGAGGAGTTGATGCTGTGATTTTGAGTTGTGCTGGGTACATTCAGTAAACCTGTGAGTGCTGGAGCAGAAAGCAAGGAGGCAAGGGCCCAGTAATTATTTTGGGTCATGTCTTTACCATCTTGCCTCCAACCCTTTAGCACTGTACAATGATTTTGTCATGTGAAAATTTCTTATGTATTCCAGTTGTGTAAATATGTATGGAAAATTGACATTAGTTTTACATTGCATATCTGTGTGATCTATTAGGTTCCAATTTTCAGTAGAGTGGAGTGAAATGCTTTTATTGGCATGCTGAAGCCCCTGGATGATAGGCATCAGAAGCAAGGGGGGTGTGCAGTTTACCCAAGAACAAATGAAGCATTTCACTAGGGCAAGATCAGAACATGAGAGTAACATACATAACTCACTCCTAGGAATGTATTTTTCTCCTTAGGATTCTTAAATCCAAATGAGGATGGTAATACCCATTTTGAGAAGATTTTTGGTTGTAATTGAGGACAATCACCTGAGCTTTAAGTAGGGAGATAAGTTTTGGCTGCATCTGACCTCATTGAAGATAATTCTTGGGGGGTGGGGGTGAGGGATGGTTTGAGTCTGTGTGTGTCTGTCATATGGGTTTTAATCTTTTTATATTTTTGTTTTTACAAGTGGTATCCACAAAATATATTTCTGCTTATAAATGTTACTGTAGAAATCTTAATTCTGTGTAGGTAGCCTGTTTAATTAGAGGTTCTGCTTAACCCGTAGGACTTAAAGAAGGGCTTTTGTAAGGATTCACTTTGTTTTACTTCTTTGCTTTCCATTTTAAATGGCTTGATTTTAAAGGAGAAATTCTATTTATTAATGAAAGTGTCACTGTTGGTGCTAAGCAGGAGAATTCACATTGATAGCAGTGTTTTGAGAATTAGGTTATCCACAATCCTGCATCTTTTAATGTGACTAATTTGTGAATCCTTCTGTGACCTTTCCTTTTTAATGCATTATATGATTGCGTTTGGAAGCTCTTACTGACCTTTTCAGAAATATAGCTGCTTTGCTCGGGTCTCCTTGAGCCATTTTTATAGTTGGTCCAAGCATTCCAGATTTGTTAAATCGTTAAGGAATTGAAAAGGTTTACCTAGTAGATGAATCATTTTCACTTGTTTACTGTCATCTGGAAACCATTTAATTTTTAATGTTTTTTTCTGTGTCTTTTTTTTTTTCCTTTTTAAAAATGAATGCTTTGGTCAGTACTTCTGGTGCCTATAGGTTTAGACTTTTTAGCTCTCAATACTAAAGCATAGCCAGGCATGGTGGCGCATGCCTGTAATCCCAGCACTTGGGAGGCTGAGGCGGGAGGATCGTGAGTTCAAAGCCAGCCTCAGCAACTTAGCAAGGCCCTAAGCAACTCAGTGAGACCCTGTCTCTAAATAAAATACAAAATAGGGCTGGGGATGTGGCTCAGTGGTGGAGTGCCCCTGAGTTCAATCCCCGGTTAAAAAACAAAACAAAACAAAAAACATTTAGGGAGAATTGAAAAAGGAACCCAAAAGTACCTGTGGGGTTTACCTTGAAGTTAAAGAAATTTGAAACCTTTAGAGTGGATTTGTTGTTTCTGGATTTATTTTAATGAAGTTCAACAATAGCTTTTCACTTTCCCTCAGTGTTAATGAAAGGATGGGTACTGAATTTCACTTATTGGGTTTAACTCATAAATAAAAGATTTCCGAGACTTGTGTTTGTGAGTTGGAGTTCGTTTGCAGGAGCATTGCTCTTCCAAAGATGTGTTTGTTATCTGTACCTTCCACAAAATGAATCAATGACTTAACAATTATTATGCTCTGATTTTTGAAAGTATTTTGATGTAAATAATGCCAGTTTAGAAACTGAAAACATTACCTTAAAACAAAATGAAGGTTGCTCAAATACTGGCTTTCTGTAAAAACATTAGGTTATTTGTAACACAATACCAATAAAATTGGCTGCTTGAGCAATTTTAATACTAAAAAAAAAAGTATATGCATTAGTTTTGTCCAAAAATAAATTGCAGATTTTATTATGTTAGCAACAAGGCTAATGATATATAAATTCGTTCAATCTCAACAGGACACCACTTTATAACATCTTATCAATAGAAAAGAAACAAACCCTTTGACCCAGCAATTCTACATTTACAATTTTATTCTATAGTTACACCCTCACGTGTAAGAAAGTACATGCCCAAGGATATTTACTGCAATAACATTACTTTTTAAAAGTACAAAATAGAACACACACTAAGTATTCATGAAAAATACATATTTTACAAAGTAAAAAGCACTGAAAAGGGAGACAAAACTGTATTCTTATGAAATTTGTATTTTAGTGGGAGAAAGAAAATAAGTAAATTTGTAGTATCTTATGAAGTAGCTACCAAATTAAACAGTCCTTAAAATATATTATTATGGGGGGAAAAGGTGGAAACTGTGTACACTGCATGCTATCATTTGTGTTAAAACTATGTGTTCTGAAGAAATTGACAAGGACACTGGAAAATGGGAAAACCTCCATGTTCATAGATTACATGAATCATATTGTTAAATGGCCATACTACTTACAGTGTTATTATTCAATCCCATCAAAATTACCAATAACATTATTCACAGAACAATAATTCTAAAATTCATTTGGAAGCACAAAAGACCCTGCATAGGCTGAGCAATGCTGGAGGCATTACAACACCTGATTTCAAACACAGTACAGAAGCAGGGTGTGGTGACCCCTGGCTATAATTCCAGATATTGGGAAAGCTGAGGCAAGAGGATCTCAAGTTCAAGGGTCAGCCTGGGCAACTTAGGGAGATGCTGTCTCAAAATATGAATTAAAGGGATAGGAATGCAGTTCATTTGCAGAGTGCCCTGGGTTCAATCCCCAGGGTCATCACAAATCAATCTCCCAAGTTATGTTCAATTTTTTTCCAGTGCTGGGAATGGAGCCAGGGTCTCACACTTGCATGCTTTCTACCATTGAGCTGCACCTCAGGCTACATGTATGATTATAACCCAGGACTCTGCTGAGCAGAAAGCTTTTTTTAACTGACGTCTTCCATGTTCAGGAAAAATCAGCTCTTCCTCCATTCCCACCAAAGTTTGGTCCCTGGTCTCCAAGCACTGGGGGTCTCCATCCAAAGGAACTTCTTTGGGTCAGTGAAACCATAGCTAGGGTTAGGGACTGGTTGAGGATAGTCAACAAGGAGGGGAACCAGCCAGGCCTCAGAGTCTGTTCTACTTTTCTACTTCCACCCATCCCCAGGGAGGATTGTCTGGGTTTCTTCTGTAAAACCCCTGCTGTGATGATCACCTATAGCCTGCAACTTGTCAAAGACCACCATCTTAGAGCCTAGTTGTAAAGTATCCACTCAGTTTAGGGTGGCCCGCCCATTAAGAATGGTAGGCAAACACTCCTTGCTTGTGCAGTACAAAACTTAACAAAGAAGGGTATTCTTCTAATCTCAATGAAGGGAAACATATCTGCTAGAATAAAATGCTTATGCCCAAGGACCAGAGTAAGGCAATGGAGGGGCAGTAAGAAAAAATCTTTGGCCACACTTCTGTGGCATTAAGTATCAAGGCAAGGTAGGAATGGTCCCTCAGTGCCCAGCTTCAACTGTACCTCCAGAGCCTGTTCACAGTGGCCAGTCTCAGCACTCCAGAGTCAATTATTGAGTTGCCTTCAGGTTGGGTCTCTGGCAGTACCTCTTGTTTAGGACCCACTATCTCAACAGAACGGGAATGGGAAGAGAGGCATCCCATTCCCTCCTAAATGGACCATATCCACCTAATGGGGTGGGGTGGGGGCAGAGGCCTGGGCAGCTGTCCAGAATTTGGGGTCCATCATTAGGACCGAGAACATGAGACAATGTGGCTATTGGTGGTACAGGTTGGGTGGGGGTGGATAGGATCCAGGTCAATTCCTGTCCTCTCCTTTCTTCACTTCCAGCCTTGAAGGCTGCCATCTGCTCCCTGTGCCTCATGCCCTGATACCTGAGACTGGCTCTGAGGGCAAGGTCATGAATAGTCTCTGGTGTTTCTTCACTTTCACCTGGACAATGGGCTCAGACTCCAGCTTCATGAGAAGCAGGTGTGGGCAAAAGGACTCCCAGAAACCCCAAGATTGTGGGTGGGACTCCACCCACAATAGCTCAAGGAGAGGCCTCAAAAAAGAGCACCTGGGTGCAAAGACCTAATGACAGTGCATGGGGGCTCTCAAGGAAAGGTCCTCTAGTGCATGTAGAGACAACTAATATGCTCAGAGCTCCCAGGTGGTTTTTTTGTTTGTTTGTTTGGTTGGTTGATTGTTTTTTGTTTGTTTTTACCTCCCAAGCCTTCATGATTAGGAGACAACATAAGAGCAAAGAGATAAAAAATAAAACTATCAGTCCAGAGAGACCAACTTTTCTTTCTTTTGGGGGGGTTGGGGTGTACTGGGGATTGAACTCAGGGGTGCTCTACGACTGAGCCACATCCCCAGCCCTTTTTATTTTTTGAGACAGGAGCTCTTTAAGTTGCCCAGGCTGGCCTCAAACTCAAAATACTCCTGCCTCTGCCTCTTAAGTAGCTGGAAATAATGCATCACCTTGGAAGCTCAGAGGATCAACTTTTTTCTTCCATTTTTGGTAAAAAAAAAAAAAAAAAAAAAAAGGAAGAAAGAAAGAAAGAAAGAAAGCAAGCTTAACCACTGAGCTACATCCCCAGCCATTTTTATTTATTTTTAAATTTCTTTTAGTACTGGGGATTGAACCAAGGGGCATTCCACCACTGAACCACATCCCCAGCCCGTCTTGTGTTTTATTTAAGACAGGGTCTCACTGAATTGCTTAGGGCCTCGCTAAATTGCTGAGGCTGGCTTTGAACTCGCGATCCTCCTGCTTCAGTCTCCCAAGTACTGGGATTACAGGCATGCGCCTCAGTGCCCAGCATCACCGGGCCCTTTTTGTTTTTTATCTTTTATTTTGAGACAGGTTCTTGCTCAGCTGCTTAAGTCCTCACTAAGTTGAGGCCTCGCTAAATTGCTGAGGATGGCCATCCTCCTGCCTCAGCCTCCCCAGTGACTGGGATTACAGGTGTGCACTGGCTCAGAGGGCCAACTTTTGGACAACAAAATTCTAGAAAGAAAAAAACGAAATGGCCCAAAATTCTCAAAAGTATTACTGGAAGTTAGGGTAAAATGAATCAAAGCATGAAATTTTGAAGGGAAATTTTCTTTTTTGGGTGGTGGGGGTACTAGGGATTTAACCGAGGGACATTTACAGCAGAGCTACATCCTCAGCCCTTTTTTATTCTGAGATAGGGTCTCAGTAAGATGCTTAGGGCCTTCTAAGTTGCTGATGCTGGCAATGAACTGGAGATCCTCCTATCTCAGCCTCCTGAGTTGCTCAGATTACAGGCATGTTCCACTGTGCCTGGCATGGAAAATTTTATTTCTAATGAAGAATTCTATAGCCACTTTGATGAATAACTTAAGTACAATAAACTGCTTATATTAAAATATGTATGATTCTTTACTTTTGACACATACAGATACACCAGTGAACCAATTACTGCAATTAACAATGCACATTTCCATTATCCTCAAGAGTTTCCTAGTACCACTTTCCACTCTATACGTTCCTTCACATCCATTTCCAGGCAATTGCTCCCTGGTTTCTGCACTATACATGTGTCTCCATCAGTTAATTTTTTTTAGAAAATATCTTTATTTTATTTATTTATTTTTATGTGGTGCTGAGGATTAAACCCAGTGCCTCACATGTGCTAGGCAAGCACTTTACCAGAGTCACATCGCAGCCCCTCCATCAGTTAAATTTTTAACACAATTTGTTATACTACAATTTTTATTCTCTTAAATATTTCAAATCTATTCTGATTCTGAAGTTTCAGAAAGGGAAGAGCTCTACACATACCAACACACACATACACAAAAGAATAATATGCCTAGAATGTAAGTATCCTCTTATGCCAATTAAGGAACAATGGTATCATTTTGGTATAAGAAATAGATTTTAGACCAGAGATTTTCATGGGAAAGTTGGATTAGATTCTTGTGGGTGACACTGATGGTACCTCAATTTTTTTTTTTTTTGAACCAGGGATTGAACTCAGGGACACTCGAGCACTGAGCCACATCCCCAGCCCTATTTTGTATTTTGTTTAGAGTTAGGGTCTCACCGAGTTGCTTAGGGCCTCGCTAAGTTGCTGAGGCTGGCTTTGAACTCGCGATCCTCTTGACTCAGCCTCCCAAGTCGCTTGGATTACAGGCGTGTGCCACCACGCGGGGCCTCAAATTTTGGTTTTCAGTTGTATGTCAATGTCTCCACCATCTCTAGGTGGGATGGAACCCAGATCCTTAAGTTTCAGTTATATACTCATCTAATTGTTCTTCCTATTACCCACAGAAGTTTATTACTCCACACTCTGTTTTCTTTTGTTTTTTTTTAAAGACAGGGTCTTGCTAAATTGCTGTCTTGAACTTGAAACCTTCCTGCCTCACCTCCTATGTAGCTGGGATTACAGGTCACCACACCTGGCCTTTGACTTTTAATTCATTTTCCACTTAAGTTTGGAGACTTTTGATCCTATTAGATGCCTGCAGTTTCTCAGGCGCTTCCTTGAACGACAGAGTTGGAACAGAGAATACAAGGAACAGCGTGACAGTTCTGGGGATCTCTTCCCTTTGGGTTTGGGCATTACCCCCCTACTATGGACACCAGAATCATAACTTCATCTTCTCAAATAACAGTTAATACACAAGGCTTTAAGTGGAATAGAAAAATAAAGAAACAAAAGTCACGTCGTTTAGAGAATGGAGACATCAGAAAAGTTTCAAGCACTCCCTCTCTGGTATCCAAACCACGTGAATCATCTGTTGTTGGGTGTGTGCACGGCTGCATTAAAGGTACGCGACCCTTGCCTATGCTCTGCTATTTCAGGTAGTAGAAGAATCTAGAAATGTGGTGACCAAAGGAGAGAACTCAGTGGCCAAAGTTCAGAAGGATGTGGAGGTCTGAATTTAGTCCTTTAAGTAAATATTAGTCCCACAAGAATCGGTTGGTTTTTTCGTGAAAGACTCTGTCCAGACGTTTGATTCTTCCCTACCCCACTGGAACGGTCCTCCTGAGTCCCAGACTGGACTCCAGCGGGTTCCCAACCGATGTCCCAAGTCCAAAGCCCGGCTCTCCCTCCAGGCGCGCTGGGAAGAGGGCGGGTCCAGAAAAGCCCAGACACCAGTGCTTTCGCGTGGGCTGGAAAAGTGGCCGGGTGGCCGCAATTGGGAGGCGCCGCCTAGGATCCAATGAGAAGAGCTCGAGTGGGGAGGGGCCGGCCGAACGCCCTTGAAATAAGACTCCGGGGAGCCGCACCTTCCGCCCGCTTTCTCCAGCACAGCTTTAGGGTCTCTAGGGACGCTTTTGCCCGCCGCGAAGCTCGTGCAGCATGGCCACACCCAAGAAGTTTCACACGCTGGTGGAACTGCAACAGAAAGAAGGGAAA
>JAJEJO010001099.1:74665-97300 GCA_020662805.1 Glaucomys volans
GAATTTAAGAAGTTCTAATAAAGAATTAAATTTCCCTAGGGACTGTTAATTGGAAGGTAGAAGGAAAGGAAATACCACATTCCTCCCGCAACCAAGTTCTACTGTGTGCTGTTCTCCACTCGGAGGCAGGTGGGACCTCTTGGATTGCTAGTTGCCCAGGGTCAATAGTCTCTAGCTGAGGTCAGGTGTTTCCCTTGTGCTCCTTAACCGAAGGCATCTGCTTTTGCAAAGGGTGAGAGGCCATCCCTGCCCATTGAGTCAGTCCTTTATTGGGAAGCCTCTCCAAACCATGATTCCACTCAAGGTGACTTGGGATTTGAGAACCTGGTAACTGGGATCCAGCGCCTGCGACCCAGCTGAATATGAAAAGGCCACTGGGTATATCCCCACTCTGCCACCTGACACTTCCCAACTTGAGCAGTTGACCACAGGGAGGGGGGAAATTGCAAGAGAGTGGGGAGGCACTGCTGAGATCCTCAATCCTTGTCAGGGTTGACCGTGACAAGGATTCAGGGTCAACCCTGACAAAGCTAGCCACAGGCAGTGGGAGGCTAATCTCCTTGGCTAACTCAGCAACTAGAAGATTCAAGAAGTGGCTGAGCCCCCTTTAGTTCCCTCTAGGGTTCTAAGGCCTGAGGTGGTACAGGGATGCCATTTCTGGTTTCTGCGTATTAATCTGGAAGTTTACACACTAACAGTTTCTAATCAGGATACCAGGATGTTTTCTCCTTATATTTACTTAGGATACTAGGATTAAACTAACGATAGCACACAGTAATTTTCATGATTTGAAAATTTTCATTTAAAACATTCAAGGAGCTGGGCTCAGTGGCGCACGCCTGTAATCCCAGCACTTGGGAGGCTGAGGCAGGAGGATCGAGAGTTCAAAGCCAGCCTCAGCAATTTAGTGAGGCCCTAAACAATTCAGTGAGACCCTGTCTCTAAAACACAAAAAAGGGCTGGGGGATGTGGCTCAGTGGTGGAGTGCCCCTGGGTTCAATCCCCAGTGCCAAAAAAAAAAAGAAAAGAAAAAGAAAAAAAAAAACATTCAAGGAGGAGGTGGTCACTGAGGAGGGAAAAGCAAAGCACAGCGGCTGCAAACTGGCATTCTGGGTTGAGGGCATAGTGCCAAAGTTGAACATGGAGATGAAATGGAATTTGGGGGAGGATGTGATCTCCTTACAGCATTTCTTCAGCTACAGGGAACTTTTGTGACTCATTCCTCTTCCCTTAAAGAAATTGTACTGCATAAGATGCATCACATATAAATACATACTATGAAGAACCTGATTGATTTCTCCTATCTATTCCCATCTGCAAATGAATACCTGTGGGCTACAGATGTAGCTCACTGGTAAAGCACTTGTCTAGCATGACCAGAGCCCTGGGTTAGAGCCCCAGCAGAAGGTAGAGGGAATCTACTCTTTAAGAACAAGTTTGGCTGGCATGGTGGTAAACGCCTGTAATCCCAGTGACTCTGGAGACTGAGGAGGATTTCAAGTTCCAGGTCAGCCTCAACAATTTAGCAACCCCTGTCTCAAAATTTAAATAAAAAGGATTGAGAGGATGTAGCTCAGTGCTAAAGCTCCCCTGGGTTAAATTCTCTGTACCAAAACAAAAACAAGTTTGGCTTGATAGCTGACCTTCATAGCTAAAATATAAAACTATGGTACTATATTAAACATCCTTGGAGGCTGGCAGAGCTAAAGGAAAAAGATACAGAACTTAAATGATATCATGCTTACATGTGTTTTTAAAAAAAATAGTGCATATACATAAGTTTTCTTAAAAGCAATATTTTTCTTATTATTATAAATCTTGCCAAAGAAGAAAACATTTGGTGGCCTGAGGGCAAGACCCCCAGCAACTTTAGCAAGACCCTGTTTCAAAAAAATGAAAGAAGTAGCTGGGCACAGTGGTGCCCACCTGTACCAGCAACTTCTTCCAAGGCTGAATCACAGGATCATAAATTCAAAGCCAGCCTCAGCAACTTAGCAAGACCCTGTATCAAAAATAAAATATAGGACTGGGGATGTAGCTCAGTTGGTAGAGTGCTTGCCTCTCATGCACAAGGCCCTGGGTTGAATACCCAGCACCACACAAAAAATAAAATATATAAAGGGCTGGAGATGTGGCTCAGTGGTTAAGCGTTTCTGGGTTCAATCCCTGGTACAAAAAAAAAAAAAAAAGAAAAGAAAAAAAAAGAAAGAAAAAAGGAAAGAAAAAAAAAAAAAAAAAAAAAAGAAAAACTGAAAGAAATTCTGGGGATGAAGCTCAGTGGTGCAGTGCCCATGGATTCAATCCCCAGTACTGCTGACAAGCATTTTTACTCAGATCAAAATCTCCAGAGGTTTTTTTTTGCCTTCCCAAACTCACTTCCTTATAATACATCTCTTGGCAGAGGGAGGGTGGGTAACAGGGATTGGACTCTGGGGCACTCCACCACTAAGCTATATCCCCAACCCTATTTTTTTGTTTTATTTAGTGACAGTTTTACTGGATTGCTTAGTGTCTCAGTTTTGCTGAGGCTGGCTTTGAACCTGTGACTCTCCTGTCTCAGCCTCCCCAGTCACTGGGATTACAGCCATGCTCCACCTTTTGGTAACCAGGGATTGAACTCAGTGGCATTTAGCCACTAAGCCACATTCCAAGTACTTTTCTCTCACTGATCCTGAAGGAGTGGGGTCACTGTAGGAGAAGGGGTGGTGGGCACCTCTTAGCTATTGTTACCAGCCCTAGCTTACTGTCTCATAATAAATGATGGTAGGTCTTCAATCACACGCACAGGCACCCACGCCCTTCCTGACCCTTGGATCTGTCAGTTGGGGGATGGGGTGGGAGTGCACAGCAACAACTAGTCCTAGTGGGAAAGGATCAATCCAGCACTGCTTAGGTGGAGGAAGAAACCTCCCACTCCAGTCTGCATTCCAATCAATAGCCAGAAAACTGTTCATCCACCAGACTTTAGTAACAGTTGGGCCTATGGTCATGAAGAATCCGGCTGGCTGGCCCCTAGCTGAAAAATCAAGGTAATGAACACGAAATCCTCCCACTAGGACTAAGGAAAGGGAAGGAGAGGAAGTTCCTATCCCCACTGCCTACAGGTTACAAAAAGGCAGACCTTGGCTTGTGAAGTGCTGCGACTTCAAGGAACAAAATGCCCCAAATAAATCTGGAAGAAACCAGTTCACCAGTTTGATTTTTTAAGTACTGATGATTGAACCCAGGAGCGCTTTATCACTGAGCTAATTCTTTTTAACCTCGAGACAGAGTCTCACTAAACTGTGAGACAACTTGTAATCATCCTGTCTCAGCTTCTGGAGTCGCTGGGATTCCTGGCGCGTGCCATTGCTCGGGCTCAATTCCACTTGTGATCAAAACGAGGCTTTTTTTTTTTTTCAGCCGGTCGCAAATCTGTAATCCCTTACTACCAAGGACTGAGGCGGGTGGAGAAGAATCGGTCAAACCGAAGCCAATTTTCAAACTATAGATCTCGTGGCACTTTCTAACAACTCCTCTTCTAGAAAGCGCGGGGTGCCATGGGAGATGTCGGGGGACAGACTGTTGGTTGCAGTGTAATGGGTAATGGAAAAACAGCCCGCCCGAGACAAACACCCACGTGACATCACAGAAAACCTACAGGCGACTCAAACAGGACGCTCTCCGCGAATAAAGAACCTGGGACACTGAATCTTCTGTGAGTAATCTCAACCAGCGCCTTAAACTGCGCGTTTGAACGCCACCTGTGGGCAAGCAGGAGACTGGTTCCAAGAAAACACACCGGATGCTCTGAAGGAATCAAACTGCCAGTTTGAGAGCCCTCTGGGCATACTTAACTTGCAAATTAATGAATCCCACCCAATGTAATCAATTCCTCCAGGGGCTTAGGAAATGTTAACAAGCTCAAGGTGATTGCTTCTATGCCTTAAAGTTTGAGAACCAGAAAGCCCTTCTATGCAATATGCGCATACAAAAAAATTAGCGCAAGTTTGAGAAGTGTTTAAAAATAGAAAACGGGGAGCGGTGGTGCACACCGTATTCCCAGGTACTCAAGAGAGGCAGCAGAATTGCAAGTTCGAGGCCAACCTCAGCAACTTTTAGGGAGACCGTCTCAAAAAGGAGTGGGGACGTGGCTTATTAGTAAAGCGTTCCTGCGTTAAATCTTCAGTACAAAAACACCACAGAAAAATCATCTGTGAAATCCGTGAAATCAGTTGAGGATTCAACTCTAAGATCATAAAGGGGAAGAGGGAGGGGAAAGATCACAAAATTACTATCAGCCTTCTACCCACACATCGTCATGAAAAGTCAATATTTTGTAAATTTGCTTTATTTCACATGAACAAAAGACTTTATTCCAGACAAAAATTAGAATAGTTTTACAAACACATTTGCAACAAAATAAACTACTATTCAAAAGGCACGGGGAAAAGTAATGCAGAGATTTAAGAATACTTCTCTTCCATCTCTTTAGCAAAAGCAGGGTTTTCCTCATTGGCCTAATTATTGCAATCTTGATTCTGTTGAACTGGATGCTGGAGAGCGTCTGGACATGATGCACGAGCCTTCAAGAACTCCTCAAGGTTTTTTATCTTCTTAGCTGGAAGGCAAACAACTCATAACCATCCACAAGGAAAAAATGTTTAAACTATTACTCTGTGATTGGGGAGGAGTGGGGGAAGATCTCCAACAGTTTCTCAGAGCGGAGATCATGAAGCTGGGATCTAGCGATAGTAATATGCTCCAGCTAAGGCTGACTTGGGCAATTAAGAGCCTGAATGCATCTCGGCTTTCTTTCCTAAGGATCCTTCGCTAAAGGGATCCCCAGGGGCTCTGTTGCTTCCTGGGGTTAAGAAACTGCAAGAAGTTGTGAGAAAAGAGACTGAAAAGCCTTAAGGTCAGAGGGATCACCTGTACTTCCTCCATATGTAGGTTCACAAGACCCTCACCTCGTTGGTCACGAAGTTCTCGGTACCACGATGCCAGGCTCAGGAGAATGCTCTTCATCCGATTCTTTACGCGGGGATGTCCGAACACGGTGATTTCAACTAGGTTCCCGGTGTCCGTTGTGTCCACCCTCAGCAAGGCCTGGCTCATCCACTCAATTTCCGAGAGCATAGATTGGTTTTGGCCTAAACAAGCAAGGAGAGACCCTCAGGAGGAGCTAACTGTGGAGGGCTGTTAGCAGGGGAAAGGACGAGCGGAGGCTGACCATCACGGCAACTCCCGTGGCCTGCGAATTTGAGAAAGAGGCTATGGAGAGTCTCTGGGGAGCCTCTCCCACACTGGTGGGGGCAGTACGAGTATCCGGGTCAGGGTGGCTCACCAAACATTGAGTCCACCACCCAGGCGTCCAGGTAAAACACCAAAGGGTCGCTCAGTTCCTGCGCAGGAAACCACCAGGGCCGGACGCGAATCCGTGGTGGCGGAAGGGGCAACCCGAACAGCTTCTCCAGGGTCGAAGTCTCTTTGGCCCCAGCGGCTTCAGCAGCACCAGTCTGGCCTACCATGATGGAGCCGGCAGCCAAAGAGCGAGCTCCAGATGGCTCTTTCTGGCTTCCTCCAGACCCAGGCTCCCGCAGGCAGCTCCCTTTTACAAAGCCCGACACCCCGCCCTTCCGGCGGCCGCGGGCGCCCTCGCGGTTGCGCAGGCCCAATGGACTCCTGGCTTCCTGCACGGCCTGCGACACCCGGCCACTTTTGACTTGAGCAGGGTTCAGATCTCCCCGGAGTTCTCATTTCCGTCTTGGAATGTGTCAGATAGTCTCAGAGGAGGCTCGTGATCCATTTGGTGACGTTGTTGACCCTGAATCACCTTCGGTGCCTAGATTAAGTTTTGCATATCACCTTCCAAACACAAGTAGGTACATCAGACCCGGGGCAGGCTCGCCAAATCTGCAGATTTTCTCAGTCCAACTCGCTGTTATGTTCCGACTGTCTGCATGGCTACCTTTTCAGATTTTTTTTCAACTTGACCATTAAATGTTTCAGCCCTCTTTGAATTTACTTTCAGAAATGTTACTGTTGTGCTGGCTGCAGTTTATAGACTAGCCATTCTCTCTTTGCAAATATCCACAATTGTCATTCTCTTCACACGCAATTAAAAGGAACTTTTCCGGTTGGTTATACAGTACTTCAAAGCTAATATTTAATCTTAATTGGCATCAAGTGTAGTGCAAATAAAATTATATTTAGCAGCTTAGGAAAGTTCCAACAGGGAGACATTCTCCTCTTAACCCTTACTCCTTCTTCAGAGTGAAATCATTCCCCCCTTTCTGTCAATACCAATGTTGGTCGTTCAAACCTATTGAAACTACCAATAATAATTCTGTTAGATACACAGGGAATTTCCCTGAAAGATGGTTTCAGTCACTACGCAAATGAACCACGTGCTTTATACACTTGGAAAGCTCCCTTTGAGTGGATACAAAAAAGCAGGACCCGAATGCCAGTCGTTTCTCTAGGGAGTGAACCCAAGGTCACAGTTGAAGCTTACCCGGCCTACTTCTCTTATCAGTGAAAAAACCCAAAGGAGGCACTCTGCTTTGTGCATTAGCCAACTCACGTTCAACTCAGACTCAAGGCTGAGGAATCTCTTACATCAAATCCTACAAACTAGTAATAATTTTATTACACTGATTTGAATGCTAAAGAGAGAGAAAACCAGAATATTTCAAACCATTATATCATATTTTCAACACAACACACAACGCCAAAGGTGGTCGTTAGAGAACACATAACAAGTTAGAAAAATTTCATTTATTTCCTAAGTAATCATGTCAGTAAGCATTTTCTTCATTTTAATTAAATTTTAAATCATAAAAGATTTCACACATTTAAAAAAATCACGTGAAACACCCATGTACTCTTCAATTTCACAGATGTGGACATTTCCTCACCTTTCCCTCAGTTCTCTTTGAAATAGTATCGCTCTGGAAGGCTGAGGCACAAGGAGTACAAGTTCAAAGCCAACTTAAGGCTCTAAAGCAATTTAGACCAGGTTTCAAAATGAAAAATAGAAAAGACTTGGGATGTGCTCAGTGGTTAATCACCCCTGGGATTAATCTCCAGTATCTCCAGTACAAATACACACACGTGTGTGCACACACACACACACACACACAAAGTTGAAAGACTGAATCTCATTTTAGTGGCTATCTCTACCTCTGATTTTGAAAATCAACACAATACATATTGTAAAAAGTCATGAGGATATAAAGTAAAAATGTGAAAGTTCTCATACATAATCTTCCTTAATCTCTTACTACTCCTTTTTCAAGTAAGTATAATAGCTATGGAAAATAAAAAAATCCCCAAGATAAAGTGGCCTGGGGAAAGGGAATGAAAAAGAAGGCCATGCACTGGCCTTCATCTCCCAAGACAAATGTTTTCCAGGTGTAGGCTGCAGACAGGGAGGAGGTGTTTTATCAACCCTAAAGTAACAGTCTCTAGGAAGCATTTTTGTCCTTCAAAGTAAATCCTTTCCAGACACTGCCCACAGAACCCGCTCCATCCTAAAAGTTCAAATTCCCGAGTGCCCCAAGAAAATTAATATGCTCACTAGACCACCCCTCAAAATATCTTAAATAAACCCAATCCCTTTCTTTGTTCAGTGGCTCATTTCCACCAGAAAAGTGGATCCACTGGTGCTATTTCATCCCTGCATCCCCTGTTCCTGTGTGAAACTTTGTTCCTCCATAAATAACTGAGATGATTTGTGAGGTTTACATCCTGGCCAGTCTTCTTGTGCTAACAATGTACCTTATGAATTTCTTTTTCCAGTACTGTCTTTTCATCTTTAAACTATATTAAACTATATATATATATATATTTTTTTTTTTTTTTTTTTTTGCCAGGTTTAGATGGTGCATGCCTGTGGCTACTGTGGAGCCTGAAACAGAGGAATCCTGAGTTCCAGGCCAACCTGGGCAACATAGCAATACCCCATTTCAAGGAAGAGAGAGAGAGAGAGAGAGAGAGAGAGAGAGAGATGGGGGGTCCTTCCTTGTTTTCTAAAAGCCCCTCTACTTTCTACTGAGAATATTGAAATTTCTGTCTTAACATTTAACTCAAACCATCTGGTTTTCATTTTTTAATGGTGTTATAGAACCACTGAACCTAGGGCCTGACACATAGCTAGGCAAGTGCTCTACCACTGAACTGTACTCCAAGCTCTGGGGTTAATTCTTTTAAATTGGGAATGAGGTAGAGATATAATTTCATCTTTTCATAAATTGGTACTTTTATTTATTTGGTACTTGGGATTGAATCCAGGGGTCCTTTACCACTGAGCTACCTCTCCAGTCCTTTTTATTTTGGTACAGAGTCTTGTTAAATTGCTGACACTGGCCTTCAACTTTGAATCTTCCTGTCTCAACCTTCAGCATCACTGGGATCATAATATGCCTCTGCACCTGGTAAATTGGTGCTTTCTTATTTGAGCTTTTCTCCTGAGAATGCATTCAACCTAAAGCCACTTCAAATGAACTCTTTGAGGATTGCAAATTGGAGGCCAGCCTCAGCACTTTATCAAGACCCTGTGTCAAAATATAAAATAAAATGGGCCAGGGATGTAGCTCAGTGGTACAACATCCCTCAGTTCAATCCCCAATACCTCAAAAAAATTTTTTTTAATTATCAAAACATTTTCAGATTCCCACATGTAGCTTGAGTTAGCCACAAGCTAATTAATTATAATGTCAAAAAATTTGAAAAAGACAAGTGTTTTTTGTCATTCTCATCTTCATAGTAGTTTTTTTCTGATTTACTTTTATTTTGGAGGTATAGTTCTTTGAGGTCCCAATTTTATTGTTTCCTACACCTGGCAAATCCTGAATTTTATTTGCTGGCTCCCATGTGAACTTCCAACAAAAGTAAGATGATTTTAGCATTTAACAGAACCTGCAGCATGTTTTTAGCATCTAACAGTCAGTTTTGTCATTCTGTTACCGCCCAGGTGTCCTGCATTGTTCTTGGAAATGGAGGTGATTTCAATATTGACTCCATCATTTTCTAGTTGTGGGACTGAATACATCTTATTTAAACTTTTTGTACCCTCCCAAAACCAAAACAAACCAAAAACTACCAAGATTTCCTGCAGATTATATGCTTTCATTTGCTCTGCTTAGCCCTAGAGGAACCAGCCTGAGGGGCTTTGGGTTCAACAACAGAATATGTGAATAAATTGCTTTTGTAATTTCTCATTGATACCCATTATCAATCATTGATAATGATTCTCATTAGTGGTCAATATATCACTTCTTGATTTAATCTTCAACTTCTAAAATGAAATCTTTGTATAATGAAAAAGGGTATAAAGCATAATGAAGACATAATATCTTTTTACACCATATAATAACATCAATATATATGTCAGATTGTTAGGAAAAAATAGCTAATATAAGGGGAAACAGTTAAAGTAAATAAAATAGCTGAGCCAGGTATGATGCCACACATCTGTAATTCCAGCTACTTGGGAAACTGAGGTAACAGGATCAAATTTTGATGTCAACCTAGACAATTTAGCAAGACCCTACCTCAAAATAATGGGGTTGGTAGAGCACCCTTGGATTCAATCTCCACTACCATTTAAAAAAAGGAAAAGAAATAAAATAATCATTGCAGTGGTGCACACCTGTGATTACAGTAGTTCAGGAGACTGAAACATAAGGATCCCACGTTGGAAGCCAACCTCATCAACCCTCATCAACCCTCATCAAAATATAAAATAAAAATTTTATAGAGCACTTGCCCAGCATGTCCAAGGACCTGAGTTTGATCCCTAGCACCATCAAAAAAAAAAGCCAAAAAGGAAAGAGTTAACCTTTAATCATTTATTGCAATGATAATAAGCAAGAGGCTAAAAGAAACCACAGGTAAAGTGTCAGGTGGATCAACTTGGGCATGGAAGGCATTTCACAATTAGTAGTGATTTTATGTACCCTGACTAGGGGAGGGAAGGGAGGCTAGGACTATGAAAATACTACAGTGACTCAGCTACATCAATGTTTATAGCAGTGTAATTCTCAATAACTAAGCTATGGAGCCTACCTAGGTGCCCTTCAACAGATGAATGTTAAATATACACAATGGAGTATTACTGAACCATAAAGAAAAATTACTTTATGACATTTTTCTATAAATGGATGGATCTTGAGACTATCATGCTAAGTGAAATAAGCGAATCCCCCAAAACCAGAATGTTTTCTCTGATATGTGGAAGCTAACCCACAATGGGGGCAGGGATAGAAGTTCAGGGGAATGAAGGGAAGGGAAGGGGGATAGGGAAAGGAATGATAGTGGAATGAATATGACATAACTTTCCTATGTAAATATATGAATACCCCACAGTGAATCTCACCACTGTGTACATATACAAGTCAGGAGTCCTAATTAGAATAAGGCATATTCCATGCTTGTATAATTATATCAAAAAAGGATTCTACTATCATGTATATCTAAAAAGAACCAATAAATTTTTTAAAAAGAAAATACTGCAAGGAGGGTGAAAATGTCTTCAAGTTTTCCTCTTCCTTCTCCTCTCTGTGTACTTTCACGAGGCGATCTTAGCAGAGGCTCCTCAAGAGGATCTCTGTTCAGGTCCCAAATAAAGAGCCCTAGAAATGAAGATTAAAAAAGCTAGGAATGTAAATATTTAGAAGAACACAACTAGCAAGGGAACCTGAGTCTCTTTGTGACTCCTATCAGAAACTGAATTGCATTGATTCTGCACCAAATCTTCCATCAATTTACTTATTTCAATGGAATACATTTTTCTGATCATGAGAGGTAAGTGTATTGACACCTTGGATGTCTAAAATGTTTTAAATAATCTGTGAAATACTTTGGCTGGGTTATATAATCTTGAGTTTTAAATAACTTACCTCCAGAATATCATTTTTAAAAATTTATTGCTTGCTATCAAGTGCTCTACCATTGAGCTGCCTCCCTTGTCCTTTCCTCTCCTGTACCACCTTCACCTCCCAACTGGGGACTGAACCGAGGGGCACTCTAGCACTGAGCTACATCCCCAGCCCTTTTTACTTTTTGAGACTGTGTTACTAAATTACTCAGTCTGGCCTCAAACTTGTGATCCTCCTGCCTTGCTGGGATTACAGGAATGTACGACCATACTAGGCTAAAGACTATTTTTTAAGAGCAGTTCTAGGTTCCTGTCACAATTGGAGCAGAAAGTACAAAGAATTCCTATATACTTCTGGTCTCCACACACCTCAGTTTGCACCAGAGTGATATACTTTTTTTTTGAGAGAGGCACACTTCTTTCTAAAAAAGAATTTTTTTAGTTGTTGATAGACACAATCACTTTATTTTATTTGTTTATTTATTTATTTATTTTTTAATATTTTGTTTTAGTTGTGGGTGGACACAATACCTTCTATTTTTATGTGGTGCTGAGGATCGAGCCCAGTGCCTTACATGTGCTGGGCAAGCGCTGTACCACTGAGTCACAACCCCAGCCCCTAATATACTTTGTAATAGTCAATGAACCTACATGGACACATCACTACCAAAGTCCACAGTTCTGCCTCAGGGTACATTCTTGTACTATATATTTTACAGATTTTGACAAATGTATCCACCATTACATAGCATCACAGAAGAGTTTCCTATTCTTTTCCTTGTGTCATTTTCTTGTTCTGTCTCTATGCTTTGGATTTTTTCTTTGTCCTTTAGCATCTGACTTGTCATTATAATTTTCTTTTATCCTCTAAGCTCAGCAATTTGTATGACTTCTTCATCTGAAAACACAGGCCCTTTCAACTCTGGGGAATTTCTTGAATTATCTGCTCATAATTTCTTCCCCCAACATTTTCTCTGTTCTTATTTTCTAAAATCTGTTAGTTGATTGTTATATTGCTACTTCTAGATTGTTCTCATTTTTCCTCTCCCTCCCCAGTAGGGATAGAACCCCAGACCTGGCACATGTTAGACAAATGCTTTACCACTGAGCTACATTTCTGGCCCTGTTTATTTATGATGCAGAGGTCAAACTCAGGGCCTTGCACATACTAAACCCTACCACTGAGTGTCATCCCTAGCCCAAGAAAGATTTCTTCAGACACAAGTACAGACTATTAATGAAAGCATTGATGAATTTGACAGTTTTAAAAAAGCACCTTTGACAAATTAAAAAGTAAAACAAGCACCTTTGACAAATTAAAAGCACCTTTGACAAATTAAAAAGTAAAACAAGAAACTTCTAAATGACATAAAATTTAAAAAAAAAAGGCAAAGGAAACAGGCTTGTATAATCCCAAGTACTCAGGAAGCCAAGGTATTTCAGGCCAGAATCAGAAGTGAGCTATGCAGGTAACTGCATTACACACCAGTAATGGGGATGTAACTCAGTGGCAGAGCACACTGGGTGGGTTCAATCTGCAGTATAGCCAAAAAAAAAAAAAACGATGTTTGATTTCACCTTAGACAAAATTATAAGAAACTAGATTACAAGTAACAATGACATTATTCAGAAACAGAATTAAATTTTATTTTATTTTATTTATTTTTGTTGTTCCTCGGGATTGGATCGGGGCACTTAATCACTGAGCCACACCCCTAGCCCTTTTTATTTTTTCTTCTGAGGCAGGGTCCTGCTAAAGTTGCTTAAGGCCTCACTAAGTTGCTGAAGCTGGATTTGAACTTGCAATCCTCCTACCTCAGCATCCCAAGCATCTGGGATTACAGGCACGTACCACCACACATGGCTATCCAACTACTTTTAAAAAAAAAATTACATTCTTACTCTGTCTGAATTCTGCTTCATGTTTTTCTGTTACCAGATTCTCTTTCCTTCCTTGGTTTCTGAGGATCCCTCATTTTGTTCTCCTTTTTCACCAGTTTTGACTTTTCTTTTAGAGTCCTGAAGTGCCTCTAGTTCTCTTCCTCCTCTCTACACATTACTTTTTAGGCATCTTATCAACAGCAAAATGTGGTATATCACATATAATAAATTATTTATGAACCCTCATTTCCAGTCACAAACCTTTTTCCTAGTACTACCAAACTGGCCAAGTAGGAGGTCCCCAAGACATTAAAACTCTACAGGTTCCAATGAGAATTCAGCATCTCATTCCTCCCACCTTGCTTTTTAGAATTAATGATTTAGAAACACTTTCCCTTTTATCAATTCCACATACCTGGCAGCACCTGTCAGGAAATTCCTGACAAACTAAAACAATGTTTTAGCTGCTCAGGCTGGCCTGGAACTTAAGATGCTTCTGCCTTAGCCTCCCGGGTATCTGGGATTACAGGTGTGTGCCACCATGCCTGGCCTCACAACTTTTTAAAAACATGTACTTTTAAAAAAGAATAATTTGGCTGAGTGTGGTGGAACCTGCCTGTAATCCTAGCCATGGAGGCAGAGGCAGGAGGACTGTAACTTTGAGACTAGCCCCCAAAATTTAGCAAGACCCTGTCTCAAGAAATGAAAGGACTAGAGATATAGCTCAGTGGAAAATACCCTGGGTTCAATCCCAAATACAAAAAATAAAAAATAAAAAGAATTGGGCTGGTTGTGGTGGTGTAGTCCTGTAATCCCAGGGACTCTGGAGGCTGAGGCAGGAGTATAGCAAGTTTGAAGCTAGCCGCAGCAATTTAGTGAAGCAACTCAGTGAGACTCTGTCTCCACAAAAAAAAAAAATAAAATAAATAAATAAATAAAAGGACTGGAGATACTGGAGATATGGCTCAGTGGTAAAACAACTCTGGGTTCAATCTCCAGTACCAAAATTAATAATAATAATAATAATAATAATAATAATAATAATGATAGACTGAATGGGTTGACTTCAAAGAATTCTTTTTTTAGATTTTAATGTTTATTGCTTATTTCTATATCCACAGAACCACCTCCCACACACAAAATGAAGAGGTTATTTGGAGAGGGTCACCAGGTAGAGTGTGCACTATGAAATCCTAGGTACCCATTTCCCTCACTTTGTGGTTTTTGTGGGGGTATGATCTAGGCAGAACTGAACACTGCAGAAGGAAGGGGGATCTAGGCATACCCATAAAGGTGACCATAGCCAGCAGGGTTGATTGGCAGGGTGGAAGACAATTCTCCTAGTAAAGGCACTTTTACCTCAATAGGAGGCTAGGAGTTGGTTGGCTGGGTGTGTTGTGTGGAGTGGAAAGGAGTTTTTCCTACAGAGGAATTCTTTCCAAATTGCAGAGAGAAACGAGGGGTGTTCACCTACATGGGGCTATCTGTGGGATCAGTGGGGGCTGCTGTATGGTTTCGTTGCCAAAGAGGTAATACCCATAGCCATCAATACCCCATCAGATCTCAACAAGGACAAAAATAGCTGGTGCAAGAAGCCCACCAGCTGGGGGGCCGAGAAACCCTGGGAACTCGCCAGTGTGGGATGGAGTCTCTGCGGGCGCAGAGGATCTGCTCACTGGCTCTCGGGCTCGAAGATGCTGCCTCAAAGAATTATCTTTGATCAACTGTTTATGAAAAGAGCAAGTTACAAATTGGAACAGCATGACCTCAGTTTTATTTGAGTACTCGGTAATACTCCGCGACCCAGGACTCCACGGCGCGGAAAAGACCTGGCAAGAGAGTGCAGCCAAGGACCAGGTTGTGAGTGTGGGGAGCAGGATACCGGAGGAAGAGAAACGCAGGGTTCCGGGAGCTAGAGGATCCGCGTAGTAGGTGCTGGAAAGTCCAAGGAAACAGAGCGCCTCGCGTGCAGCCCATTCTACCCGCCCCAACCCCCTATCCCCACCCCGGGTTCTGTGAACCGCAGCTTCTCCGCGCACGACGGCATCTCATTGCAGCCTTCCGGGCCTTCAGACACCGCTCCACCCAGGACTAGTCAGGACGGAATTCTTGGGGATGTGGAAGCCTTCGTAACCTCTGGGGTGCGTTACTGGCTCCTTGAAAGTCTGAGGCCGGACTCTTCAAGTAGGAATCCCTGATCGCAGAAGACTACACGTAAGGGACCGACCCTTGATCTTCCCAAGGAACGCTTCACTCGCGCAATCGCGCCTGCGCAGGATGAGCCCCGAGCGGCCGCAGCGCGGATTGGGCGGCTCCGCCTCGCCTGCAGGCCAATGAGCGACGGGGGCGGGGCTCTTGAGGCTGCGAACTTTCGACCGCGACTTTGGCAAGCGGGTCTTTGGTTTCTTGTTTGAGGCCTTACAGTCTGATTTTAATTTACTTCTGCACGTCGATCCTGCAACCCAGAAAAATTGCAGGTGGTATCGTGCCTGGAAACGGGACTGACAGAAACTGGTTTTGGTGAGCAGAGGAGGTGATGCCCACGCGAGGCCCATCCCATTCCCTCCACCGCCCAGCAGGCGCCGGCGCCCCAAGTGGGAGCGGCATTCCGAGCCTTCTCGCGCTCTCCCGCAACTGATCTGCAGATCGTGGAGTCACCGAATTCCCCCCCCGCCCCGCTTTTTTTGAGTTCAGTCTCCCTGAGATTGAACTCAAGTGCACTGGAACACTGAGCCGTATCCCCGGCCTTATTTTGTACTTTATTTAGAGACAGTGTCTCACTGAGTTGCTTAGTGCCTCGCTTTTGCTGAGGCTGGATTTGAACTCGCGATCCTCCTTCCTCAACCTCCCGAGCATCTGGTATTACAGGAGTAAGCCACCGCGCCCTGCAGAATTCCCCTTTTGAACTCAAGTTTTTCAGTACAGAAGCCTCAGCCTTTAACAGGTTCCTAAGGATCGAGAAAGTGACCTGCTTTGGCAGGATGTGAACTCTTGCTTGAATCCAGTTGAGGTCAGGTTCAGAGATCGTGGAGCCTACAAGCCTGAGAGTTAATCAAGGTGCTTGTAAGTGGGCGGGCAGGGCTATGAGAGCTCTTCCTTGTGGTCAGTCCACTTTGGGTCCTGGGTCTTTTCCCGGAGAGGAGGATGATTGGGCTAAGTTTGCCCTTCCAATAGGCTCAGGAGGCACAGTTCCTGGGACCTGTGAAAACATGCATGTCAAAATAATTTATCCTGAAAAAATGAATAAAGATGACAATCAAGTTGGGGTTGTGGCTCAGTGGTAGAGCACATGCCTAGCACGTGTGAGGTACTGGGTTCAATCCTCAGCACCACGGGAAGGAAGGGAGGGAGGGAGGGAGGAAATTGTAGCCATCCACAACTAAAAATACTTTTGAAAAAAAAAAAAGATTACAATCAAGAATATAGACCTGAACCCAGGGCCTCATACATGGAAGTCAGCTGCTTTACCTCTGAGCTATATCCCCAATTCTTTTCCTTTTATTTTGAGACAGGGTCTCATTAAGTAGCCCAGGCTGACTTTGAACTTGTGATACTCCTCCTTGAGTAACTCTGATTACAGGCTCATTTCCCCCGTGGGTAGACTACTGCATTCTTAATGAGAAACTTTGTTTTCTAAAGTTACTGATTATCAAAAACTTTACTACTTGAAATTATTTGTAAGTAACAATGAAACATCCCATTCTTGTCCGGAGACTCTAACACTTTGATACAAATTAGCCTTGATTTACAACTTGGTTGCAAAGTTTCAGATAAGAGGTTTCTGGATACAACATTCCCGATCTATCTCAGTTTTGTAATTTTCAACAAAACGGGTTTCTGGGTCCACTTCACAGACAAGACCTGATGTTAATCCTTACACATGCAGCGCAAAGAAACACCATTTTATGAGACTTGCCCTTACTATGTTGTCCAGGCTGCTCTTGAACTCTTACCTCAGCTTCTGGAGTAGCTTGAACTATGGCATAGGCTACTGATCCAACACTGTTTTAAAGTTCACTTTGGAGTTTGCAAGTGTAGCTCAGTGGTAAAGCACTTGCTCAAGCTTCTGGGTTTGATCCTCAGAAACACACAGGCACATTTCACTTAAATAGCTTTCTTTCCCAAACTCCTATGAAAAAGAAAACAATGTTTTTATTGCCAGTAAGATGTCCTTTGGTTTTTCTGCTATGCAGTCTCCTCACTAGAATGAGTCAATAAACCTTGCTGTGTCAGGCTACAAGTTTGTCCCTAATGATCTTAATTTGACTTTGAAGGCTAGGACTGACTATCTATCTATCTATCTATCTATATCTATCTATCTATCTATCTGTCTATCTATCTATCTATCTATCTATCTATTTTGGTATTGGGAATTGAGCTCAGATACTTTACCTCAGAGATACATCCCCAGTCCTTTTTTATGTTTTAATATGAGACAGGGTCTGGCTAAGTTGCTAAAGCTCTTGCTAAATTGCTGAGATTGTCCTTGAACTTGGGATCCTGCTGCCTCAGGTCTCCCTGGTCTCTGGGATTATAGGCATGCATCCTCCTGCCTGGCAAGGAGGTTCTATTGAGGTTTGCACATGACCCTCATCTTGGTAACAGTGTGTTCATCAAAGACAAAAATTCCTTGTTTCCCTTCCTTACTAGCCCCATGCAATTGGATACAACTGGGGGAAAGGTTGTCTTTCTGTATATATATATTTTTTACTTCTTTCTTTCTGTACACACATGTGCTGGAAAATAAACCCAGGGCCTCACAAGTGCTTAATCACTGAGCTGCATCCCCAATCTCACAAATTTTGTTTTCTGAAATTGGACTCTGATAACCTCTTTGGCTCTGTAGTATCAAGTTGATTGGTCAGGGGGTGCTGGGGATAAAACCCAGGGCCTCCAGCATGCTGGGAAGAACTCTAGTCTAATCTTACCTACCTTAGTAAGATTTAGTCTTGGTTTAAAAACTTTAAAGGCATATCCATAAAAGTCTCTATTGCAGTCCTACTTGCTGAAGATAAAATTCTGTTGAAACTGTAAGATGGGCTAGGCATATAGTTCAGTGGTAAAACACTTGCCGGGTTGCCGGGCATGCTCATGGTCTGGGTTTGATCTGCAGCACAAAACAATAACAACAACAACAACAACAACAACAAAAACAAAACAAAACAAAACAAAACCACCATGCCTATAATCCCAGCTACTCATGAGGCTGAGGCAGGAGAATCACAGGTTTGAATCTAGCCTGGGCAATTCAGGGAGTCCCTGTCTAACAAGAACTGAAAAGGGCTGCAGGCATATAGCTCAGTGATGAGGTACCCCCTGGGTTCTATTCCCAGTATTATATTAACAAACAAATAAATGAAGCAGAATCTGGAACCCTTGTTTGTTTGTTTATAGGTACTAAAGATTGAACCCAGAGGCTTTGTACAACTGAATTACATCACCAGCCCTTTTTATGTTTTATTTTCGGGGCAGGGCCTCTCTAAGTTGCCCAGACTGGACTTGAATTTGTGAAACTCCTGCCTCAGCTTCCTGAGTAGCTGGAATTACAGGCATGCAGCACTACACCAGGCAAGACCCCTTTTAAACACATCCAAGCAATGTTTCCCCAAGCAATGGAATTGAATGTGTTTAGTCATTATATGTCTATTTTTAGGATATATCAAAGTTTTTGTTTTGTTTTGTTTTCATCTTAGTACTAGGGATCTATATCCCCAACCCTTTTTCATTTTTTTCTTTTGAGACAGTGTCCCTAAGTTGCTGAGACTGTTTTGGAACTGGTGATTCTTCTGCCTCAGCCTCCCAAGTAGAGTTGCAGGTATCACATCTGGCTATATCAAAGCTTTTGTTAAAAACTTTTCGAGAAAATGCTGAGCATGGTGGGGCACAACTATAATCCCAGGCTGAGGCAGAAAGGTCACAAGTTCGAGGCCAGCCTCAGTAATTTAATGAGACCTTCTCAAGATTAAAAACAAAAAGGACTTGGGGATATGGCTCAGTGGTTAAGTGCCTATGAGTTCAATCACCAGTACTGGGAGAAAAAAGTGGGGCAGGAAAGGAGAAGGTGGTTGACTTTGTGTTTCTTTTCCAGAAAGTCCTAACTTCTCCCTCCAGTGATAAAGACACTGAAACTGTTACTAACAAACTGGGGAAGATATTTTATCTTACTTATAATCCTCACTGTCCATATAATTTTTACTCTTCAGGTATGATAGAAAGGATGAACAGAACTTTTAAACCTAAGTTAACAAATATTCAAAAATGATTTATTATTTATATTATAATATTAGTGGGGTACCATGTGATATGTTGATACATGTACATATGTGTAAGCAAGTTAAACGTATCTTTTAAATGCTTTTCACTGCCTTATGGTCAAAGCATTCTACATCACCAGCACTACAAAACTAAAATAAAAATTTGGATTGTAACAATAGCTATCTCAGACAGTTCTCAAGTTCAAAAGCCCAGAGTTTCCACTGAGTAGGCCTACTTGATTCATGCAAAATGCTCCAGCCTATATGTATTATAGTTATAAATTTGAAGATCATTTGACCCAGCAATTATCTTATGTTTTTTCATCCTATGACTCAAAAATTATTAATTATTGAGCAAAAATTATTTTGTTTTGTTTTCTTTTTCAGTACTAGGGATTGAACTCAGGGGCATTCTAGCACTGAGCTACATCCCTAGCTCTTTATTTTTTTGTTTTGAGACAGGATCTCACTAAGTTGCCCATGCTGACTCCAAACCTGGAATCCTTCTTCCTCTGCCCTCTGAGCGGCTGGGGTTACAGGCAAGTGCCACCATAGCCAACAGAATCTAGATAGTTTTAGTGACGATTATCACTAAGTCAAACAACCCTATAAGCTAGAATTCTTGTGACAGAATAAACTTCTCCTTAAGTGAGTTTGAGTCTTTTTTTTGTAAATAATATTGTCTTAGGAAATGTCATACCTATATGGATTGATGGCCTCCCTTCAGTGTCCTTAGGTCTAATTAGAGGTCTTCAGCTGACAGTGGGCTGATATAGTGTTTGGGAAACACTATTTTTTTTTCTTTTTTAGATCCTGGGAATGATTGAACCCAGGGCTTTACACATGCTAGGCAAGCACTCTATCATTGGACTACATCCCCTGCCCCAAGTGTCACTACTTTTTCACCTTAAACTCTATAGTTTTTCCATGAGTCACTTATCAGCGATGTAATTCATATTATTTCTGTGGTGTTATTCTGTTTCATTGCATAGTACTTTACAAACATTTACTACTTATGCCTAGTTCAAGATGGGTTTATAATTTGAAAGGATTATCTCCAAGTGAGGATACTTAAGTCCAGTAAGTTAAAACATGCCCCAAATCACTGAAAATGTGCATGTCAGTGCTGCAATACCAAGTACTGCATAAATGCTCTTCTCATTCCCATTCTATTCTGCTGGAGACAAAAGTTCAAGTCATTTAAAAGCAAGCCATGAGAATTTTAGTAAGTAGACATCTGAAATGCTGTCTTCCTTCTTTTTCTCAAGGATAAGGAATTATATATGTGCTTTTTCTTACTGACTTTTCATTATTAATTTATGTCTATAACCTCCAATTAATTTAAACTAGAGAATATTTTAAAAATCACTTATGGCTCCTGGTGAAAAGAAATAACAAATGTAGGCATTGTCTAGTGGAAAGGAGATCAAAATGCCCAATTTCTGAAGAAAGATTTTGGCCAAATGGTTAATGGATTACTCAGAGAATCACTAAATAACTGGTCTAAGCATTCATAAAACTTCTTTTTTAACCCTTGAACCCAAGGGTGCTCTACACTGAGCTACATTCCCAACACTTTCTATTTATTTTGAGACAGGGTCTCCAGCATTCATAAAACATTTATTAGCCAACTATAGTCGTATATGGCTGTAGTACTGATTCCCCAGGCAACTGGGACAGGATGATTACTTAAACCCAGGAGTTTGGGGCCAGCTTGATAACATAGGGATTCCTCTAACATTCCCCCTCCCCTCCCCCTGCTTCCCTCTCCTTTCCTCCTCCCTCTCTCTCTCTCTCTCTCTCTCTCTCTCTCTCTATATATATATATATATATATATATATATATATATATATATATATCATGCTGAGCTTGAACCAGAGGTACTTTACCTCTAAGCTACATCATTGGCCCTTTTTATTTTTTGAGACAAGGTCTGGCTGAATTACCCAGGCTGGTCTCAAACTTGTGATCCTCCTGCTGCAGCCTCCCACACTGCCAGAATTACAGGCAGAGTCATCATGCCCAGCTCCTCCATCTCTTCTCTTCTCTCTCTCTCTCTCTCTCTCTCTCTCTCTCTCTCTCTCTCTCCGGTTTTGTTTTGTTTTTGTTTTTTCTTGTACTGGGGATTGACACAAGGGATGCTTTAACACTGAACTATATCCCCAGGCCTATTTTTGGATAGAACCCAGCACTGTGCCACATCCCCAGTCCTTTTTGTTTTTTATTTTGAGACAGGATCTCACTAAATTGCTAAGGCTAACCTCATACTTGTGATCCTCCTGCTTGAGCCTCCTGAGTCTCTGGGATTACAGGCATGTGCCACTGAGCCAGGTCCCTCCATCTTGAAACACTGTGATGTCTCCATCACTTTTTAAAAGTCTATTGTTAGTCAGGTGTAGTAGTGTATTCCTGTAATCCCAGAGATTTGTGAGGTTGAAACAGGAGGATCACAAGTTCAAAGACAGCCTGGGCAATTTAGCCAGTCTCTATCTAAAAATGTAAAACACACACACACACAAAAACAACTGAGGGTATATCTCCTTGGTAAAATTACTCTGGGTTTTCAATCCCTAGTACCAAAAAAAAGTGTTGTTTGACCACAATTATGTAAAATAAAGAATAAAAAAGAAATGTAATTTTTATCTAACAGTGTACAAAGTTTTTAATTTTAAAGCACATAAAGTTTTATGGGGGAGGCTCTGGGGTGATAAAAAAAAAGATAAATTATACAGTGATGATATTTATATTGTCCTCTGAAAAAGAGAATTAGCAGGGCATGTTGTCACATACCTGTAATCCTAGTGACCTGGGAGGCCAAGGCAGGAGGATCCAAACTTTGAGGCCAGCCTCAGCAATTTAGTGAGGTCCTAAGCAACTTAGCAAGGCACTGTCTCAAAATAAAGAATAAAAAGGGCTGAGGATGTGGCTCAGAGGTTAAGAACCCCTAGGTTCAGTCCTGGGTACAAAAAGAAAAAGAGAATTAATACAACATATATAAAACAGTAGCCAACAATTTTAGGCACCATATATGAACCCTAAAGTTATGAGGTTCAACTCTAAAGTTAATGTGGCACTGGGCATGGTGATACACATCTGTAATCCCAGCAATTTCAGAGACTCAGGCAGGAGGATTGCAAATTCAAGGCCAGGCTGGGAAAGTTAACCAGACCTTGTCTCAAAATAAAAAAGTTAAAAGGAATGATAATATACCTCAGTGGTAGAGTGCCTCTGTGCTCAATCCCCCATAGAAAACAAAACAAACAAACAAACAAACAAAAATCAAAATGAGCTACTATGGTCCAGAGGCTTATATCATGAAGAAGATGACCTTCACACAATGATTTGGGTTTAGATAGACATTTCAAGGTGACAAAATATTGGGAAAATTATGTATTATGTTTTAAAATGAAATCAGTGCCAGCAAGAAATACGTTTACTTAAAGCTTCATTAAATTTTTCTTTTTCTTTTTTCCTTTCCTTTGCTGCTGTTGTTCCTCCTCTTCCTCCCCATCCTCCTCCTTTTTTTTTTTTCTTTTTGGTACAGGATATGGATTCCAGGGCCTTATGCAAGTGTTCTACCATTGACCTACATCCCCAGTCCCCCCTTTTTTTTTTTAATTTTGAAACAATCTCCCTAA
>JAJEJO010001099.1:97400-111662 GCA_020662805.1 Glaucomys volans
CCTCTTCCTCCCCCTCCTCCTCCTTTTTTTTTTTTTCTTTTTGGTACAGGAGATGGATTCCAGGGCCTTATGCAAGTGTTCTACCATTGACCTACATCCCCAGTCCCCCTTTTTTTAAATTTTGAAACAATCTCCCTAAGTTGCCCAGGCTGACCTCTGACATGTGATCCTCCTGCCTCAACCTCCTGAGTAGCTGGGATATGAGTCATATGCTATCATGCCCAGCAAAATTTTTCTTAAAATGTGTTAGTATATGACATCTGAAATTGCTTCCTATATTTTTAAATGCTTCAAAATTAAACTCAGAAAAAATTGTGTATTTATACATTTCCTTCCATAGGAAATAAAAGCACTGTGAATCTAATATGTTCCTTTATTAATTTACTAAGTGTTTAGCACCCACTATAAACCAGATAAGGCTTAAAGTGGGGAACAAGGAAAAATGCTGTACTGATTATGAAAATCTTAGGGTCTGGCATTGTAGCTCAGTGGTGGAGCTTTTGCCAAGCATTTGCAAAGTTCTGGGTTTAATCCCCTACATGGGGAAAAAATCAGAGGGAGATCACCAATAAACAAATAGTTAGAAATGCTTCAAAAGGCAATGAACAGGTTGAAGTGCCAGCAAATAGATGCAAAATATACTTAGGGTGGGAACAGGCATGTTGAGGGATATCTCTGACAATGTAATGCTTGTTTTGTTTTGTTTTGTTTTGTTTTGTTTTGTTTTGTTTTGGTACTGGGGATTGAACCTAGGGGCACTCCACCACTGAGCCACATCCCCAGCCCTATTTTGTATTTTTATTTAGAGACAGGGTCTCACTGAGTTGCTTAGGGCCTCGCTAAATTGCTGAGGCTGGCTTTGAACTCACAATCCTCCTGTCTCAGTCTCCCAAGTGCTGGGATTACAGGCGTGTGCCACCGCACCCAGCTAATGTAATGCTTGGTTGAAAAGAGTGAGCCAGGCTCTCATTGTGTGTGGTTATTTAATTAGATGTCTGATGCATGTAAAATGATATATTAAATATTCTACATATTTTATTTATTTATTTATTTTCGAAATTTGTTTATGTAATTGTGATGGCTGGCAAGACTGGAAATTGCTATGTCAGACCCACAGGCTGAAATTCGTGGGCAGGAACTGATGCTGTAGTGTTTTGTTTTGTTTGTTTTTGTACCAGGACTTGAACCCAGTGGTGCTTAAACACTGAACCACATCCTGAATCCTTCTCATCTATTTTGGGATAGGGTCTTACTAGGTTGCTTAGGACTTCACTAAATTGCAGAGGTTGACCTCAAATTTGTGATCCTCTTGCCTCAGCCTCCCTTGTGGCTGGGATTAACATGTATGAGCCACCACAACAGACTTGATACTGTAGTTCTGAGGCAGAATTTCACCTTTAGGAAAGGTGATTGAATGAAGCCCATCTAGATTATTGAGGGTAATCTCCTTTACATTCAAACTGATTGAATGAAGCCCAGCTAGATTATTGAGAGTAATCTCCTTTACATAAACTGATTGTACATGGGAGTTATGTCTACAAAATATCTTCACAGCAGGATTTTGATTAGTGTTTGATTAAATAACTGGTTTCTGTCCAGGAACATGGTACATTCCCATATTTCCAGCAACTCAGGAAACTGAGGCAGGAGTATGGCAAGACAGTGCCCAGAATTGCATGTCAGCAAGATCCTGTCTCAAACTAAAAAGGACTGAGAATGTAACTCAGTGGTAAAGTGCCCCTAGGTTCAATCCCCAGTACAAAAAAAAAAAAAAAAAAAAGAAAGAAAGAAAGAAAGAAAGAAAGAAAGAAAAGAAAAGAAAAATATCTTTCTTTATCCACGCTGGGTGTGGCTTATCCAAATTAATATTTTTAAAAAACATTTTCTTGCCGGGCATGGCACACGCCTATAATCCAAGCGACTCGGGAGCCTGAGGCAGGAGGATCACGAGTTCAAAGCCAGCCTTAGCAACTTAGTGAGGCCCTAAAGCAACTCAGTGAAACCCTGTCTCTAAATAAAATACAAAATAGGTCTGGGGATGTGGTTCAGTGGCCGAGTGCCCTGAGTTCAATACCCGGTTCCAAAAAAACAAAAAACAAAACAAAACAAATTTTCTTGATCAAGTAGTTGCGAAAATCACCTAAGACCTGGAGAAGATGGTCTTAGTGCAGGCTGAAAACAGAAAAAGAAAGCTCTCCAGGCAATGCCGAAAGCAACAGTTCCCCACCCACAGAGGTCACCAACCCGGGAGGAGTTGCCTTCTTCAGCAAAGGAGTTGCTGAATAGAACAAAGGACAAAGCAAAGGCGAATTTACTCCCCGCCCCGGTGACTCGCCCGTATTGGCAAATTGAACCCAGGGTTGCTCTACCACTGAGCTACATCCCCAGCCCTATTTATTTATTTATTTAGCGACAGTCTCACTAAATTGCTCAGGCTGGCCCAGAGTTTAGGATCCTCCTGCATCAGCCCTTAGAGTAGCTGAGATTGTAGGCATGAGTTGCTTCTTCCCGTGGGAGAGGAGTGGGTTAAGTTCAAGATCCTGGCCACGTCCTTGGGGTCCAAAATTTGCTCTTGTAGCAGGATTTTGGTCAGTTGCTCCAAGGGCGGCATGTGATGTTCTTTTGTGCCTGGTTGGGAGTTCACGGTGGGGAATTCGGACACCGGAGGGGGAGACCCCGGCTGGGCCGGGGGTGGGGGGGAGTGGAAATTTTTGTATTGGGATTGGGGGAAGGGTAGTGGGGATGGGCAGTTTGGGCTAAGGATGGGCCACTCCCAACACTAAAAAGACCATTCCACGCTCTACGGATAGGGGGAACACTACCGAATTCCCCAAGGGCTCCTCTTATTCTGTGCTGAGGACTGAATCCAGAGTGTCATGCGTGCTGTCAACTGAGCTATCCTACCCCGCAGGTGCTCCTCTTGAAACCAGTCGGAAAGGATGTTCAGTCCCTGCGTCTCCGGCCTCTGAATACAATTAGCTTCTCCCCACGTCTTGCTCTTTGACCGACGTCTCAGGCAACTCCTGGTTCTAGCGGGATGCCTCAGTCCGCCGGAACCTGGGAAACCCTCCATGTGTGGGCAAAGCTCTAGAACAAACCAGCGCTGTCGTGCAGTGCCATGAGCCAGACTCTTAGGCACACCATGCCATCCGTGGGTTTGCGGTCTCTAGCTGAAGGCGCGCCTCTAGCAGACAGAACTGCTTTGCCTGGTGCGGTACCGGAAGGCTTCCGCAAGGGCAGCTCAACACGGCGGGACGCCAAGGGCAGCCCAAGGAACCAAGAATCTAGTAGCGAGGACCACCAGGAACAGCCGAATATACGGTCCTCTCGAACATCGGGATGGCTTCCGAATTCCTTCTCTTCCCTCAGCAGATAGTAGTTAGATCAGTGTTCCCAAACTTTACCATAATGAAAAGGGGTGCTCACACTGTTTGGGCAGGGAGTCCTCGGAGGGCCATGCGAAGGAATTGCGCATTCTGAGTCCATTTGCTCGGTTAGACTGGAGATCTTTGAGAGTAGCAACCACATCTTCTGTACTCAAGTATTCCTAGCAGCTGACCACATCTTATGAGCCAAGGTATTCTTAGCATGTAGTATGGTTCCTGGCACAAAATGTTTATGGGATGAAGAGAGAATGGTGGGGATTTCGATTTCAGTTTTGCCACTTAATGACAGTTTACTTAACTTCTCTGTTCCTTGGTTTCCTCATCTATAAAATGTGGACACTGAAAATTAGTAATACTTGTAGGATTATTCAGAAGATTAAATACATTAAATAAATTAATGCATGTAACGTGCTGAGCACAATTCTTGGCTTGGAAAATATGATTTGCAGCCCAGCGCTGTGGTGCAAACCTGTAATCCCAACTACACCGGAGGCTGAGGCAGGAGGATCGCAAGCTCAAGGCCAGCCTAGGCAGTTTAGTGACTGTCTCAAAATAAAAAATAAAAAGGGTTGGGGATTTGGCCCAGTGGTACAGTGCTGGGTTTACTTTCCAATACCAATAAAAAAAAAAAAGCCAAATAAATCCAATATATACCACAACGTACTATCTCCAACATTCTGTAACCAATAGTTACTAGTTGCTAAGAATATGGATCCTGTTCCACTACCTTTTCATATACACACCACCATGCCTGGCTTTTTTTGGGGGGGAGGGGGTGGTTGCTGTGGATTGAACCCAGAGTCCCTTTACCACTGAGTCCCATCCCCAGCCCTTTTTGCTTTGTTTTCTTTTGAGACAAGGTCTCCCTAAATTGATGAGGCTCATTTTGAATTCCCAATCTCCTGCCTCAGGCTCCGAAGCCGCTGGGATTACAGGTGTTGGCCGCCACACCCTGCGAGCTGGAGTTTTGTGCAAGATGTCTAACCGTTTAGTCCCTCGGTTTTAATCTGTAAATCAGGATGATAATAATAGTACCTTTGTCATAGAGTTGTGAAGACTAAGTGAGTTACTACGTGTAATTATGCCAAACAAAAAAATACTGTCAACTATTACCATCTGCATAAACTTCCCTGCATGTTATAAATATTTTTGTTAGAAAAGAACTTCAGATTTTGAATTATTAATCAAAGATTCTAAACATGTTTTATTTTCTGTAGAGATTTTTTTTATTTTTTCCTTGTGTATTTGTGTCAAAGTATAGAGGATATTGAAGTATAAAATTTATTGAATATGTCTAACTCCCTGCCTGGTAGCTACACTAAATAGGCATCTCTCATTTAACCTACTCCCAACATTTGCCCTTCCTTAGAGTTCCTTTCAAAAGCATACCATCATTCACCGGTATTATTCCTCTTTGTCTCATACTTCACTCCCGTAAACCAATCCTGTCAAATTTAACTTCAATGCACACTTCAAACTGCATTACCTCATGATCTCCACTGCTAAGAACCCAGTCCAAGCCATCACCTCCAGTTGCCATTGTGATAGCTTCTTCATGTCCTCAAACCTGTGTAAGCTACAACTCCACCAGACCAGTATTTCCATTACAATCTATTTTAGCAGCAGTGATCCTTTGCAAGTTTAGAAATGTCAGTCTCCTTTAAGGAACAGAAGAGAAGGAGTCCAGTAGCTTATACATATTGCATATATATATATATATATAATAAAGTTTATAACAAAACAGTTATAAACAGACGATAATGTATGTAATAAAGTTTATATGTCTCACAATGGAAAAATGCTTTATGAAGTTCATGGGGGAAAGTTAGTGCAAAATTGAATATACAGTAGAATCTCAGAAATTTGCCTAGAAAAAACTTGGAATAAATTGTGGGTTATATTTTTATTTTTTTCAAATTCTATGCAATGAACACATTAACTCGGTAATAATTTTAAGGCTTAAATTAGCTCTTCTACTTCAGTAGGATTATTTGTTTCTTTTGTTGTTTTTTTGAAAAGAGGACTGCAGCTCCAGGCTGAAATCCCCTTCCAACTCGAAATTCAGCTGTGGGTACTTAAATGGCAAAGTTGTACCGCTGAAGAGGTCTGGCTTCGGCATCACAACTTTTTTTGGGCTTCCAAACGCAGGGCTTCCCTCATGTTTCTTTATCCATGAATTAGGAACTCCCACAGTCACATCATAAGAGTTTTGAAATAACCAAATGAGTCTGCCTCCACGCGGAGACAGCCCGCCTTCTCCTTTGTGTGCATATCCCTTACTTTGAACCAGAGGCATCTCTTTTGAGATTTCCCCCATTCTCCATTGAATTTTTTTCTACTTTCTTAAATAAACCTGTCTATGACTTGCGGGGGTTAAGAATTAAATGAAAAGAGAGTCTGACAGATTGCAGGTGCCAAAATAAGAGAGTGACAGCCTCCCTGGTTCAGGTAGTCCGGGGTGTATTTCCCAGAATCAGGGTTCCCCCTGAATTCACACATTGGTGTCTGCCTACATTTCAATGGAAGCTACCTACCCCGCTGCTCCAAGAGCCAAAGGCTGTTTGCTGCCCCCTTGTGGGAAGGTGGTTCCTTGCCTGAGGGGGGGCAAAAATAAGTTCTCCAAGGGAAAGGGACCTTCCACTCTCACCTGCTCCACCCCTAGCCAATGCGACAGGTGGGGCTCGCCTAGGGACCCTTGGTAAACGCTAGAGCAAGCGCGAGCCGGGACCAGGGAAATGGGTGGTTTCATCTGGCGCCTGGGAGTTGCGTGGGAAGCCAGGCTGAGAAAGTGGGACCCAGAGCATCCTTGCCAATTCAGACCCGGAGTTCTAGGAACCGAGAGAACCAAAGAAATCGCCTGGCCGCAGGCGAAAGCCTGGGCTCACCTTCTGAGATCAAAAAGATGGAATGGAAATGTCGCCCGAGATCTGGACGGATTGGCTTCTGTCTCGCGAGCCAGCTAGGAGTTCCTGCAGTTCATCCGAGGCAAAAGTACCAGGGAATGGAAACTTTTTTGCTGCCTGTTGAAAGAAAACACAGCCTCTGGGGACTCAGGTCAAAACTAGGTGTGAACTCTTTTAATTTTTTTAATCGCTGTCGGTGCGGGGGGCCAAGATGGGGGAGTGGGACCGGGTGGGCGAAGCACGGTGGTTGAAGAATCTGGAAGTCCTACAGTCGCCCCGATCTGGGATAAGAGATTATACCGCTTTTTCTAGCAAACGGTTTTGCTGTCACAGATCTGGGTGGAAACGGATTTTGCTCTATTTTGTGACCAGTATAAAATGTAGAAGAGTACAAAGATCCGTATTACTTGAAATTACCGTTCTGGATACCGTTTCTCACCACTCCTGGTCCTTTGGGAAAACAGTATCAAAATGTCATTTGCTCATCTCCTGCCCCAGCACAAGGAATTAATCGATTCAATTAAAAAACAAAATAAAAATTATGCTGCGCACGATGGCGCCTGCCTGTAATTCCATGGACTAGAGAGTCTGGGGCAGGAGGATTGCAAGTTCAAAGCCAGCCTCAGCAATTTAGATAGACCCGGTTTCAAAATAAAAAGCAAAAGACTGAGGATATGGTTCAGTGGTTAAGCACCCTGGGTGCAATTCCTAATACATAAAAAGAAAAAGAAAAAAGGAAAGATGAGCCGGGGCAGGGCACAAATCTGTAATCCCAGCAGTTTCGGAGGCTGAGACAGGAGAATCAAATCCAGCCTCAGCAAGGGCAAGGAGCTAAGCAACTCAGTGAGACCCTGCCTCTAAACAAAATACAAAATAGGGCTGGGGATGTGGCTCAGTGGTTGAATGCCCCTGAGTTCAAATTCCTGCTACAAAAAAAAAAAAAAAAAAAAGTTTTGTTTTGTTTTTAGTTAAGAAAAACTTTAGCTGGATGGGGTGGCACATGCCTGTAATCCCACCATTCCCTTATTGAGGACGCTGAGGCTGGAGGATTGCATGTTCAAGGCCAGCCTCAGCAATTTAGCAAGATTCTAAACAATTTAGGGAGACCCTGTCTCTTGGGAATTGGCTCAGTGGGTTCAATCCGGTTTATTTAAAGGGGGTGGGGTTTCAGAGGAATTTTAGTTTTACAACAAAACCAAGGGGAAAGTATTGATATCTACTGTTTTCTCCTCAGTCCCCTCTCACAACATACACACATAACCAACTATCATCTCTCACCAGAAGAGTGCATTTGTTACAATGGATGAAGCTACACTGATAAAGTATTATCAACTGAAAGTCATTTATTTCCTTAGCTCTGAAACTGGAACAAACATTGAAATGATGGTGTGTGAAACATTGAACAACATCTTTCAAGCCAGTTGTTTTTTGTTTTTGTTTTTGCTTTTGTCTTTTGTCTCTTCTTTTTTCAGCAATGGGAATGAAACCCCGGGGTGGAAGGTGGCTACTGAGCTACATCCCCAGCCCTTTTTACTTTGAGATAGATAGGGTCTCACTAAATTGTCCAGGATAGCCTCGAATTTGCAAACCTCCTGCCTCCATCTGGGGAGTTGCTGATACTACAGGATTGTGCCACTGCCAGAGGCTTTAGCCAGTAATTTTGGGGAGGGGGGACTACGCTGGGTAGGAGGGATTGAACTCAGCAGCACTTAACCATTGAGTTATGCACTCTTAAAACTCAGCCCTTTTTGTTTTTTCCTTTGAGACAAGGCTCACTAAGTTACCTAGAACCTAGTTAAGTTTGACTTGCAATCCTCCTGCCTCAGCCTCCTGAGCCACTGGGATTAAGGGGGTGTGCCACCTCTCCTGGCTTCAAGTCAATAATTTAAAAACTGTGGGTCATCAGATACGTTTTTTAAAAACAGGGCCAGATTTTAAAACTAAAATAGTTTTTTGTAATAAATATTCGATTTTATTATTAGTGATTATTTTTAAAAATAGGTTTAAATATATGAAAGCAGTGCTTACATAGCTAGGATACTATGCCAACCTTCTGTTTCAAGAGTTTTGTTGTTTTTCTAGGGATTGAACCCAGAGGGATCTACCACTGAATTACATCCCCAGTCCGTATTTGTTTGTTCATTTTTGAGAGTCTGCTAAATTGCCCAGGCTGACATTAAATTTGCCATCCTTCTGCTGTGGCCTCCATGGTCGCTGGAGTTGTAGGTATTCACCACTACATCCGGCCTTTTTTTCCAAGTTTGTTTCTTTTGTTTTGTTTTTCCGGTACTGGGGATTGAACCCAGGGCCACTGTACTACTGAGCTATAGATCCACCCTTTTTATTTTTATTTTGAGACACGGTCTCGCTAAATAGCCCAGGCTGGCCTCAAATTTGCGATGTTCTTGCCTCAGCCTCCCTGAGTCGCTGGGATTATAAAATCTTCTAGACTTTTTGATGCGTGGGTTGGGTCACGTTATAAAAGTGATTAGCTCACGCCTGTAATCCCAGCACTTGGGAGGCTGAGGCAGGAGGATCGCGACTGAGGCAGGAGCCTCAGCAACTCAGCGAGGCCCTAAGCAACTCAGTGAGACCCTGTCTCTAAATAAAATACAAAATAGGGCTGGGGATGTAGCTCAGTGGTGAAGTGTCCCTGGGTTCAATCCCCAGTACAAAAAAAAAAAAAGTGATCAGCTTTTTGAGGTACAATTAAAAACGTTTCCTAGGCACTAAGATGCAGAGTAGTCAAGGTGGGTGTTTAATTGGGCGAGGCGCACAGTGGGAGGTAGGGAGAAGTCCCACGCCTGAAAAGGAACACCCACACGATCGACGCCATGGACTAGGTCAAAGCACGCTCCCAAGATTAAGAGACCCATTGGCTAAAACTGCAAGGTTCCGCCCACGGCGCCCAGCCGCCAATGACTGCGCGGCGAGGGTGGGGCGGGGCGGGTCAGGGGCGGAGCGAGCCTCGCGCGGGCTCCTTAAGTAGCGGCTGCGTGAGCCCACTAGCAGAGTACTTCTACGACGGCGCTCTTGGGTGGTGCAGAGCCTGATAGGTCCGGCGCGCAGAATCTTCGCAGAACCATGTCTCGGCAAGAAGCAGGAGCCAACGCTTCCTCTTGGGTCGTTGCTTCCCGGCGAAACTCGACTGTGCCTCGGGCTCCGGAGAGGAGACCGGCGGAGGAGCTGAATCGACGAGGTCGAGGAAGTAGTAGGGGCGGCAGAGGTGGCGGCTGGAGAGACCCCTCTGGCCTCCCTGAGGCTGTGGCGGCTGGTCGCGGGGAACCGCCGCTCTGCTTTGGATTCAAGAACGACTTGGTCGGAGCGGTGATCGGTGAGAGCAAGAGAATGGGTGTGGCAGGCAAGGGTAGGGAGGAATATGGGTGGGGCCCGGGCAAGAGTACCCCTCTTCATTTGCTCTTCCTCCTATTAGCTGCCATCTAATGAGATACAGATCTCTCTCTGGGATAATTTCTAAAACCTTCTGGGGCTCGAATAGTTTAATGCATGTTTTGATATTTATAGAAAGGTTTTGGGGGAGTTAACTCCTAGAAGACTAGATTATCTTTGGGAAAAAGAGGGATGCTTTAAAAGATCAGGTCTTAGGACAGACAACTTACTCTCAAATGACTCAGTTTTCAACATTTAACAAGTAGGTGTAAAGTGAGGCCACTGTACTACATTGCACTCGCTTTGTTGAATCTGTATCTAACACTGTGTGTATTGAGCACTTGCATGTGTGCTGGGGATTGAACCCAGGACTTAGTGAATACTAAGCACACACTGTATCACAGAGCTACATCCCTAGCTTCTGATCCAATTACTTTTAACTGTGATATAAAATCATAACAAAATATTAATTTTTGGCAGTGCTGGGGATGGAATCCAGTACCTCATGAATGCTAAGGAAATCCTAGGACTAATCCACAAACCCAGCTCCAACTTTTTTTTTAATTGTACAGTTCTGTATTAACAATTAGGGTAAAGTTGCATCCCAGATCTCTAGAGCTTGCATGATTGAAACTATGACCATTGTACACCTCCATATCCCAGGTTCCCATTCTTGGCAACCACCATTCTGGATGAGTTTGGTAACTTTAGATATTTAAGTATGTACAGTTATGAAGTAATTCTTTTGTGATCAGCTTATTTTACTTAGCTTAATGTGCTAAAGCTTTAACCATTTTTTTAGCATATAACAGAATTTTCCTTTTAAGGCTGAGCCATATTCCATTTATCCATTGCTGAGCACTTGGGGTTCCTTCCACCTTTTGACTATTGTGAAAGTGCTTTTATAAACAGTGCAAAAATCCCTTGACACACCCAGTTTCGGTTCTTTTGGATGTATACCCTGAAGTGAAAATGCTGGACTATATCAGGCTCCTCCAAAACTCTACTGGAGATGGAACCCAGGGTCTTACATATGGTAGGCAAGATCTCACTATTGGTGAGGGCATCACTAATTTGTGATCCTCCTGCCTCTGCCTCCTGAGTCTTTGGGATTACAGGTATACAGCATCACACCTGGTTCTTTTTTTTTTTTTTAACTCTATACTGTTCATAGTGGCTGTACTATTTATTTTATAATCCCACCAGTAGTACACAAGGGTTCCAATGTCTTATTATTTTTTTCTTTGTCATAATCACCATTCTAACAGGTATGAGGTGATGTATCATCCTGTGGTTTCAATTTCTATCTGCATTTATCTAATTAGTGATATCAGGCATCTTAGATTCCTGTTGGTTCTTTGGGGAAGTGTCTGCTTAACTCCATTGCCTTCTTATTTACTCTTTCCTGTCCTAGGGATTGAACCCAGGGACTTTACCACTAAGCTCCATCCATGGCCCTTTTTATTTTGAGGCAGGGTTTCACCAAGTTAGAGCCTTGCTAAATTTCTGAGGCTGGCCTTGAACTTGCAATCCTCCTGCCTCAGTCTTCCTAGTCACTGGGATTACAGGTATGCTCCACTGTGCCCAGCTATTGACCTTTTTTTTTAAACTGAATTTTTGTTGTGAACAGTTGTTCTAGTGTGGATCCATTAGTTTTTTTGCATAGGTTGTGGAAGGGTCCTTAGACTCCACTGCTGAGAAAGAAGCCTCCTACCACCCACGAAAATTTGTAATACTTGGGAAAATTTGGATAAAATAATTTTGGGAAGAGCTAGACAAGATTCTTTGAGGAAAGTAGGTATAATACCTTTTGATTTCAACTTATTATATTCATATTCCTTCTTTCTTTTAAAAACAGGTCGTGGAGGGTCAAAAATAAAAGAAATCCAAAATACGACAAACACCAGAATACAGGTAAGTCATCTTTTTTTTTTTGGTGTGTGTGTGTGTGTGTGTGTGTGTGTGTGTGTTTATGCTGGGGATTGAACTTAGTGGTGTTTTACCAGAGGTACATCTCAGGTTTTTTTTTTTAACATAAAATATGCTTTAATTTCTTGTAAAAAGAAAAGCCCTATAAGCAACTACTAAAAACAAGGGCTGTTTTAGTCAGTTTTTTGGTCTTTTTTTAATAAGGGTCTCAATGACTTGAGGTTATCACTAAATTGCTGAGGATGGCCTCAAACTTGCCATCCTCCTGAGCCACATGGATTGCAGGCATGCACTGCCATGCCCAGCTGTCATCTGTTCTTAAACCCTAAAAAGCATAGTTCATTCCTAAGGGAAGACCTAACTCTAGTTTCTGCTTAGTTATTAACATACTGTCAAGTTGCCAAAGCTCTTCATAATGATTGTCAAGAATTTATCTGAGGTGAGGCAGAAACTCTTGGTGGGGAAGGTGTGATGGAGCAAAGCTGCTCACAACCTGCCAGCCAGGAAGCAGAGAGAGGGAGAAAAAGCCAGAAGTATAAATCTTTAGATTTGATCTACACTTAAGAATTGTATCTGTGGATATTCATCATGCCCAAAATGACTCCCTTTCTGAGCCCCCTGCCCCCAAAACCCTGACAGGCTTCTGTGTCCCAATGTTAGTGCGAGAGAATGGTATCATTTACTAAGTTCTCAAGCCAGACATCTGATTACCTTCTGTGGTACTTCCTTCTTCACCAGTCTTGTCTGTTCACTGTACTTCTCAAGGGAAATGTCATCATTAGTATTCTACCTTAACTATACATTCTGCTTCCATTCTTCTCCCTCTCTAAATTCTCTAGTAGAGTCTGAGCAGTCTTTCTAAAACACAAATTGCATTCACATTCCTTTCCTGCATAAAATCTATCATGGTATCTTAGCCTCCTCAGCATGGTCCAATAACCTCCCTTACTGTCCTGAACACCACCACCCATTTCCAGATGCTCTCCTATTGGTGTGATCGTACAAGTAACTCTTACTCATTTAGGTAAGCTTAGTTATCACATCAGGGTGGTCTAAGGCTTCCTGCCCGCCTGCTCTCCATTCTATGTAGGTGTCCCTTTTCCATTTCAACATTTTATGACTGCCTCATTTAAGTACTTACACAAAGTTGTTTCTGTAAACCCTGCAGAAGATGAGCATTGATTCACCAGCCTAAGACAGCATATGGCGTATAGTAGTTTCTAGACAACTCTTCAGTGAGATTATCTGCTGTTGGGCATGTTTAAAGGTGTTAAAAATTATATCCCCTTGCCGGGCGTGGTGGCGCACGCCTGTAATCTCAGCAGCTCAGGAGACTGACACAGGAGGACAGCGAGTTCAAAGCCAGCCTCAGCAACTTAGTGAGGCCCTAAGCAACTCAGTGAGACCCTGTCTCAAAATAAAAACAAAAAGGGGCTGGGGATGTGGCTCAGTGGTAAGGTGCCCCTGGATTCAATCACAGATACCAAAATAAAAAAGAAATTTACCTCCATAATAGCATACATGTCTAAGTAGAGAACTGCATGGAGTTGAAAATTTACATAACCTGACAGTTCAATAAATTTTTATCTAGCTGGGACCAGTGGCTTATGCCTATAATCCCAATGACTCAAGAGGGTGAGGCAGGAGGTTCACAAGATTGAAGCCAGCTTGGGCAACTTAGACCCTGTCTCAAAATAAGAAAAAAGGGCTGGGGATGTTGCTTAGTGATGGAGAGCACCTGGGTTCAATATCCAGGACAAATAAAATGATAAAGAACGTAAATTTTTATTTACATAATTTAGTTTAATCCACTTCAGCCCTACAATTCTGTAAGATAAGTGTAACAAAATAGTCCCATCTTATAGATGAAAGAATTCAGACTTAAAGTATTATCACCTGTGAGATTAATGTTCTAATTTTCCCTCTAACACTAGTTGAATTATTTTATTTTTGACCATACTGGGGAGGGAACTGAGTGACCCTTTACCACTGAGCTATATCCACAGACTTTTCTATGTTTTATATAAAAATCAGGTCCAGGGGCTAGAGCTGTGCTCAGTGGTGGAGTGCTTGCCTAGCACACACAAGGCACTGGATTCAATCCTCAGCATCACATAAAAATAAAGTTATAAATCAAAACCACCTTAAGATTTCATCTTACCCCAATTAGAATGTCTTTTATCAAGAACACAGGCAACAACAGGTGTTGGCGAGGATGTGGGGAAAAGGGTACACTCTTACATTGCTGGTGGGAGTGCAAGTTGGTGCAGCCACTCTGGAAAGCAGTGTGGAGATTCCTTAGAAAACTTGGAATGGATCCACCATTTGACCCTGCTATCCCACTCCTTGGCTTATACCCAAAGGACTTAAAATCAGATTGCCTCAGTGATGCAGCCACATCAATGTTCATAGCTGCTCAATTCACAATAGCTAGATTATGGAATCAACCTAGATGCCCTTCAGTAGATGAATGGATAAAAAAACTGTGGCATATATACACAATGGAATATTACTCAGCTATAAGGAAGAATAAAATTATGACATTTGTAGGTAAATGGATGATGTTGGAAACTGTTATGCTAAGTGAGATCAGCCAATCACATAAATCCAAAAGCCAAATGGTCTCTCTGATAAATGAATGATGATGCATAATG
>JAJEJO010001099.1:111762-134208 GCA_020662805.1 Glaucomys volans
AAAATAAAATAAAATATAAGGGCTGGGGCTATAAAAAAATAAATAAATAAAATAAAGTTATAAAATTTTTTTAAAAAGATATGTATTTTAAAAAAGAATAGGGTCTAAGTAAGTTGCCCAGGTAGCCTTGAACTTGAAATCCTCCTTACTCAGACTCCTGAGTTCGTGGAATTATAGTGAGGGTGCCACCACATCCAGCTTGAATTAATTTCTCTAGTTGTACGTTTTTTAATCTACAGATTGTCCTGCTACTCGCCATCCAATCAGGAATTAAATCCCAGAGTGGATATAACAAGACTTCACTTCACTTTAGAAATTAGATATTAAACTATAGTAATACTATATACTATTATTACTTGAAGTTGAGTGACTGTTTGGGATAGGTGTAAGGGGACTTCATTCTCACCTATCCAGCTATTCTTCCTCTTACATCCAGATAATAAAAGGAAATCCTGAGGCAGAAGTCAAAATTTTTGGCAACAAGGCAATGCAAATAAAAGCAAAGGCAATGATAGAAAATTTTGTTAAAAAACAAGAAAATTACAATCCAGAACGCAGAGTTGGTAAGTAACTTTTGTCCTTTAAAAAATTTTAAAATTCTTTGTTATAAGAAATTCCTTTCTTGAGACTTAGGCTTAGATTTTCATAATCTAGTTACATATTTTTTTTTCTACAAAAGGTCAGATTTCTTTCCTCAAATTAAAAATTCATGTCTGTGGTTAAGTTTAGCTCTACTTTCACCTACAGGTAATTGACAATAATCCTTTGATATACTTACCACAATATTAATGGTGAGGATTGGTCCTGGGCTTCTGCCTCTGGTTTCTTCCCTAGATCTACAATGACTTTGAAAACTGCTTAATCATTTTAAATATTAGAAATCCAAAATCTAGAGAAAAAGCCATTATTGAACCATATCTAGATGCAAGATGAAAGTAAAAAGAACAGAAACTTGTGTTCTAATGGCCACATTTCTCCTCCTTAGTGTTTCTTGGAATGTAACCTAAGAAGGCATCATTATCTGTCAAGCTGGGGTAATATAACATACAGTATTTTAGCATACACTAGACTCTTCCTAATTTCTTTTACTAGTAAATAAAATTTTTTCATAAGCTGATAAATGACAACAAACCCATGTTACTGGATTGTCGTGGTACTATATTATGATCCCTCTCCCCACCATTTTTTTTTTTTATTGGGGATCTTCTTGCACATGCTAGGTTAACAAAAAAATGAATTTTATATTTCAAGAATTGCTTTTTGTTTTCAATTTGTTTTATTTTGTGGTACTGGGGATTAAAACTCAAGGTCTCATACTTGCTAGGCAAGCAGTCTACCACTGAACTACATCCCTTGCCATTTTTTAAAAAATTTTATTTTGACACAGTTTTGCTAAGTTACCCAAGCCAGCCTTGAACTCGATCCTCCTGTCTCAGATTCCAAGTAGCTGGGATTACAGGTGTGCATCAATACACCCACTTGTGATTCTTAAACACAGAATAGAAAAATAGCTTTGAGGGGCTGAGGTTGTGACTCAGTGGTAGAGTGCTTGCCTAGCATGTATGAGGCACTGGGTTCAGTTCTCAGCACCACATATTAATAAAGGTCCATTGACAACTAAAAACATGTTACAAAAAAAAATAGCTTTGAGGATTTTATGCAGACAAAATTTATTATAAGACTAATTTGGTATAAATATTTTAACAGATATTGTTGCATTCCAACCTGCTGGAAGAAATGCAAGCACAAATGACAGTGTTACAGAAGATCAACCATTGATAGATTGGGATCAAATTCGAGAGGATGCGGTGAAATGGGAAAAAAAAAAGTGGGCAGGTCTGTAACACATCCTAAGATTTACATGTGCTTTTAGGTACTTCAGTTCTTCTCTGTAAGATATCTGCCATATTTTTAGTAATGAAATTCAAATGAAAAATAGAAAACTTTAATTTGTCATTGATCTCTAGGTCATGATTATATCTATATTGTTTGTGTTGTGTTTCTGTTTTATAAATGGAAAACTAAATATTAAGCTTATACCTTACTTGAGTTAACTCACTGTAAAAAGGTTAAGAAAAAGGGAAGAAAATCAGGCCCAAGGGTTAAATGTGAAATGACTAAACATGACAACCATAAGTTGTTGTGGTGGTTGACCAAAATTTATCTTGGAATGACCTGACTGACAATAGTGAGAAAAAGGGAAAACCATTAAATCATAAAAAGCATAATTTATTGAGATGGGTTTTTGTCAGACTTTTTTTTTCTTTCAGTACTGGGAATTGATCCCATGGGTGCTCTACAATTGAGACCAGTGTCTCACTAATTTGACAAGGCTGGCCTCCAACTGTGAGCCTCTTGCCTCAGCCTCCTGAGTTCACTGGGATTACAGGCATGCACCACCCCATCAGGCATTTTGAAATTCAATTATTTACTTATTTATGTGGGGATTGAACCCAAGGGTGTTTTACCACTGAGCTAAATCCCCAGCCATTTTTATTTTTTATAAATTGCTGAGACTGGCCATGAACTTGTGATTCTGCCTCACCCTCCTGAGTCACTGGGATTACAGGCAAGTGCCATGCACTTGACCATTTTTGAATTTTAAATGAAATTGTACACATGGTATATTAGATCTGGGTATGTTTTAGGCAATTAGTGAGGCTACAGCTTTTATATTAAATTAAAAAGTAATCACTAATATAGAATGATCAAATTATAATATAAGTGACTAACATCACTGTTAGCACATCTGCTTGTTAAGTTTCCAGAGCTACCTCAAAAATAGATCTGTTGGATTTGGTATGGGAAGCCAGTGGAAAGATTTAAGTTTGGAAGACGTGTCATAGGCATATAAGATAAATTGCTGAGAAAGCAGAATAATAATGAAAATTTAATTCCTAAAAAGTAATGATATGAACTGTTAAGTCTGAGGGCAAACATCATAAATTGTGTTTTCTGTCTTGTAAAGTACACTTTACTTTATTTGAAACTTCAATATTAAAGAGCTCTTTCCTGGGTGAAAAATTACAAAGCAAAAGGAAATCTAGACTGGAATAATTTTTGGCGGTAAAGCATAAATTCTCTAAAATTATCTATGTGTATGTTGAACTCAATAGGTAGTTTAGTTTGTTTCGGTGACTTTGAATAAATATTTATTAAATGTAAATTCTTATTACCAAAATTTGAATTTTCATCTCTATCCCAGATTTACCTCCAATCAAGAAAAACTTTTATGTTGAATCGCCAACAACAAGCTCCATGTCGGAGATGCAAGTAAATGCCTGGAGGTGTGTAGTTTATTGTTAAGCTAATTGTGCCTTTGCATGATTGTTATTAGTATTAACTATTTAGGCAAAGATCGAAATGATTGCATCTGAAAACTATGCTGGCTTTCCATATTTATTCAAATGAAAATGAGAACTTTCCATATTTATTCAGATGAAAACTTGCTAGCATCCTATGTATTTTAAAACATTGGTATCCAATAAAATATATTATAATGATGGAAAATAGCTTTTGTGTCTGGAGTAAACATATATAGCTATTAAGCACTTACATGTGACTAATATAAGCTGAGAAACTGGATATAATCATGATGCTGCTAACAATGTATCAGTCACCAGTGTACTACATATATGATAGGTGGTACCATAAGATTATAATGGATCTACCCAGGTGTGGTGGTACACATGTAATCCCATTGAGGGATCCAGGCTGAGGAAAGAGGGTGTTTAGGAGTAAATTGCTGAGACTACCTTAAACGTGGAATTTCCCTGCCTTTTTTGAGATAGGATCTTACTAAACTGCTTAGAGCCTCACTGAATTGCTGAGGTTCACCTTGAACTTAAGATCTCCAGTGTCAGCCTCCCTAGTTGCTGGAAATTTTTCATCCATGAAACTTATTGGTCCACTCAAAATACTAATTTTCCTCTCTCCTCTGCAACTCTTGTCAGATAGGTTGGAAGATGGGCTTCTATTTCTATTTCTTAGGATATTTCACTATAAATTTTCCAGTAGTCTAATTTTAATCATTTGCAGTAGAATTTCTTTCTTTCTTTTTTTTTTCTTTTTTTTTTGGTACTGGGGATTGAACCCAGGGCACTCAACCACTGAACCACATCCCCAGCCCTGTTTTGTATTTTATTTAGAGACAGGGTCTCACTGAGTTGCTTAGGGCCTCGCTAAGTTGCTGAGGCTGGCTTTGAACTCACGATCCTCCTGCCTCAGCCTCCCAAGTGCTGGGATTACAGGCGTGCGCCACCGCGCCCGGCTAGTAGAATTTCTAAGTAATAAACTGTTTCTAGAAATTTCTTTCTTGGGGAGTAAAGTGACCTAAGCTATTAATCCCGTTTTTTTTTCTGTAAAGGAAGGAAAATTTTAATATAACATGTGACGACTTGAAAGATGGTGAGAAGCGTCCTATCCCCAATCCTACCTGTAAATTTGAAGATGCCTTTCAATCTTACCCTGAAGTTATGGAAAACATTAAAAGGGCAGGTTTCCAGAAACCTACCCCAATTCAGGTATGCATTCCTTTATTCGAGTGTTTCACTGAATGTTTTCCCCCAAGCAATATCTGATATTAAATCACCATAGAGTAACTGTCTTATGAATATTCTCCTAGTTCTGTCACTCCCACCAAAGCCTTGCATTCAAAATTGTTAAATGAAGTATGGAGCTGGGATGAGGACAGAAAGACATAAGGAGAAGAGATATGCTTTTTTACAGTTTATCATTCTTTTTCAGTCGCAGGCATGGCCAATAGTTCTACAAGGAATAGATCTTATTGGAGTAGCACAAACTGGAACGGGGAAGACGCTCTCCTATTTAATGCCTGGATTTATTCATCTAGACTGTCAACCATTGTAAGAAATCCTTTGCGTTCTCTTCAAGGGTTTCAATGCTATAGACAACAAAAATGTAAAAAAGATTCCTTTATTTATTACATTAATCAAAAAGGAATGCCTTGTCTCTAGCAAGTAACACTTAATACAGTGCTGATGAATGTATAAATTGACAATATTTTTAGGAAGCAATAGGTAATGTCTACAAAAGCCTTAATAGAGAAACACTGAATTCGAATTACTTAAATTATCATGTTCAATACAGTTCTTTCTTCAATGAGAAAATGTTTCACATTTATTTTAAATAAAAATGTTAATGAACAGGCCATGTTAAATGAAAAAGTGGGTATTTGGAACTTGGGTTTATTCTGTTATTTCTATTTTGTAGGTAGGGGAGGACAAAATACTTATTCTAGGCCAGATCTTAAAATGCATACTGTACCATTCCCTGTTATGATCTGCACTGACAAGAGAATGTGCCATAACAGCAGCTCTACTGGAAGCTTGCAAATGCCTGCTACATGGTTCCCATGAGTTCATATGGCCTCTGTCATTGGTACAGTTAGTGAGGCATTCCATCCTCATAGTACAAGACCCCTTAAACAGATTCATTTTGTGCAGAGACAAGGGAAGACTGGTATATTGATTGTTCCTCATTTAAATCATGATTTAAACTCTATCAGAATTTACTACTTTATTTGGAACATTGAGTTTTTATGGTCTGACTTCCTGTATTTCCCCAATTTATGGTAACTATTGCTTTTGTAATCAAATAATTTATAAAAACTTACCATAACATTAGCTTATTTTTTTTTGAACTGGGGATTGAACTCAGGGGCACTTGACCCCTGAGCCACATCCCCAGCCCTATTTTGTATTTTATTTAGAGACAGGGTCTCACTGAGTTGCTTAGAGCCTCGCTAAGTTGCTGAGGCTGGCTTTGAACTTGTGATCCTCCTGACTCAGCCTCCCAAGTGCTGGGATTACAGGCGTGCACCACCACGCCCGGCATGTTCGCTTATTTTATTTGGCATGTGAAGAACAGTAAGCCAAAGTGTACTGAAGGACATTGTAATCATATCTTAAAAGGTGCAAATGTCTCTCCACTTATGTCCATCTTTGACACTCATTGCTGTAAATTTTTGGACTAAGTGTACTGTGCATCTGAGATAGGCAATCTTTTTCTTTCCAAAGAACTAGAGAGAAAAGGAATGGACCTGGCATGTTAGTCCTTACACCAACTCGGGAATTAGCACTTCAAGTTGAAGCTGAATGTTGTAAATATTCATATAAAGGTCTTCGAAGGTAAGTGTCTTCGGCCAATTCTGTGTCAGTATAATAAAATATTTAGCTATTTGTAGTACTGGGGACCTAATTCAGGTTTTTGCATATACTAAGGAAGTATTCACCACTGAGTGAGCTATTTCCCCAGACCATAAATTGTATATTAATGGGGTACCATTGTGATATTGTAATATATGAACACATTGTTTTTTGTTTGTTTTGTTTTTGGTACTGGGGATTGAACTCAGGGGCACTCCACCACTGAGCCACATCCCCAACCCTATTTTGTATTTTGGAGACTGGGTCTCACTGAGTTGCTTAGCGCCTCGATAAATTGCTGTGCCTGGCTTTGAACTCGAGATCCTCCTGTCTCAGCCTCCCAAGCCGCTGGGATTATGGATGTTCGCCACCGTGCCCAGCCATAAACACATTGTATAGTATTTAAATCAGAGCAAACATCTTTCCTCAAATATTTATACATTCACTTATGTATTTATTCTATAGGTACTGAACACATGATGCTTTACCCCTGAGCTAAATTTCAAGCCCTTTTTTATTTTGAGACAGGGTCTAAGTTGCAGGCTGTGGTCTGGAATTGCCAATCCTTCTGCCTCAGCCTCCTATGTCACTAGGATTAAGGATTTGTACTTTAGAAATTTGTAAATTTATACATCCTCTTTTCACATATTTAGAAGCTAAAGAGCTTAACATGGGTTAGGCATTTTATTCACTACTGATCCAATCAACAATAGCTGTGTAGTATGGTCAAGTCATGGTACACGGTTCTTTATCTTGCACCACTATGAACTGGTGGTTGTGGATTGTTCTTAGAAAGGTATCTGATACTTCATCTTATTGTATACCCAGAATGCATAGGTTGGTTGAGATTTTCAGTTATGATGAGATATTCTTTGTCTAAATATGAACCTCTGGCTTTTTTTTTAAAGTGTTTGTGTATATGGTGGTGGAGATAGAGATGGACAAATACAAGATGTTTCCAAAGGTGTAGACATCATTATTGCAACTCCTGGAAGACTGAATGATCTTCAAATGAATAACTTTGTGAATCTGAGAAGTGTAACGTACTTGGTAATCATGTAGAAATTGGGAATGTTGGGAGGAAAAAAAACTGTTTCCTAAAATTTTAGAATGGCTAATATAATGGTTTTAGATTCTAGGAATATTTTCCATTAACTTTAGTATGTTGTAAGGATTGGAAAATGTAGTTAATTACAAAGGAATTATTAAAATCTACTTGGATGTTTAGGTATTTATTCTCATTAAATAGATTTAGAAGACACTGGAAAGCCAACCAAAACAAATCAGTGTTCTTATGACATCCAGTGGCTTATTTTGATCTTTAGGGAAATAAGGGATTCTTGGGTTTTGATTTTTTGTGCTAGGGATTGAATCCAGGGTGCTTTAACACCGAGGTATTAGCATCCCTAGTACTTTTTTTTTTTTTTTAAATTACAAAGGGTCTTAGTTACTGATTATCATGCCAAGTTGCTGAAACTGGCATGGAAGTTACAATGCTTCCTCAGCCTCCCAAGTTGCTGGGAATATAGGCATGAGCCACCATGCCCAGCAAAATGGTTATTATATTTGGAAAGAAAATATACATATTGGCTATTCATCTAATGAAGTACCTTCTTTATTGTTAATTCAGGTTTTAGATGAAGCAGACAAGATGCTGGACATGGGATTCGAACCACAGATAATGAAAATTTTGTTAGATGTACGCCCTGACAGACAGACTATTATGACAAGGTAGGTTTGCCTAATTTATGTAAAATAGGTCAGTGGATTAGAATCCCACTCTCATTGATTCTCCAGTATATTTTAGAGCCATCACTAGAAAGTATTTTGAGATCTTAGGTGAAAGAAAATATACCACGTCATCACTTAGTTTATCAACTCAGCATAAGCATAGATGATTGCTTTATTAACTATTCCTAAATTACAGATATGGCTTTTTATACATTTTTCTTGGAAAGACCTACATTGAATAAGGAATGACCTGTCCTTAGACATTCTACACCTATGTAACAATTTCTCCTGATTCTATATACTTTGTCTTCATTCCATTAAAGATAGTGTAAAACCGAGGGAATACACTAAATTTCTTCACTCTTTGTATAATCTTGCCATTTCAAGAAGTGAAATTTAATTTCATTGTAATTACTATAAAGTACAAAATATGTAGGCTCGTTCATTTTATATATGGTTGAAGAAGCATTTAAATTTTATTTATCCTTTGCTGTACTTAATGATGCATATTTGTGGTTTTTGTTTTTGTTACTGGGGATTGAGTCCAGGGGCACTTAACCAAAGAACCACATCACCAGCCCTATGTATATTTTATTTAGAGACAGGGTCTCACTGAGTTGCTAAGGGTGGCCTCAAACTTGTGATCTTCCTGTACCAGCCTACCAAATTGCTGGGATTATAAGCTTATGCCACCATGCCCAGCAAAAAGGTTTGTATGTGATATCAGCAAAAGGCTGATATTGTATGAAAAGTACTCATTTTGTGTGTGTGTGTATTTGGTTAACACTAATTTCTTTTTTTTCTTCTGGTATTGGGGATTAAATCTAAGGCTTCATGCATGCATGGATCTACATCCCCTTCCTTTTTTACTGTCTCATTAGGGTCTCATTAGGTTGACAAAGCTGTCCTTGAACTTGGGATCCTCCTACCTCAGCTTCATTAGTAATTCTCATTACAGGCATGTGACACCATGCCTAGCTATAATTTTTTTTTTTAAACTGGGGATTAAACCCAGAGGCACTTTACCCACCCCCACTTTTTTTCTTGGTCTCACTAAGTTGCTCAGGGCCTACTTATGTTGCTGAGGCTGGCTTTGAGATCCTGCTGCCCCAATCTCTCAAACTGCTGGGATTACAGGCGTGTACTACCACACTCAGCTTGTAAAAACTTTTATTTAAACCTATATAAAATTTTCTAGTAGCTTTACTATATTTAGCTCAGTAATTCTTAGTCAAAGTTCTGTAACATATGCATTATCAAAAAGATAGGAAATAGTAAACTTAGCTTTCACCATAAACTTGATTAATAGTAAGGTTAAGAAATTATAAATTTAATATGTATTTATATTAAATTTTTAATATGGGTGTATCTTTATTTTCAGTGCTACTTGGCCATATGCTGTCCGTCGACTTGCACAGTCTTATTTGAAAGAACCGATGATTGTCTATGTTGGTACTTTGGATCTAGTTGTAAGCTTGTTTTTTATTTACTAATACTAGTATGTTTATTAAGGGTTTTTCATATGACATTTAAACACATTGCTAAGTGGTTAGTACTAGGTGAACAAAGCCCTGGGTTCAATCCCTAGCAGCAAAAATTCCACAACAAAAGCAAAAAAGAAAAACAACCAGTCAGTTTTGGCCTATCTGCTTGGCCTACTCAATTTTAGAGTCGATCACATGCACATAGAATTTTATCCCTATATCCATATACTTCAGTGTATATGTCTAGTAAGATTCATATTAATATAACTACAGTACCTTTATGACATTTAAAATTGTAATAATCCCTAAATATTATCAACTATCAAGTTCATATTTATTTATGTCATTATCAACCCTGTTTAGATCAGGATCTATACCCAAGTCCACATATGTGTATATATGGAAATCTAGTGTTCCCTTCTTATGAAGTGAAAATTGATCATTGAATTCAAACATTCTTAGTCCAACCCCCAGTAAAAAGCTTTGAAAATTCAGCAAAGTAGCAGATTATAAAATCAACTTAGCAAAATTTAGTGGCTTTCCTATATACCAATAGTGAATCTGCTGAGAAAGAAATCAGGAAAACAATCCCATTTGTAATAGTCTAAAAACCTAGGAATAAATCTAACTATGGAGTTGAATGACTTACCTTGAAAACCTATAGAGTTCTGAAGAAATAAACTGAAGAAATTAGAAGATGGAAAGATTGGCTATTACTTACTCTCAAGATAGCCCACATTCTTCTTGAATGTGCTTTGACTTTCCTAAGTAAACCTGTCTCTGCCTCTGGAAAAATAAATATGGAAAGATCTCACATGTTCATGGATAGGCACAATTAATATTGTTAAAATGGTCATTACTTACCTGGGTCATTAATTACCAAAAGCAATCTACAGATTGAACACAATTCTCATCAAAATACCATTGACAGTTTTTCAGAGCATTAGAAAAAACAGTCCTAAAGTTTACCTGTAAGAATAAAAGACCCAGAAAGGAAAGGAGGTAGTGGTAATCTCAAAAAATAAAAAAATAAAAAAATAAACAACGGAAATTAAAAAGAGAGGGAGGACCAATAGAGTAGAAAAAAAGGACAAAGGGGAGAAAGGAGAGAAAAAAAACACTGTAAAATGAATCCTATCATTATGCTATGAAAATGTGCCAGTAAAAAATGTGGTAAAAAGGTGACCCATTAATTAATCATTAACAGATCATTGCTGAGGCAGGAGATGTAGCCCAGTGGTAGAACACTTGCTAGTATGTGCAAGGCACTCCAAAAAAGGAAAGTAGGTTTTTCCTAGCCCCATATTTCATTAGAGATTTGCAGGAGGGGATCAAATATTTTTATGAAACCACTAACCATTCAGGAAAGTCTCTATAAATGCTGAATTTTCCCTCTTTCATTAAATGCTTAGTAAAATCTTATCTATGTAAACAAATACTTTCATTATGGGTTGAAGAAGGGCACCAGTAGTATTCTGAAATTTTTTTATTAAATAGGTCAAAAATCAAAATACTAACTCTATTCAGAGTCCTCTTTTGTAGTTGACTGCTCTACATTTTAAGTGGTACCCAGAATTCAGAATGATACTAAGTTGCTGAAGCTGACTTTGAACTTGTGATCCTCCTGCCTCAGCCTCCCAAGTGCTGGGATTATAGGCGTGTACCACCGCGCCCAGCCAGAATGATACTTTTCAAAAGCTTGAAATTAGCTGTTATTTTCCTAATCATTGCTTTTAGCATACTCTGCCAAGTATTCAAGTGTCCTCAACACTTGAATAAATAAGTGAAAGCAGATAATTTTACTAGAGTCTTTGCTTTTTTTGGTAATTAACCAAAATTGCATTTTGAACTAAATGGTGTCTCATTCACGCTTATATACTCTGATCTTTGAATCTTTCAGGCTGTAAATACAGTGAAGCAAAATATAATCATCACAACAGAGGAAGAGAAACGAACTCATATTCAAACTTTTCTAGAGAGTATGTCACCTAAAGACAAAGTTATTGTCTTTGTCAGCAGAAAAGCAGTGTAAGTATTTTCTCATGCTTGCATTAAAGGCAGCCAAATTGATTTGCTTAGGAATATTTGTTTTTTTAATTAATTTCAAATGGGGGCAACTTGTCCTGTACAATGTTATTCAACTTTTTGCTAATAGAAGTAAAGCTAGTGAGTTGATGGTGTCATTGAGAATAAGCACTTAAGGTCTCTGTCTTACCTTTTCTTTCAGTGCTGATCACTTATCAAGTGACCTAATTCTCAGACACATATCAGTAGAGTCTCTGCATGGCAACAGAGAACAGAGTGATCGGGAGAAAGCATTAGAGAACTTTAAAACAGGTACATATATATAAATGTTTTCTGTTACAGGTAAAAGTAAGTCTAATTTCTGGGCTTTGCTGAATGACATAGTCTTTTCATGGAACTCATTTCCAAGTTAATATGTCTTCAGCATGCCTTGCTTCAAAATATACTTACTAGAGCTCTAAATATTAATCTGCTTTTCAGAACTAGGTAGCCAAGCTCCAAAAGGCTAATATTTAAACCTGTGTACCCAGGTGTTACTTTGCAGTGGAAGCTAGCTCAGTTTACCTAAAGGTATATATCTTTCTGACATTGGCCAGATGGTTCAGTGACCACTGGCTCAAGTATGTTATCTATTGTGCTGTAATTTGCCTCAGTTAAAAAATTCCATTACCATTTTTAATAAGCTTTTTAATGAAAGTAATAGTTCACCTGATTAATAATGGGAGGGCTGGGTCTGGTGGCTCATGCCTGTAATCCCAGCTACTGGGAAGATTGACAATGATCCCCACTGGAGATCAGCTCTGGCAACCTAGCAAGACACTGTTTTAAAATATAAAGGGCTGAGATATAGCTCAGAATACCTGGGTTTGATCCCCAGTGCCAAGAACAATAAAGGAACATGCATTTTGATTTGACTTTAATTGGTTTATTTGAGAATGATTTAATATTTATTTGGCTTTCACATTTTAGGTAAAGTGAGAATACTGATTGCTACTGATTTGGCATCTCGAGGTCTTGATGTCCATGATATCACACATGTATATAATTATGATTTTCCACGGAATATTGAAGAATATGTACACAGAGTAGGGAGAACTGGAAGAGCAGGGTAAGTAAACGTAATCTACCCTTGAAAGAGATTAATTCTGGATTCTCATCACTCTTAGAAAACCATATATTTCTCATATAAATTCTCTTCCTCCTCAGGACCTGCTTGGCTCCTTTGTCCCTGTTCATTTGGCCTGTGCCAGATTCAACTACACCCTAGATGTAGTTGATACTTTGTTTTTATATCTGTAGTGTCACAATACTGAGCTCTAACAAGTGATTACTTTGTTTTCAAATTGTTCAAATTGAGTCAGGTGTGGTGGAGCATACCTGTAATCCCAGCAACTCAGGAGGTTGAGGATGGCAAGTTCAAAGTCATCCTCAACAATTTAGAAAGGCACTAAGAATCCCTATCTCAAATAAAACAATAAGGACTGGGGATCAATAAAGTGCTCCTAGATTCCATCTCAGTACCAAAAAAAGTGTTCAAATTGGTAATGCTGAGAAAGGATCATTTCTTCCCTACCATCATATTCTTGTGTAATTTAAACAATTGTAGATTACAATCATTTCTTGTCATTCTCTAAACAAGGAAGTAAGCCTAGTATAGTATGGATTAATTGAGGTGCAATTGGCACACGCCTGTAATCTCAGTGACTCCAGAGGCTGAGGGAGGATTGCAAGTTTGAAGCCATCTTGGGCAAATCAAGCAAAATCCTGTCTCAAAAAGGGCTGGGGATATAGCTCAATAGTAGAGCACCCCTAGGCTCAATCCTGGGTAACAACAAATTTTTAAAAATTTGAATTAGGAAAAATATTATAATAACATAACAGTTTTAAATTTTTTTTCAGTACTGGGGATTCAACCCAGGTTCCTAGGCATTTTAGCCAGATGCTCTACCACAGAGCCTTATCCCCTGCTATATGTATAGCATTTATATTGTATTAGGTAATATAAGTATTCTAGGAATGATTTAAAGTATATAGGAGAATGAAAATATTATGCAAATGCTATGGCATTTTATATAAGGGACTTTATTATTCTCAGATTTTGGTATCCTCAGAAGTTCCTTTGAATACTGAGGAAATCACTGTATTTAGGTTCTAAAATGCTATTTGCATAACCCTAAATCTTAATGTATAATATGTATTTGGTCTTTGAGCAAAAAAGCTGTACCTATTTTTACATTATTTTCTATATTAACTAAATCATTAATACATATTAGAAAAGAAATTACATGAGTTTTTTCTTCCCACTTAAGGAGGACTGGCATGTCAATTACCCTTATCACTAGAAATGATTGGAGGGTTGCCACTGAATTGATTAATATTCTGGAAAGAGCAAATCAGGTGAGAACTCATTAGACATCTGCACCTTAGTGTTTCAGTCATTATGCCAGGTATTGGATTACATAGCTTATCCAGAAAAATAGATAAAAACAAATTTTTAAGATGTTATGAAGGCACATAACATGGCAAAGAATAGGAGCTATAGGAAATAAGTTGGGGTATATACTCTAATGTCCATGAGCAATGAAAACCCTGCTAAGGAAATCACCGGGTGGGAGTGGAAGTTAGAAGACGGGTAGGCATTCCTGCAGTAGAAATATTCAGGAGCAGAAGTGAGGCAATGTGTAGAAAATGATACCCCAAAAAAGGAGTATTAAGGGCACTGGGAAGAAGCTGAAGGGCTATTCAAGCAGTGGGGGAGCATAATGATGGGTATATTTTAAATCTGACTCATTTAATAGCCTGAAAATGGGTTTAAGGCTTAATAGGCAGATACAATTTTTTTTGGAAGATGTCATTTAATTTGCAGATTCTCTGAAATGATTTGGAGGCATGTTAGTATACTGTGGGATAGAAAGAACTTTGAATCCTAATCACATTTTTAATAATTGCAGAGTATTCCAGAGGAGCTTGTCCTAATGGCTGAGAGATACAAGGCAAATAAACTGAAAAAAGAAATGGAAAAAAAAATGGGAAGACCTCAAGGAAAGCCCCAGAAGTTTTATTAATTACTATATGTTGAAAAGTGGTACTAACCTACCAGAGGTAAAATTTAATGTAACATACTTTCAAATTCCCGCCTTTTAGAAACTAGACTTTGTTAGTATATTTATTAAAATCAGCATTATCTCCAAGAACCTCAAATTAGGTGTTATTCTTTCACCTATAAACAAGAAGTCTAGTTAATGAATCTTAAGTACTTTCATTAAATGTAGTAGAGTTGGGGCCCACATAGAGTTGGGCCTCTTATCCCAGCTACTCCTTAAGCAAAGGCAGGAAGATCAAAAGTTCAAGGCCAGCTTGGAAAACAGCAAGACCCATCAATAAAATAGAAGGGGCTGGGGCTTTGGCATAGTGGTAGAATGCTTGCTTAGCAGTATTTTGATTGTTTACACCAGTATTCAGGGATGTTGTTCTGTGATGTTAGTCTTTGTTGTTCTGTGATGTTAGTCTTTGACCTTAGTGTCAAGGTAATAGTGGCCCCCGTGTAATGGGGTTGAACATGTTCCCTGTACTTTTTGGAAGAGGGTTAGGGTATTAGTTTAATATTTAAATGTTTGCCAGAATTCAGTGAGGCCATCTAATTCTAGGTTTTCCTTTATCAGGAAGTTTCATCACTGATTCAACCTTTTTACTAATTATAGTTCTGTCATGATATTATTTCTTTATGATTTAATCTTGTTAGATTATTCTTGGTTAATATTTTCAAACAAAAGTAAAACCAGGATGTGTGACATAAATGTCACTTAGGAGGTGAGGCAGGAGAACTGCTTGAGCCCTGGAGTTGAGAAGCCACCTGGGGCAACACAGTGAGAGCTTGATAAAAAGAAAATAAAAAACCAGATGCCACCACTGGTAACTGGTTTTATGCAAAGTCTGTATTAAAATGTTACAAAGTAGGAAGATACTTTAAATATTATTCCTGAGCTTTCTTTATTTTCTCCCTTTGTATCAGAGGCATTGCATGATTTCCTCTTGTCACAATTGTTTTCAGTTAATTCTTTTGAGTTTTCAAAATATTAAAATATATCCAGTATTTCTATTGAATCCTGAAATGAGGAAGGGTGTCTTGAGTTAACTCAGTCCACTGTCTGAGTGAAAAGGTTTTGCTTTGAACACTACAAAGGATGGTTCACGTGTTTTTAACAACTGGAGAGCACACAGGACACTGCATAGCATCTGATGTACCATTGCTTATTCATCTAGTACCCTAGTGGGCATGTTAGATTTTGCTACTACAAATATCGCTGTTATAAATTTCAAACTCATGCACACATAAACACACATTCCTATTAGAATTACTAGATTCAAAGGTATATGGGTTGGGGTTGAAGCTCAGTGGTAGAGTGCTTGTCTAGCATGGGTAAGGCCCTGGGTTCGATCTTTAGTACTGCACAAAAAAGATACCAAATAAAAAATAAAGGTTAAGTTAAATGAAAAGTATGTGTATTCATACCTGATAACATAGCTATGTTTCTCAACGATGGTTCTACTTCCAAATCCTTCACAGTCAATATTTCTGAACAACCAAAGTTTATTGTCAACTCCAAATTAGTATGCATGTATGTCTATATTTAAATAAAATGTTGATCAAATGATTTTAACTAGGTGTCAAGAATACATTTGTACCCTCAATAAATGTTGCTGAGAAAATTTGATGACCATGTTCCAAAAGAATGAATTTGGACCCTTAACTTACAATACACAATAAACAACACAAGATGAACTATAGACCTAAAATATTAATACCCAAACTATGAAACCCCTAGGAAAGAAAAACAGGAAAAATTTGACGTTGGGTTTGTTAGTAATTTTTTGGCTATGATAACATTTGTGCATAATAAGACACAAAATGAAAAGACAACCTGTGCAATTGGAGAAAATATTTTCAGATCACATCTGACTAGGAGTTAATATTCAAAAGAACTTGTATAACTCAACAAAAACAACAAACGGCACAGTGGTGCACATCTATAATCCCAGCTACTGGGGAGAATGAGGCAGGATTCCAAATTCAAAGCCAGCTCAGCAATTTAGCAAGGCCCTGAGCAACTCAGTGAGACCTTGTCTCTAAATAAAATATAAAAACAGACTGGGTATGTGGTTCAGTGGTTAAGTGCCCCTGGGTTCAATACCTGGTACCAAAACAAAATCGAAACAAAAAACCACAAAGCAACATGGTAAGAATATGGGCAAGTAAATACATATTTATCCAAAGATAATATACAAATGGCAAATAACCATATGAAAAAACGCTCAACATCTCTAATTATTAGAGAAACTTTTAAAAAAAGACAATGTGATATCAAAATGACAAATGTTGGCAAGCAAGTTGAGAAACTGAAGCTGTCGTGTGCTGGGGAGATGGATGAGAATTGGGGCTATTATGCTAAATAAAATAAACCAGTCACAAAAAGATATAGCCACTTGTGATATCTAAAATAGTTAATAGAAACAGAAAGCAAAATGGTGGTTATCAAGGACTGGTGGGGTTGCAGGAAAAGCAGCACTTATGTAATGGGTACAGAGTTTCAGTTTTTTAAGATGAAATATTCTGGGGCTGGTGTTGTGGCTCAGTGGCAGAGTGCTTGCCTAGCACATGTGAAGCACTGGGTTCAATCCTCAGCAGCACCACATAAAAATAAAACTAAAAGCATTCTGTCCATCTACAAAAAAAATTTTAAGTAGATGAAATGTTCTGGAGATTTGTTTCATGGCAATGAATATTAACACTACTGAACCACACACAATAATGGTTGAAATGGTAAATTTTATGTATATTTCATCACAACTAGTTTAGAAACAATGTTGGGAATAATAATTTATATTTTTTTGCTTACTTTTCAGAATTCAAGATATTTTAGAAATATATGCTATCCAAGATGGAAAGAAGTATTGAAACATACAGTAGTATGAAGAGAGAGCTGATTCTTAACATAATAGTGTTTAAAAATGTAGAATTCAAATCCCCAGCACTGCAAAAAATGTAGATTTCAATATTTTATACTTTCTTTAATAAAATCAAAAGTATTTAAACTTGAGTTGAAATTTTTTTCATGGATATTTATTAAGGATGAAAGAGAAGGTTTTCCTTTATTTAAAATATTCTTATTAAAAAAACCAAGAAATCTGTAATGTTGTTGTAGTAAGGTCTTTAAAGAGTTTAATTCTTGTTCAGATGTTGTCATGGCAGTAACAGATAACTGTTAACAAAATAAATGTTAATTTTTGTGATGAAAGGACAAGTTGAACTTTGTTTTTCTGTGTAGTGCCTTAATTTTGTATTTCTATGTAGTTTTTTATTTCTGTGTGCATGTCTGTGTGTGTGTATGTTTTCTTTTAGTACTAGGAATTAAACCGAGGGATGCTTTACCACTATACCACATCCCCGGTCCTTTTGATTTTTTAATCTTTTTTTCTCTCTTCTTTTTTTTATTTATTTTTTATTTGCTTATTGATTCATTGAGCACAAATGGAGTACAGCTATTGTTTCTCTGGTTGTACACAAAGTAGAGTCACACCATCTGTGCATTCATACATGTACACAGGGCAATGATGTCTGTCACACATTCTGTTATTACTCTTACCCCCCACCCCACTGAGCCACATCCCCAGCCCTATTTTGTATTTTTATTAGAGACAGGGTCTCACTGAGTTGCTTAGGGCCTCACTAAGTTGCTGAGGCTGGCTTTGAACTCAGGATCCTCCTGACTCAGCCTCCCAAGTCGCTTGGATTACAGGCGTGGGCCACCACGCCCGGCCTATTCATTCATCTATTGAAGGGCATCTAGGTTGGTTCCACAATCAAGCTATTGTGAATTGAGCAGCTATGAACATTGATGTGGCTGCATCACTGTAGTAATCTGATTTTAAGTCCTTTGGGTATAGGCCAAGGAGTGGGATAGCTGGGTCAAATGGTGGATCCATTCCAAGTTTTCTAAGGAATCTCCACACTGCTTTCCAGAGTGGCTGCACCAACTTGTACTCCCACCAGCAATGTATGAGTGTACCCTTTTCCCCACCTCGCCAACACCTGTTGTTGCCTGTATTCTTAATAAAAGACATTCTAATTGGGGTAAGATGAAATCTTAAGGTGGTTTTGATTTGCATTTCTCTTATAACTAGGGATGTTGAACATTTTTTCATAAATCTATTGATTGCTTGAAGATCTTCCTCTGTAAAGTACCTGTTCATTTCTTTGACCCATTTATTGATTGGGTTATTAGTGTTCTTGGTGTAAAGATTTTTGAGTACTTTGTAGATTCTGGAGATTAGTGCTCTATCTGAAGTGTGTGTGGCAAAGATTTTCTCCCACTCTGAAGGTTCTCTCTTCACATTGCTGATTGTTTCCTTTGCTAAGAAAAAGCTTTTTAGTTTGACTATCCCAATCATTGATTCCTGCTTTTATTTCTTGCGCTTTGGGAGTCATGTTAAGGAAATCTGGTACTAGGCCAACGTGACGAAGATTTGGACCTATTTTCTCTTCTATTAGGTGCAGAGTCTCTGGTCTAATTTCTAGGTCCTTGATCCATTTTGAGTTGAGTTTTGTACAGGGTGAGAGATATGGGTTTAGTTTCATTTTGCTGCATATGGATTTCCAGTTTTCCCAGCACCATTTGTTGAAGAGGTATCTTTTCTCCATTGTATGTTTTTGGCTCCTTTGTCAAGTATGAGATATCTGTATTTATGTGGGTTTGTCTCTGTGTCCTCTATTCTGTACCATTGATTCACCTGTCTATTTTGGTGCCAATACCATGCTGTTTTTGTTACTATTGCTCTGTAGTATATTTGAAGGTCTGGTATTGTGATACCCCCTGCTTCGCTCTTCTTGCTAAGAATTGTTTTGGCTATTCTGGGTCTCTTATTCCTCCAAATGAATTTCATGATTGCTTGCTCTATTTCTATGAGGTCCGTCATTGGGATTTTAATTGGAATTGCATTGAATTTGTATAGCACTTTTGGTAGTATGGCCATTTTGACTATATTAATTCTGCCTATCCAAGAACATGGGAGATCTTTCCATCTTCTCAGACTTTCTTTAATTTCATTCTTTAGTGTTCTGTAGTTCTCATTGTAGAGGTCTTTCACCTCTTTTGTTAGATTGATTCCCAAGTATTTTATTTTTTTAGAGGTTATTGTGAATGGTATAGTTTTCCTAATTTCTCTCTCAGAGGATGCATCACTTACGAATAAAAATGCATTAGATTTATGAGCATTAATTTTATATCCTGCTACTCTACTAAAATTGTTTATGAGTTCCAGAAGTTTTCTGGTGGAATTTTTAGGGTCTTCTAAATAGAGAATCATGTCATCAGCAAATAGGGATAGTTTGAGTTCTTCTTTTCCTATTCGTACTCCTCTAATCTCTTTCGTCTGTCTAATTGCTCCAGCTAGAGTTTCAAGGACAATGTTGAACAGAAGTGGAGAAAGAGGGCATCCCTGCCTTGTTCCAGTTCTCAGGGGGAATGCTTTCAATTTTTCTCCATTTAGAATGATGTTAGCTGTGGGCTTAGCATAGATAGCCTTTACAATGTTAAGGAATATCCCCACTATCGCTATTTTTTCTAGTGTTTTGAGCATGAATGGGTGCTGTATTTTATCAAATGCTTTCTCTGCATCTATTGAAATAATCATGTGGTTCTTGACTTTAAGTCTGTTGATGTGGTGAATTTCATTTATTGATTTCCGGATGTTGAACCAACCTTGCATCCCCGGGATGAAACCCACTTGATCATGGTGCACTATCTTTTTAATATGCTTTTGTATGCAATTTGCTAACATTTTGTTAAGAATTTTTGCATCTATGTTCATTAGGGATATTTGTCTGAAATTTTCTTTCCTCGATGTGTCCTTCTCTGGTTTTGGTATCAGGGTGATATTAGCTTCATAGAATGAGTTTGGAAGGGTTCCCTCCTCTATTTCGTGAAATACTTTGAGGAGTATTGGAATGAGCTCTTCTTCGAAGGTCTTGTAGAACTCGGCTATGAATCCATCTGGTCCTGGACTTTTCTTTGTTGATAAGCTTTTGATGACTTCTTCTATTTCCTTGCTTGAAATTGATCTATTTAAGTTGTGTATGTCCTCCAGATTCAGTTTGGGTGGCTCATATGCCTCTAGGAACCTGTTGATGTCTTCCAGGTTTTCTATTTTGTTGGAGTATAGATTTTCAAAGTAGCTTCTAATTATGTTTTGTATTTCAATTATGTCTGTTGTAATGTTTCCATTTCCATCATAAATTTTAGTAATTTGGATTTTCTCTCTCCTTCTCTTTGTTAGTGTGGCTAAGGGTTTATCAATTTTGTTTATTTTTTCAAAGAACCAACATTTTGTTTTGTCAATTTCTTGAATTGTTTCTTTTGTTTCAATTTCATTGATTTCAGCTCTGATTTTAATTATTTCCCGTCTTCTACTACTTTTGGTGATGATCTGTTCCTCTTTTTCTAGGGCTTTGAGCTGTAATGTGAGGTCATTGATTTGTTGACTTTTCATTCTTTTATTGAATGCACTCCATGCAATGAATTTTCCTCTTAGCACTGCTTTCATAGTATCCCAGAGATTCTGATATGTTGTATCTTTGTTCTCATTGACCTCTAAGAATTTTTTAATTTCCCCCCTGCCGGGGTCCAGCCCTAGCACAAAGGGTCATGGTGCTCTCTGGTGATTGGGATGGTGGCGGCGAGGTGGAGAACAAAGCAACACAAACTCAATGATCTGAGGTAAGTTCTGTTCTAACTTTATTTTTTCCACACACCATTTTTATATGTTAACTTCTAGCTTGAGTACAATATCTTGAGGCCACACAAAAGGAAACTAACGCAAACTACAAGACAATAGGCAAAACGTATTAGCAGATTAAATATTATCAACTCTTCATAATATTTTTAAGTATTCTATATAATCTTAAACTAATTTTACTTTCTATATTACTAGAAACGTTGTGCACAGAAGTCATTTCTATAAACAACATATAAGCTTACACTATGTGATTAATAACTAAATTAACAAGAACAATAGGGAGTTTCTTTCTGAGCTTTTTCTGGATCATTGAATAACTGAGCTGCTTTAGGCCAATTAGGAGTGGTACACCTCCTCCTTTTGCCCAGTACGCATTAGCCAGTCCTGCCCAAGAAAGCTGTTCAGAGCAACTAAGCAAACACCAGCATTTTACATGAGATTTCCATGTACATTTTTCATTATAATATACTTGATGCCAACCAAGGTATATTCTGCCAGTGGGAGATAAAGGGGGTCTAAATCTAAGGAACCAGAAGCTGGTTTCCTAGGAGGATACCATAGTTTTCCATTAACCAAATAAGCATGACCAAATGATGTCTGAATTGTTGGGACTATTTTTCTAGCCTTAACAACTTTGTGACTTATTTGTCTGGAGCTAAGGTGGGAACAACGTGTTTTTCTGCCCTAGGTCATCTGGGAGTCCTCACCATCCGTGGTGCCATTTAGCATAAGTTGCTGGCAATGAGCATAGCATTCTTTCCAAGTTATATTTTTATCACCCCAGAACAAGGGCCTTTCTTAGTTATATCCAGTATGATTAGCTGTTTGATTCTTGTGTTCTAAATCCCCTAAGACCCTAGAATTCCCAAAAATCCAATATAATATTATTCCCAAGCATAGGCAAATTAAGCAAGACAACAGGAAACAGCGGCCCCAATTCCCAGGAAGATGAGAACATCTTTGTAACTCAGTGGAATCCTTGTCAAGCACTGAGGGGAATTGAAGAGGGTGCAGCACCCCCCTAATGTCTTCTGTTATCCATGCATTATTCAATAGCATATTATTTAATTTCCAGGTGTTGGAGTAGTTTCTGTTTTTAACTTTATCGTTGATTTCTAATTTCATTTCATTGTGATCTGATAATATACAAGGTAGTATCTCTATGTTTTTGTATTTGCTAAGAGTAGCTTTGTGGCATAACATATGGTCTATTTTAGAAAAGGATCCATGAGCTACTGAGAAGAAAG
>JAJEJO010001100.1:0-13793 GCA_020662805.1 Glaucomys volans
AGACTGAATACAGGGAAATGGGCAGGTTAGATGAATGCATTCTATATGTTTAAATATTTACATCCGCAATAAAAGTCAGGAACTTTCTAATTTTTTTTAATAGGATGAAGGATAAAGGGCATGTGCGTACAGGCACACACACACAGAACCATGAAAGTTGCCTTGCAAATATTTACCAAAGACTTAACTTCATGTCACATTCTGCATCCACATCCTCCTTTAACAAGCCATTCCCTTGTAATCTAAACCTTCCTAACAGCCAGGCTCCTCCTTTACAGGCTTTCTCATTCCTCGCTTCCAGGCCCCATCCTCAGTCTGATGTGCTGGTCACTCCCACTCTCACTATCCTAATTTCCTGCTTATTATTGAATTTACTAAATATTTGTTAAGGCAGTAGGGAAGGAGAGTGGCTCACATTACCAAGTTGTCTTAGTCTGGCAGTTTAGGCCAGTTATAAACAAAGAAAATGTGCAGTAAGGGTTAATGCACAGAACTTCAAAGATGGAGAAGAGTCTCTTAGAGACATCTGCAAAAGCCCAAGGAAAACTGGACTTGGCAATGAGGATCACTGAGGTCTGAACCCCACTCCACCCCTATTGCCCAGTGACCTTGGGCATATTAATGAACTCTGAGCCTCATTTAATTCTTATTTATCTCAGATGATTGTATCCAGGTTTGAAATGAATGATAATATAGAAATGTTTTATATACTTTAAGACACATTAGTAAGAACTCAAGAAAAGTCAACATGTGTAGAGTAAGATAGCAAAATCATCACAGATGTGTTGTTGGAACTGGGCTGCCACGGTCTGCATAGCAGATCCTCCATTTACGAGCCAGGCAAACTCAGGTAAATCACTTAACCTTTCTGTGTCTCATTTCCTCACCTTCATGTTATCTGAAAATAATAGTCCCTATCTTAATAGAAGTGTGGAGAGGATAAAATTGATTAATTCATGTTAAAATCTTCATGAAAAAAAAATCATATAAAACTCTACCATGTCTGGCATGGTAAACTCCATAAAAATGTTACCTACTTTAATTATCATTGTCATCATTGTTGTCATTATTTTGGGAGCTAGTATTTCATGGAAGTCATAATGGGCTGGTGATATTTTAAAAAGAATAAGGAGACCAGAGAATAAAGAATTAGGAAAGAAAGCTAAAAACAGCAGATGAAGGCTTGATGATAGAAGGGCTTGGTGTAAGTTTGATGTGCCTGTAAATACTGCATTACTCAGTAGAGAGACAATCAAAGTCTTGAGACAGGAATCACATAATTGTGGTTGTGTTAGATTAACCTGGAAGCACTGGTTTGGGGTAGAACAGGAGACAACAGAGGCAGAAAGATTAGTTAGGTGGCTCTGCACCATGTGAACAAGAAGTCCTGAAAGTCTGAACCGGAACATCTCAAGTGGCAGCAGAAAAGAAGGAGCAAGTTCCCAAGATCATGGAACCAGAACCTAAGGGACTTGGCCACTGTGTAAAGGAGGGGCTATGAAGAGGAAGCCAGAGAAGAAACTGCCTGAGAAACAGACTAAATGCAGATTGGTTGTACTGAACAACTGAGAGGTGAGACCGCAGTTCATTCTTTAACAAGGGAGAAACTCTGCTGGATCTAGACCTTACTCTGTCTAGATGAGTAGAGGCACAGCACATGGAGAATGAACTGACAAAGATCAGTAAGAGAAGGAACAAAGACATGGCACTCATGGACACAGGAAAAGCAAAGCATAAAAAGTTGTTTCATAGAAAAGAGATCATCCACCCAGCAAAGGAGGGAATAGGAAAAAGGAGCATCAATCTATGCTCATCATCTTCCCAGAAGCCAGCACTCACACCTGAGGGCTGAGACTGCAGCTCTTCCTCTTTGGCCTCAGCACCCCAGTATAAACCCTATTAGAGATCTTATCAGAGTGTAGTGAAACTGCCTATCCACTTGGCTGGTCTGATGGAAAAAAATTGGTAGTAAGATGTGTTCAGTAAGTGATCAAAAACTGAATGAATGAACAAGTTCATGGCCCTTAGGATCTGAGTCCTCCATGTCACTTATGCATCATAAAACTCTTATTCACAAGTCCATGATCTTAAGTGGCAGGTCTAATTACTTTGAAATTTGTCAGCTTGATTGACTACCAAGTAAATGGAATGAATGAATGGTTCTCAAGTGTGCTTCCAAAAGCCTTTCTGGTTCCTTGATAGACCTGACCCTCAACTGCCTAATCCAGGGCATGCCCAGGGACCATCCAGAGTAAAAGCTGAGAAGAGCAAGGACAATGACCACGGTTCTTAAACTGCTTACCTGAGAAATGGTTATAAGACACACTTGAAGACTGGTTTTAAAAAAGAAGTGTGAAAGTTTTTTAAAGTTTGAAATATATCTTTTGAGTGATAGAAGATTCATATAAAGTCCTGTATTTTATCTTTAAATTATGGTCCAAATATCTTAACATGATATGTTTCCGAACTTTTCCACCATTCTCCTTTTCACTATATACCCACATGAGAGAAGTTAGGCAGCAGGCAGTGCTTCCCTTTTTCTGAATGTGACTTATTTTCTAAAGTCTTCTGTTTTCCAATACACCACCTGAATACAAGATGCCCAGTAATACATTAGTACAGGTCCTTCTGGGAAATTTGAAGCTTCAGTTTAGCTTCACACTAAGTTTCTGTTTTAGTTGTATAGGAGGAGAGTCTGTGAGGCCTGGGTGTGCGCACACTGGCTACTGAGAGCCAGTTTGGGTGTTTGGGTGTCAGGGGGCAGTACCGGGAATTGAACTCAGGGGCACGGGGCCACTGACCCACATCCCCAGCCCTATTTTGTATTTTATTTAGAGATAGGGTCTCACCAAGTTGCTTAGCGCCTGGCGAAGTTGCTGAGGCTGGCTTTGAACTCATGATCCTCCTCCCTCAGCCTCCAAAGCCACTGGGATTATAGATATGAGCCACGGCATCCAGCCCAAGAGCCAATCTGTGCTCCTCTCTCACCAACTTCACATTCAAGGACGTCAGAGTCATATTGATATCCTGAAATTGACCCTGCTGGGTGTATGTACCCTATGGAAATCCTCAAATGCTACACATCAGGGCTTTTTTCTGTTCTGAGATCCAGCTTACCAGTACACCTTCAATTTTTTAAAGTTCCTTGCATGAAATTAATGCACACAGCCAGGGATGAGGCCTTCCACAAAGAAAGGAATATAGCTAATGAATTCATTATTCAGTAGTTTTAAATTTCAACAATTACATATTAGCAGTCCTGTTACCTGTGCCAATAGTGTACAATATTTTATATTTCAATGTTCTTCTAAAACTCTGTATGTAAACCTTTTAGTTGACTCTGATTATTACTTTTTGTACTAGAAACTGAACTCAGGGGTGCTTTACCACTGAGATACATCCCCAGTTCTTTTTATATTTTTATTCTGAGACAAGTTCTCACTACATTGCTGAGGCTGGCCTCCAACCTGCAATCCTCCTGCCTCAGCCCCCCAAATCACTGGCTTGCAGGTACATACCATTGTGGTCAACTAATTGACTCTGATTTTTAATGTTAAAAGTTTGCTAAGTTTTGATTTGAGGTTAAACATAGATGATAAAATAAATCTAATTTTATCCAACTCTTGAGAGTTAAAAAAACCAATAATATTAATAAATAAAAATTAATAATTAACTGAGGCTCACTTATGTCCACTAAAGTATGTAAAGACACCACCAAGATTACAATCTGTATCCGCTACTTACACACCTGGATTTCCACATAAGTTAACAGGAGGTGTTGTTCAAAAAAAAAAAGTGAAAGAAACAGTTCTATTATGACTCTTAGGTCTTGTTCAGAGGGCCTTTTTGAGTGGTGATATTGTCTATGACACTAAAAAGAACTTATGCTGTCAAATTAAAATGTCTAGGATAGCACCGAAGTGAAATAATTAAATAATGTACATATTTTCCTACTTTCATTGTTTCAGTACAGTAAGTATTTGTGTTAAAGAAGGGTTCCATCCGCATAGGATGCTCAACAGTTCCTGCTATGGCTGTTCCCCAAGCTCATGGACTGATAAAAAGTAATACATTACCAGTTAGTCCTTTTAGCCACAATAAAAAGAAGATATAAACACTGTACCCATGCAAGAAGCAACAGATTTCTCTTCACTGTTCCACAATATCCCAACATCCCCACAATGATAAGGAAACAGCACACAGCAATCATGACTGGATGAACCACAGGAAAGTAAGTCAAGATGACGGCCTCCTCCACCCTGAAAGAAGAAAACCATAACATGTGATAAGTAGAATGGACTCAAAACGCACCCAAGACTGTGCAAGACACAATTGTGAATCACGATTCTTTGAAACATCACCCTCAAAGCTAGTGGCCATATTGTTTCTTTCAAAATCCTGGTGCTATTTTTGTGTTTATTTACTTGCTTCCTTTTTCATTGTTTTTGTTTTGTTTTGTTGTTGTGCAAATCAACAGCTGAGGGCACAGTTATTTAAGCATAAGGATCTGAGAAGCCTGGTGGAAGAATTCAGTATGTAATTATAAAGCCTACCTTGTTTCTTGTTTCTGCAGTTAAAGTGAGAACATTATTCAGGTAGTCTCTCATCCAAACAGAAATTCCAACTCATTTAAAATATAACAAAATGCAATATAATAAAATATCATATAAGTTCTGAAGCCTTAGCCAACACAAATTAATGGGATCTTTGGCTGTTTCCCAGCTGGGTTCGAGGGGATCACCTTCCTCTTCTCTGATCTTGCACTCCATGTGCATAATGTCTCCCCTCCCTAGCAACTGGGGGACAGACTTTCCCACTCCTTCAAAGTGGGAAAGACTGCCATGCAGAGGGAATTGATTTGCATTCAAAGAATAAAAGATGATTTTTGCTAGTACATACAAAAGTGCATTCATCGGAACTAATGATAACAATAATAACTAAACTTAGCCATTATTAAGAGTGTACAAGCTTTGTTGTGTTGAGGAATTCACAGGAAGGTATCTAATTTAATCCTTACCATGCTTCTAAGGGTTATACACTACAATTTCCATTCAGAGATGAGGAAAAGTAATTTGTCCCTTGTGATATTAGTAGATCAACCTTTGAAACTTGAGAAGAAAATGTCATTGTGAGGCTTGGTTTTCATTAGCCCAGGAATATGAATGTATGAAGTTGGCAATGGTTTTCTTGGGGAAAAGTATCCAAGCTCTCCTTTATACATAAATATGACATGGCTGGCACACAGTCAGGAAAACAGGTGATTGGTGTTAACCATACTCAGAAAGGCCCACACAAACATAAGCCCCCTGATCTCCTTAAGGAACAGAGGCACACCTCAGGGAGAATGCTATAAAGTACACCTTGTCTTCAACAAGGTGTCAGGGGCAGAAAAAAACTTCTACAAGGTCTTGGAGGAGCCCCACCCTATCAACAGTGGAGGGCACAGTTATTTAAGCATAAGGATCTGAGGAAACCTGGTGGAAGAATTCAGTATGTAATTATAAAGCCTACCTTGTTTCTGCAGTTAAAGTGAGAACATTATTCAGGTAGTCCCTCATCCAAGCAGAAACTGCCAACACGCTGATGGACATTAACTAAGGAGAAAAAATGTGGACTGGTTACCCAGGATTTATGCAAAACTCACTGTAGGTTAGTAATTGGAAAATGAAGGATCATTGTCACATAATCTTTATAGTCTTTCTAATTACTATTTGTTACCTATTTACAATTACTATAAATATAGGTCATTCCACTTAGTAATCATATCACAACCACTGATACAATGCCACCACATAGGTTACAGAAGACTAAAGTATTAAATGGCTGATTTCAGGTTCTGGAAAGAAATGACCTAAGATGGGATCATAGAACTAAATTATTGGACACAAGGTGAGCCTAAAACACACTCTCATACTTAAAAGTAAAGAAACAATTAAATGTGACTACTGGGCAATTAAATAGCATCAAAAAAAGAGTCATGATCTAATTTAAATGGCTAAAATTCAGACAATCTAAGCATTAAAATAACAATACTACTAATAATAAATGCAATGGTTTGAAACATACCAAATGTTCTAAAAATTTATAAACTCAAAATATTTAACAAAATTCATTGTTCACCTATATAGGACGTTGGATACTCAACTCATTATAAGAATCTATTTATATTTGTCCTACTTTTCCTGTACAAACTAAAGGAGGAACCAAAGACTGAGAGTTTTAATAGAAAAATATCTGCTACTATATGCAGAAATTACAGCACCACCATTTAACAACCCCTTTGAAATAATGATCTCTAGGAAAAGTTCCTCAATGGCTACCATAATTATCAGGTCAGGAATCTTCATTTCTGTCTGTGCATTACCCTCACCAAGTCTGAAAAATTTACTGGGTACAGGTCCACCCTGGACCAATTCTTGGAGAGGAATCTGGGCATCAGAAACATGTCAGAGCTCCACAGATGTCCTCATGTGCAGGATTGAGGACCACTGTATGGTTTTCATGTGTAAGTTGATGTGGACTTTTAGAATGAGAGATCAGACTGATGAGACCAGAACCCACAGACCACTCTTAGTTCACAAAAAAGGCCACAAGTCACAATGTGTGAAGCAACACGATGTGATCAGAAATACACAGAAATACATCTTAAATATTTTTACCAAAAAGTCAAACTAGAATCTAGGCCTCCAGTTCTAATTACCAGTTTATAGGAAGTACAGAGGATAAATTTAAACTTGTTAAATGTCACTATCAGGATGCAATCAGTAAAATCAAGAACATGAGAGGAATGATCTGGTTTCTTCAATTAAAAAAAAAACTGACAGGAGAAAAAATGAAAGGAGGAAAAACTATTATAGGTTAAAAGAGACTTTGATATTACCCAGTGTAATATATTTACTTTTTTGCATCCTGATTCAAACAAATCAACTGCAAAGAAACACTTATGTGACAACTGGGGAAATTTTAACACTGATTGATGTCTGAAAATATTAAAAATTATCTTCATTATTTTAGGTATGAAATTGTGTTAGGTTTTCTTTTAGTTTATTTTTGAAGGGCCCTTATCATCTAGACAAATATTCTGAAGTAATTATAATTGAAATATCATGATGACTTGCATATGGTGTCATCAATAATCATGACCTATAAGGGTTAGGTGAGAAGTAGTGAGAATCTTAATAAATGTTGACACTGGGTAATAGGTAACTTGAGATTAATTATGCTGTGCTGCCTACTTAACATATGTTTTAAATTTTTCTTAACTCAAAACTTTTTAAATATATATACACATTTAGTTGTAGATGGACACAATACCTTTATTTTATTACTATTTTTAATGTGGTGCTGAGGATTGAACCCAGTGTTAGGAAAGCGTTCTATCACTGAGCTACAACTCCAGCCCCCTAAGTCAAGACTTTTAAAAACATCCTATCTAAAACATGTTGAGAATGAGTCTTCCTGGGAAACTTTTCTACAAACTGCATGTTAACTACTACATTCTGAAGGTTTTTCCTATTTGGGTGGAAATCTTTCTAAAATGTGTCTTGCACTTACCATCTTAAGCAAAGTATAGTAAAATTCAATATAAGTTGACTTTTACCAATTTCTAACATCTTAATGAGTACCAGTCACCATTATGTCACCGATTCAGCTTTAAACACTGATATAATGAATATTTAAAGTACAAATGATTCTGTGCTGAAGCAAAGAATGACCATGAAACATGTTTTCTAGATAAAGGTTCCAAGGAGAGTTCTGTGGCCTCTTGAACAGTGAATAATGGCTATCTGCTTTGGAAGTCAGATAATGAACTCACTCTTACATCATTTACTTGCAAATATTTACTCAACACCTCCTATCTCCCTTGCACAATGAATAAAAGTAACGAGATTAGGGCCTTTTTGAAGCACCTTGGAAGACACTGACAATAAATATTTACACGGAATAATTAAAAACTGTAAAAAGTGCCACGAAACCCAGATAAGTGACCTGTTGAAGTTCTCACCGACCTTAAGTGGCAGATCTGGAATCCAAATCCAAGCCCTTGGTCTTTGGTGTGCCAGGCTAAGTCACTGAGTGTCTCTCAGATTTAGAAATGAGCACGACATGTTTCACAAAGAGTGAGGAGACCAGCCTGCACACGATGCAGGATTCTTTTTTTTTTTTTTTTTTTTAAATAAAGGCTGTGAGTAGTCTGTAGCAGTCAGGCTTGGTCTAAATATCTGAACTGCATTCTCTGGTGAATGGGGGCTCAAAGTTCTTAGCCTGTATACAGAAGTGTATTTCAGCATAACTAATTCCCTTTATATGCCAATACTGTTTATTTTGCATGTTAAAATACAATTATTCATAAAATGATCTACAGGTTTTATAAGACTGCCAAAGGAGTCAATAGTCTAAGTCAGGTTTAGGAATCCTGGGACCACAGTTCAAGGAGAATGATGCCAGTTATTAATCTTCGTTTCTCTCCAGAAGGAAGAACAAACTGCAAACTTAATTAAATCTACCAAGTGGGTCAGCCACAGTGTATTAGCCACCCTTTCTACTTCTGTAAACTTGATGCTTTAACATTTGTTCTCCATACAGATGCTGGACAGACCCTGTTCGAGAGAAGATGATAATATGTGAGTCGCCTTGCCTTGACCTTCCTCCCCCATCATCCACCCTCTCCTTGGGAGAGTCTTCCTCCCAGGTGCACTTTTCAAACATAAGCCAAGAGATGTAGAATCCACACCCTCAAGGACTTCCTTTATCAGGCTCTCACACTCAGGGCCACCACACCTGTCAAATCACCCCAGAGCCAATTTTCAAACTGGCCAGTTCTAAAGCTGCTTACCCTGCCTCACCCATTCCTTTTCATGGAAACCACAATTAAAGCACTCACCCACAGTTCCAATCTCTCCCTCTTCTCTGCCTGTGACCAAACCTATTGCTTCCCCTCCTAGTCCCCGATAGGGAGACGAATACTCCTTTTCTTGGGTTCTGTAAGCACAATAATCATCTTTACAATGCCATCTTTATCTATTGATCCATTGGCTTAGGATACCTAATTAATAATAGAACCTATTAAAACACAAAGGACTAGCAGAGAACCATGAGCTCCTTAAATCTGAGATTATATGTTCTTCTGCATGGCTATGTATTGGTCTTTAAATACCTTGTAAGTGTCACAGGACTGGACAGCCTATTAACATGCTATTTTATTTCATAGTCCTGAACTATTTTGCCATTAAAATAACTCTACTGTCTTTATCACCCTTCAAAGTAATGAGTGATGTTGATTTCTCCATCCTTAAATTTCTTACAGGCTGTTTAGTTAATTTTCAACATCATGAATAGCTCTGAGTCAGGTGTCACTAAGTTATCTGATTCTTCAATGTGTACAATCTGCTAACACTGCTTGTCACTATGCCCTGTTCTTCTATTTTTAACAAAAAGTATGTATTTTTTTGGGGGAGTATAATTCACAATGTTTCTTATATGGTAGGATGATTGAAGTCTGGGCTTTGATGTCGTCATTCTTCCTTTCAAAAAATATGTATGGATCATCAGTTCATTGCCTGGACTATGCTATGTGCTAGAGAGACACTGAGGTGCAGAAACGGGGACTCTATGATGCAATTATCTAAATAAAAAGGACACACATTAATTAACTCATCCAAGACATAAATATGTAACTGCAAACTGTATTCAGTATTGGGAAGAAATAGTACAAGTTGATTTAAGAAATTGTTTTGGAGTTTCTGACCTGTTCCGGAGGGTCAAAGGGACTTCTCTAGGAGAGCTAAGATCTGAAGAATATTGTCAAGCTAATTAGGAAGAGAGGGGTTGAAAAGAGCAGGCCAGTCAGAAAGAAGAGCAAAGGTCCCAGGGCGAAGACAGCATGACATGTTCAAGGAAGGGCAACTGGCACATGGAGGGAATGCACAAGCTGGCAGGGGCAGACCAGAGTCTCAGAAGCCACTTCAAGGTGTATGGTCTTGACCAGGATGACAAGGGGAGACTCCCACTCTGAATTCCAGTTAAGAATCTTAACTCTACTCCTTCTTTCTTCTAGGACTTTGGATATGCTATTTAATCTTTCTTTAACCTCAGTTTTTTTTCCAACTAGCAAGTTTTACAAAAAATAAATCCTACTTAAGGGAGATTCAAATGATGAAGACACTGACTAAGATCCATATATTTTACCTCTTATTACCACAAGTCACTTGTGACCTAAGGGCTTTTCTTTAATCTTTTCAGGCAGTTTAGAGACTAGACTACTCCTAAATCAGTTCAAAAATAGGATCCTCAGATATTTGAAGGTCTACCAAATGGAAGTGGGAGGAAGCTTCGTGATTCGGGACCGCTGGATGACCACGGTCATTCTCCATTTCAACTTCTTTAAAACTTAACTCCTTTCTGTTCTCAAAGCTTGTGTGTCCCTCCCACTGTTTTTTCTATCTTAGTAAACGGTATAATCAACCTTTCAATCACAGAACTGGCAACTTGGCAGACAGCCTGAACCTCTCCCTCTTCCTCCATCCGACATCTAATTAGTTTCAAGTCCTTCATATGGTTCCTGCGAGGCAGTGGGTAAATTCCTCCCCATTTCCTGCTGCTTCTGGCTAGTTCAGGCCCTCATCCTCCTTACCAGGCAATTACAATCACCTTCATAATAGAACTCTCCAGCTCACAGATTCCACCCCGAATTCACCCTTCAGCTACTTTCACAGAACAAAGATTCAGCATTTCAGCTTACAGCTATCTTTCCTGGCTTCTTTCCAACTCTTACTTCCTCTTTCCTCTACTTCCTCCGAGAGAATAAAGTTTAAACTCTTGACCAGGTCACATAAGGCTTCTTCAGACACCCTCTAACCTGTCTCTTCAACCCTGTTTCCTGCTACATCCTTTCCATGCTTGGACAATGACAAAAATGCAAGAGGCACCATGTACACTTCCCAATGCTTTGGCATCTTTGCTAATGCAATTCCCTGTGCATGGAATGCCATCCCTCCCAGTCTTCCTATCCTCATGAGTGAGCTACCTCTGCTTCTTCAAAGTCAGCCCAAATATCAGCCAGTGTTGACTCTCTCCCAATCTCCTCCTCACCCACCTACAGACCTCCCTCTCCATGCTGTCCATACAGACCCCATAGAGTAGTTATCCTGTTATTTTCTGTTTTAACCTTCCATGGCACCTCAATAGAAGGCAGATCATGGTTCAACCTCCATTACTAGCAGAACACTCAGTAGTGGTACCTAACATGTTAGGTGAATAGATCAGAAAATAATTAAAAGGGATGCTAGATAAGCCAACTATTAGAGATGCTTTAACAAAATCAGGAGATGCTTTAACAAGAACTTAGCTTCCTAAAGCTGGAAGTTTTCCAGCAGAGAAATGCTTGCTGAATGGCAATACAAAGCTTTACAATGCAGGTTAGTGGCTGACTAGGAGCCCTCAAAAGTCATTTAAACTACAAACTTTACATTCTACCCTGTCCCACTATTCTCCCGGCTCCCTGCCCCAGGAGTATACCCAAACATTACAGTTATGCATAGAACATTAGTCAAAATAAGTAATATCAATGCAGAATCTTATCCTACAGTAAAGGACAAAGTAAATGGCTTTTTTCTTTAGACATTAATTCTAGCCACATTAAATGTCTGAAAACAGTTTCATCTTCAAAGAGTGATTTTACTCACTGGGGTTAAGAAATTGATAACAGCAACAAAAATTGTGCATGCCTATAGCAAGAAACTAAAAAGAAGTAAGACAGTCACCTTCATAACTAATTCTGATATTACTAAATCTAGAAGTACAACTTATGTGAGCAATCCAGATTCTTTACTGATGACATTTTCTGCTCATTTGCCAAATTAGCACTCCTCCTTTTTTAAATTTATATTTTCTCTTTTTAATTAACATAATAATTACATATAATTATGGAGTACATCATGATAGTCAATTGTATACTGATCAAATCAAATCATCCCTGATGACTAAATTGTTAGGAGCACTACACTTATAACTAAGCCATGTAACCAGGCTTATAATTCCTTAGAGTCTCAAATATTACAACATACTATTTGAAGCTCAAGGAAATGTTTAGAAAAAAAACAAAATTATTATTTTGTAGAAATATATTTAGGGTATTACGCAGCAGGACATTTGCCACATTCTGCCTTGCAACAATGTTTAGAAATCACTAACTCTCAACAAATATTTAGAAATATTAAATTTTCTATGTTGGGGACACTGATTTCATTTGAATCTCATTAAGTAAAAACAAGTCATGAATAAAGTTGTTTTCTAAATCAGAGCTGTATGTATATCCACATTCTCTGAATGTTATCAGGAAATTTTCCACAAAGTAGTCAGGTCATAGTCAAAAACGGCTTTTGAAACCTTCAGTTTTCTGTATGTATCATATATAGTCTCATGCAAGACGTCGGTGACACAAATAGTTTCTCTTCAAGGATGAAAGATGTCTAAAGTCACTCATCTGAACTTTCTTTTTATGTCAGATCTATTAGCAAGGAGCACAGTGTCAGAGATCTGGATCTTAGTTACACTCTGTCTCTACAAAGAGAACTTGGACAAAGAATTCAAATTTTCAGGACCTCTAGTTGTTTATTCTGAAACTGCAAAAACTGGAGTAGAATGCATGTGACTATAAACCCAGCTACTCAGGAGAATCACAAGTTCCAGGCTACCCTGTCTCAGAATGAAAAATAAAAGGGCTGGGGATGTAGATCAGGTGTAGAATGCCTGCCTAGCACTTGCAAGGTCATGAGTTCAATCCCAAACACCATCAGAAAAAAATTTTAAGTAATCGGAGTTGAAGCTTTCCTCCTCAAAAATGTGATTTAAGCTGTTATTTATTGAAATATAAATATGCAATAAAATCCTGAGTGTTTGGGGGCTGCAGCACAATCTAAGTGCCACCAGTAACAAGTCTGGTTCAGGATCCCATGCCTGTTCCCCTCTCCCCTTTTTGTCAGCTCCTGCTTCCCTGCTTCCCTTCTACCAGGAAATGGAGAAGAAAAGAGAGAAACAGATAACATTGTTTAAAAATGCTGTGAAAGATTAGACAATGCTAATGATGGTTGAAATAAGGTCGGGAGACTACCTGTGAGTTTCATTTAAACATGAACATCTATTAATTAGGGTTGACTAAATTGATAGCACCCTGGAGCTGCACTGCACAGTAGTTCTTACAGATCATCATGTCTCTGTACACAGGGTGATTGTCCTTCCTGCTGTGATTAGGAGAGACTCACTTTAAGCCTCTGGTGTTCTGGCATATTAGTAGACATCTACTTCACTCTCAAAATCATCCTGGTTTCCCTATCTTTGGTCACCCTATAGGTACTGCAGATAAAAGAAGATAAAATATATCACTCTACACATCAGTTTCTGTGAAGCCAACTTCAGTAAGCTGCACTCCAACTCAGGAGCAGCCCGAGTGGATTCAGAAGAGGGAGTGAGGGGCCCACTGCTCCAGTCCACAATAGCAGCAGAACAGTCTCCAAAGAACCTGCCATATACCTGTCCTTGAAAAGCATTCCCTAAGAAGCATGCAGTGGCTCAAATCTTCACTCAGTTAGCCATGATGTATTTAAAAAAAAAATCAGCTTTGCACTAAGACTACAGGACTTTTTCATGGTGAAAGTTTATTTTACCAGAGCACAAATATATATTGGAGGGCTCTCCACCAGTCTTTAGGAAGAGTAAAAGAAACTTGAATGCCAGTCATAGTATAAAGTTGGGGTTATTAATTTAAAAAGTAGCCTTTTTTTTTTTTTTTTTTT
>JAJEJO010001100.1:18388-58872 GCA_020662805.1 Glaucomys volans
AAAAAAAACACTAGGACTGCTTGCCCCAACCAATTTTTAAAGGCTAGGGTGACGTAAAGAAAAAATTTATGGCTTGCAGTTATCTAAAATTCCTGCAAACAAGCAGTTGCCCAAGTAGTGTGTCATAATTTTCTTATCTAACAGTACAAGCACGTGCATTTATTTATATCCCTAGATTAACTTCATGTCTAATTCCACTAACACTAGTTTCCAAGGGTGGATTTCTTTTTTTTTTTTTTTTTTTCTAATTACAAATGGAACTTGAGCTAGATCAAAGACATTTTAAGAAGGTCAAATTTTACTTCTCTGAAAAACAGAGGGTGTGATCCCATGTAATTAATTAATGCTGAGCCATGCCCTTTGGCGTATTATCTGGTGGCTGCAGAAAACCCCGTCCAGCCGTCCCCACCTGTTGGGGCAATGGAACTGTTTGACTTACCCAAAAGAGCAAATTGAGGGCGTACAGCAAGCAGCGCAAGCACTTCACGGAATCTTCTCTGGCCATTGTGAGCCTCAGGAGGGAGAAGCCCCATCCTTTCACCACATCCTACTCCCACAGGCAAAGCAGCAGCGGTCTGCAGGGGGCGGGGGACAACAGAGGACTTCTCAACACTGTGTACCCCACCGTCAGTCCATCCGCCCTCTGCCCGCCCTCAGCTGGGTCCAGAGGGTCCCTAAGCCTAGCTCATTTGAGACATCGCTTCATCAAACATCTTTTGTTAAACTCTTAATAGCAACTAAATTCCCCAAAGTTCCACACTGGCTTCAGATAACACCTGCTGGGAAGAGAAAGAGTGACTCTCAGGATGAATGAAGGCGCACAGTAAACTCTGGTTCTCTGGGGACACGCGGCGGGCCCCTTTGCATTCTGATAAGACGTCCTTCAAAACCTCTCTCAACCCACGTCTTTTCTTGGGGACAGCTCTGCTCGGCACTGTCCTGAAGGTTAGAAACTACACTGCCCCCCCGGAGACGTCACAGGCGCCACCCGCGAGTCGGATGGCGCGAGTGCCCTTCTCATTAGGACAGTTCCTGGGCCCCCCAACTCCGCACTCCCCCACTGGGTCCCGAAGCAGGCGTGTAAAAGTGGGGGACTGGAGGCGGGGGGCGCAACGCGGGGCTGGGATTCCGTTCGGCGACTAGGGTTTCTTTGGGAGAACGTGAGAAATGATGTTTTCGGTCCCAGAATGATGGATTAGCCCGGGGCGGGGGGCGAGGAGGGGGCGTCGGGGAATTAGGGTCGGTGCAGCTGTGCAGACGCGGGATAGTCATTCATACCCCCTCCCCCGACCCTGGACCCGGCCGCGACCCGGCGCTCCCAGCCGCCCGCAGAGCACAAAGCCAGCGCGGTCACCGGCCCGGCCGCCGCGTCCGCGCGCCCCCGGCAGGGCGCGGGGGGAAGCGCCGGCGGCGCGGGGCTGCAAAGCCAGCCTTTAAGTAGTTTAGCACACTGCGCGAGGGCAGCCGCCAGCGGGCTGGTGGGACAGCGGGCAGGAAAGACCAGAGACTTGCGGCCACTCACCGTCGGCGCTGGGCTCTGTGCCCCACTCCCTCCCGGGGATAGTTGGGGGCGCACGGAGGGGACTCATCGGGGTTGGGACGCTCTTCCCGGAGAGCCGAAGGGCTGCATTGACTCAAGCTGCAGACGCTTCCTTCTCTTCCTCTCCCCCCGCCGCCGTCGCCGCCTCCTGGGAAAAAGGAAAAAAAAAAAAAAAAAAAAGAGTCCTGGGCAGCAGTTGCTGGAAAGTCTCTGCTAAGCCACCTCCCAACGCCGCTGTCCCTCCCAAGTCCTCGCCAAGTCCGGACAAGGCAGCAGCGGCGGCCAGGGCCAGCTGCACAAACTCTCAGCGCATGCTCGGCCGCTGGCTGCCGGGGTTGGGTCCTAGTGGGTGTTTCTTGTCCCTCTCACCCGGAGCGAGCCCCCAGAGGGACCCGTCACCTCTACACAACACGGTGCAGAAAGAGATAAAATCTAGAAACTTTGGAGAAGTCCGCGTGGTAAACCCCTTTAAAATGGTGGTGTAGGACGACTGGAGGCTGGGTTATAAGCATAGGGAAGCAGGCTTTTATTATATGAAAATATTTGTGTTTGAGAAGGGGGGCAAAGGGGTGGCCCAGCCCAATTCCTGCAATGAGAAACTAGTTTTCACAACCTTTATGGAGCCACCTCCTGTGATTTGTCATTAACATGGTGCCCTATGATCCCTCTTATTGATTTGTTGTACTCCTTGATTTTTTAAAAAAGGAGTTCTTCCCACGTTGACCTAAACATAAATATTAGAGTAATTCTATCCAATCTAACATCCAGAATAGAAAGAAAAAAGTTGCTAACTCTTTTGCAAATAATCCAAAGTTTCCAACATTTCTCCTGGTTAGAATAGTTTTGAGTTTTAACTGGATTTATTTTGAAATGTATACATAATAGTGGGTTCTTGGAAAACTGCAAGTTTTTAAACTGGAATATCATGAAGTATAGAACAAAAAAAGGAGACTATCCTTCTAAATATCTTCCCTTTTAGAAGCAGAAAATCTCACAAAGTTAAAAAGATTAGATCATATTTTCCATAATTAAAAAACGTGTTGGTTTATGTCTCACAATAATGCGCATTTGGCATCTGCCAGAAGGCTGAGGCAGGAGGATCTCAAGTTCGTGGCCAGCCTTAGCAACTTTGTGTGCCCTAAGTAACTTGGTGAGACCCTGTCTCAAAATAATAATAATAAAAAAAAGATCTGGGAATGTAGCTCAGTGGAAAGTGCCTGTGACTTCAATTCCCATTACCAAAAAACAAAGACAAACAAATAAAAAATGGTATGCATTTCTGATTATTTTTGTGCACATTATGTGGCAAATAAAACTTTACCAATGAATACAATTATCAGAAAAACAAGCGATATCTTTGGGAAAACCTAATAACTGCAACCCTCTTTAAATTTTCTTGCAGGAAAAAAAAAGAATATTGTAGTTCTGCGCCCATCATTACCTGTCTAGGGTCAGTTGCTGCATGACCAGAGTGACAATGGGACACAGTCTCATTTGAATAGAACTAAAATCAAGACAAAGGTTAAGCTGGGAGCATTCTTGGTAAGCAAATTGCTAAACAGTGTGTAATATAGCAAGCCCAAAAGAGCATAAAGAAGTATAAACAAAAAGGGAAAATGTCCAGTGGTCCATCAGACAGCTCCCTCCTTCCTGAAGCAATTTCAGGAATCATGGAGAACAGCAAAGAAAGCTGCTTTTATCTTCTATTAGTTTATGCGCAAGTTAGGTGTATACTCATTTGGAGCTTTGACTATTGAAACAAAACAAACATCCAAATGCTGTTGGTGCCATACACTCTTTTGAGAGATAAAAATCCCCTCATTGAGGGGAGTCTCGGACTTCTATTGAAATAGAGAAAAAGAGTGCCAGTAAGCACTGTGTCTCAGAATAGAGACCTCTTCTATTTCTAGAAGACAGTTAAGTGCCTTTTCCTTAAAGGTCAACTGCCCTGGAATGATAAAATTTTATAGTCCAAACTGCAATCATGATTCTCCAACCAGTACACTAGTTCAGGGGTTCTCAAAATGACCATGTATTAGAATCACCTAAAGAGTTTTGAAAAAAATGCTAATGCCTGGTTTTCCCCACACAGATGCTTAAATCAGCATCTGTAGGTGTGACCTCTGCATACAGATTTTTCAAAGCTCAAATAATAGCTGTAGTCTTCATCAAAGTATGAAAATCCACAATAACTAGGGCTCTAGAGGCCTAAAAACTAGAGTCTCTTTGGGTTTAACTACATCAAATCCCTCATCTGCAAGTTGATAAATTGGGATTATTATCTGCACTTTGCAAGTTAGGAAGAAAACAGAGCTGTAGTTATTCCTCTTATATTCCTAGTGAATGGTTATCAGAGTCTTCGAATCAGCATTTCAGTAGAAGATATCTGACCCTGTGTGAGGCATTGCAATATGGGGCAGATTTGATGGTTTAAATTTGACCATGCCTCCCTTTCGCTTGTAGGTCTCCCTCTTAATTCTCCCTTCGGAGTCCACAGCCTGAGCAAGCCTTTCTCCCATATAACAGTTCTTCAACTGCTGAAGGGCAGCTGTCATTCCCTCCCTCTCTAGTCCTCTTCTTCTTCAGCTATCAGTCTGCAGGCTCTATATTTGTCTCTGTGTGAACTGCTTTTTGTTCCACAAAAGAAGGATCAAAACTCACAATATGGAAGACATAGCAATTTGCATGTGGAGCAGCACATAGGAAGACTGTCTGCACTATTCATTGTCTGTGTTGCAGGAACCCATCCTAAGGCAACCTGTGCTTCATTAAGTCGGTGACATCTAATATTCCTCATGTTGAAGATGCTAAGTCCTGGCCCTACAAGGCAAAATTGTTATTTTCTGTTTATATAATGGTAATGATATTAATAAAATAGGACAAATATTTACAAGCAGTCTCTTGTTTGTCAGTCCCAGAGTCAGGGATAAAATTCATTTGTGCAGTAAGGTAAGACCAGTTCCTCACTCTACAAGTCACCTTATTTGTATACCTGTTATTCCATTCATTCTGCCCAAGTTGTGAAAAGCAAAGGAGCAGCATAGGTGTTTGGTTACCTGGATAAGTCCCTGTTGCTTCTTAGTATAAGACCCTCATAAGTACACCTAGGACAGTTCTTCTCAGTTATTGCAGGAAAAAGAACTAACAGGTTTTTTTTTTAAATTTATTTTGATTTGTTGTACACAGAGTACAGCTGTTGTTTCTCTGGTTGTACACGAAGTAGAGTCACGCCATTTGTGTAATCATACATGTACATAGGGTAATGATGTTTGTCTCTGTTATTATTCTTACCCCCCAACCCGATCCCACCCCTTTTTTCCTCTATGCAATCCATCCTTCCTCCATTCTTGCCTCCCTCCCACCCCACATTATGTATCGTCATCCACTTATCAGAGAGATCAATTTGGCCTTTGGGTTTTGGGATTGGCTAATCTCACTTAGCATGACATTCTCCAACTTCATCCATTTACCTGCAAATGCCATAATTTTATTCTTCTTTATATCTGAGTAATATTGCATTGTGTATATGTATCACAGTTTCTTTATCCATTCATCTGTTGAAGGGCATCTAGGTTGGTTCCACAATCTAGATATTTTGAATTCAGCACCTATGAACTTTGATGTGGCTGCATCACTGTAGTATGCTGATTTTAAGTCCTTTGGGTATAGGCCAAGGGGTGGGATGGCTGGGTCAAATAGTGGATCCATTCCAAGTTTTTAAAGGAATCTCCACACTGCTTTCCAGAGTGGCTGCACTAATTTGCAACCCCACCAGCAATGTGAAGAGAGAGCCTCAGAGTGGGAGAAAATCTGTGCCACGCACACTTCAGATAGAGAACTCATTTACAAAGAACTCAAAAAACTTTACCCCAAGAATACAAATAACCCAATCAATAAATGGGCTAAGGAAATGAGCAAACACTTTATAGAAAAAGATCTACAAGCAAACAATAGATATATGAAAAAATGTTCAACATCTCTAGTAATAAGAGAAATGCAAATCGAAACCACCTTAAGATTTCATCTCACCCCAATTAGAATGTCTATTATCAAGAATACAAGCAACAACAGGTGTTGGTGAGGATGTGGGGGAAAAGGTACACTCATACATCTAATAGGTTTTGAACAAGCTGCCTGTGCCTAACATGACAGCTGCTTCTGATAATGAAAGTTATTAATTCCCCATAACCACCTGGTGAGAAACTGAGATTTGGTTGATTTCTCCAAGGCCACACAGATAATAGTAAAGAAGCCGAGTTTCTAACACATGTCTGTTGGATTATTTCCACTGTTAGTCTGCATTACCAAAAAAAATTTCAAGTCTCAATTGGGGATTCATTGACAAGCTCCAGGGAGAAAAATATTCCAGGCATTTCAAATTGGTTTTTGAGTATAGGAAGCTGGATTTCAAAACATATACTCACACTACGATTGGTGAATTTACTTTCACCTTTCACCTCGGATAGAGTACACCCAATGGAATCTGAGAAAATCCATTCATTACTGAATTAAGTAGACCTCATTATATCACAAGCTTAGGGTTGTCAGATAAAACACTAAATATCTAGTTGTATTTAAATTTCAAACAAACAAGAAATAATAGTTTGGTACAGCATGTCCCCAAAATTGCATGGACAAAATCATATTGGACATAAATACACTAAAAAATCATTCATCATCTAACTGAAATTCAAATTGAACTGTAAATCCACATTTTATGTGATGATACATTATATATATATATATATATATATATATATATATATATATATGAAAAGTAAAGAGAGAAAAGAACTGAGTAAATGAATTGCTTCATATCATTACTGGGTAGATGAATTGTTATTTCTGGCTTTACTATTATGTGAAACAGTATATTTGCTTAGTGTTGTGGTGTTTTGAGTGGAATTTTTTAGTTTGCATGCCCATGTGAACATGTGTGCTTTACCACAACCATGTATGGAAAGCTAGAGATGTGATGAATTTTGATTTCATATTTCATGGAATGGATGCATGAATGATTGACTTAAGAATAAAAAAAAGCTGTCATCTTTAACAATTGCATTAAGTTCTACTATCATTAGTCAGTTTTCTTTCTTAGAAAGCAATATGAACTGTCCAGAATTCACAGTAGTAAGGGAAGAGATATTATGAAGGGGACTTAAGATATATATAGAGAACTCCTATAGTTAGTTTTAATAACTTACAACCATGTCCATTATTTGAATACATTCCTTAGCTTTATCAATAACATTACTCTGACTAGAGAAAAGATTTGGGATGTAATAGGATTAATTCAGAAAACTTATACATAGTTTCCAAAAGAAAAAAACCTGGCAAGAATTGAATTATGTATTTTTTTTTGGTGTGAGTTTTCTATTAGTGGTGTTTTATGAGTCACTATTACCTTAACAGGAGGTCACAGAGGGGAAGAATCTTTTCAGGCCTGCCAATGTGGGGATGAACTAGTTCTCACTTCAGGGAAGTGGCCTAAAAAAGTGGCAGCAGACAGCATGGGCTGGAAAGTAGACCGTATGTTGACTTAACAAACTAGGTTGCAACAGCCATTCCTCAGGTCCAACACAGAGACTGAGAATACAGCAGCTAGAAACAGGGTTCTTAAATCTACTCTCTTTGTCCACCTCTTCTCCTTCTAGTGTCACCAACTTGCACGTGCACCAATGACATTATAAATCACTTTTCCCTTTTTCCTCCTCTCTAGCACCTTTGCTCCATCCGGCCAATGTTCCCACATGAACTTACCATGTTTGCTGTACATCCAAGCTTTCACAACAGTGTCTCATCCAGTTATGGGAGCAGGCATGGATGGCCAGAACCTAAAAACTAGATCAATCAATTAGAGTGTGACTGGAACTCAGTGGAGACTCATCAAAAGGCAATGTAAATTCAGGCAGTCAAGCGGAACCAAGTATGAGGGGAATGTGTTGGCAAGCGCTAGGTGGAAATCCCGGCAGGAAGACAGATGGCAGCGTCAGAGAGAACTAGCAAATGGTCACAGGCAGGTGCCCTGGCAGAGGGACAGAACTCAGTGGCAAAGGAGTTGGGCAGAATAAAAGATGTGAAAAGTTTCTCATAAGTGAGGAAAGACCCCACTCCACAACAAGGGAATTTAGCCACTCTCTGCCAAGACCCTGTCCAAGAGGCTAATTTAGAGAGCTGAACTCAGGTTCCTAGAAAAAGCAAGATTTAAAACCAAGAAATACTGTCCCAGAGAAACTCCTCTAGACCTTAGTGGGTTTTTTTTTTTTTTTTTTTAATTTATTTTTTTTAATTTTTACAGACTTCATTTTGACTCATTGTAAACATGGGGTACAAATTTTCATTTTTTTGGTTCTGCATGATGTACATTCATACCTTTCTTGTTAATCGTACATGTACATAGACCCTAGTTTTAAGAGACACAATGTTCAGATTAGGAAAGTTTGTAGTTTCTAGACTAAGGTAGTTTCTGGACTGGGCTGAGGAGTTGGTGCTTCATTCAGAGGCAATGACAATCTTGCAAGCATTTTGATAGGAAACAAAGAATAACATAACAATGAACAGGAGTTTGAAGCTGGCCTGAATTTGAATGCTGATTTTATATTTTGCTAGTGATGTGATCAAGAGCACATGATCTCACCTCCTTAAGCCTCAGTTTGTTTATCTGTCTACCTGCCTCCTAAAGTGGTCATGAGCATTATGTAATATATGAGTGGCCTACATTTAGCTGGGGTCACACTGTCCTTAGAGGTTTAAATAGAATAGCCTAAGCCTCTTTCCTGCAAGCAGTGGGTAAAAATGTTGTCTCCCTGTAATGTCCCTGGGGATTCTAGAATAGGGAAAGAAGCAGCAAACGCTTCTAGAGTTCTGAGCAAGTTTATGGGTCATCTTGCCAACTCTCAAATGCTAGTCTTTCTGAAGGGCAGCAGCCTTTGGGAAAAGATTCCTTCGTTCTCCAAATACAGCCAGCACAAGTCTATGTTCCTAGTTGCCTTTGACTCATGACTCAAAGAATCTGGAGGAATTTCTGTAGCAGTACCACGTACAACTCAAAACAAATACTAGAAATCCTCTGGTTGCTCTGGGCCTTACTTGTTCCCAGGAGCCTGTCCCCTAAGCTTCCACGTTGACTGGCCCCCTGTTGGATCTTCTCTTTCATTATTACACCTCACCTTCAAATTCCTGTTAGCTTCTCATGAAGAAGACATAACTATCTTTTTTGTTTTATAATCTTCTTTCTTCCTAGGCCCTAGAAGTCTCGGCTTTCACACTCTGCTCTAAGAGAAATTTCAGCAAAAACTTTTACAGTGCTTTCTATTTGCTAGAAACTATTCTGAGTGCTATAAAAATAATAATTCAATCCTCAAAACAATCCATTTTATGTATGAGGAAGCTAAGACAGGTCATGTATTTAGTAAGTTAGAGCCAAATGCAATATTGGGTTGTCTGACTGCAGAGTCTTATAATAGCTGACAGCATGCAAAAATTGCCCAGAAAAAAGTGACTGTATGATTGTTAGGAAGATTATTCTGATAGCAGTACATAGGATGCAATGCAGACAAGAAAACTGTGGACAGACCATTGTTAGCAGTATTTAACAAAGAATATTCTGTGAACCACTAATCTTTTAAGCATTCTAAGGGCAAATGCATATAATAAGTGTTAACTATTAGATTTGCTACCTACGGCACTGGCAAACTCTTCGACAGATTAGAGGTCCTGAGAACTCCTGTAAGAAAGAAACCTCTTTTACTTTATATAAGAAAGCCAGAACTTCCTAAGTATACTTGATCAAGTAGTGCATGTATGTGTTTGTGTGTACATGCTGTACACATGTGCGTTGAAGGGGCTAGAGAAAGAAAAATTCTTACTAGTATTGGACATACTTTGAGAAATACTAATACTCCATTGGACATATTTTAAGAAATACCAATACTGAATAATTTCAAAGGATTTGGCAACTAAGAAGATGTGAAGCAGAGGTAGAAATACATGGAAGAAATCAGGAACTTGAATTTGGCCATGAACCTTAAAGTCTCCTCCTCATGTCTACGGTGCCTTAACTTGGGGCCAGGTCATTCATTTGAAAGAGTCAATGATCATTAGCAAAGTTGTATAACCACATCTACTTGAAACCACTGTCCTCATGTCTACTTTCAATTACAAATTTGAAGAATACGTGTGGGTGCTCCATGACAGTTTTCAATTTGTTTTGAAGCACCTTTGCAACCAACTCTTCATAATCTGAAATTGTTCCAATTCCATTTTCTCTTCCTCTATTTTTATTATTTATTTTATTTTCCATCTCTGTTTGCTCTTTGGACTTGACATTAGCGATAAACCTAACCAGTTCAACAACAGTTCTTTAGTCATTATGTTTATCCACCCCCTCCATCCATCACAAGAGACCCCCTTTTCCCAGGGATCCTCAGCTCAGCAGTTCCCAACATTAATTTACTGGAGTCCTCCACCAGACCCCCAGAGCTCATGTGACACTAACACAGGATGAAGCCTCAAACCCAGAGAATGATACTCTATTTTTAAGAGTATAGTATAAAGTTATAGAAATAAGCTGGGCGTGGTGGCGCACACCTGTAATCCAAGCGACTTGGGAGGCTGAGCCAGGAGGATCACGAGTTCAAAGCCAGCCTCAGCAACTTAGCGAGGCCCTTAGCAACTCAGTGAGACCCTGTCTCTAAATAAAATACAAAATAGGGCTGGGGATGTGGCTCAGTGGCCGAGTGCCCCTGAGATCAATCCCCAGTTCCAAAAAAAAAAAAAAGGTTATAGAAATAAATTTAATTAAGGGAGAAGTATACACAGCAGCAAACATTACATCTACTTTTGCAAGTCTAAAATAAAAAGTACTATCTTTACTAGGTTTACAAGAAGTTCCACAAATGTCAGATGCTTAAATATATACAGAAGGGAGGAGGATTTCTGGGGCTGTCTCTGGTTAAATTGTTGCCTTTTCCCAACAGATTCCTTGTTCAAAAATCAGTCTTTTCCCCAATGGCTTGGCTACCTAAAGAAAAAAGAAGTAATTTTTAAAATAAATTAAGACTTGTTCCTTCATCTCAGGATTCCCCTCTCTTATTTCATACCAATGACATATTATCAATTTTCTCCCCTCCTTCAGACACAAGTCCTTACCTACGGCACACTGTGAATACTGGGACTCCAGTCACCCTCACTCCAGCTCGTGACATGGTGATTCCATGCTAAGAGTGGCAAACCTTAAGACCACAGGCTGCTGCTACCCCTACCCATCATCAGCTACTGGGGATGTCACCTAGGGAAACTTGCCATAGTCCCCACCTCCAACTCTGAAACTCTCAAAGATTTTAAGCCTGGAGGTAGCAGCAAGGCATAAACATCCAGCTCTAATCTCTTCCCAAAGGAAATGACTTCATTTGCAATAGAACATGGAGAAACATAAGCCTAACAGTGCTCTCAGGAACAGTGGATCTTGTGATAAAAGGCAGTTTGGTGGATCTAATGAGGATTCAGCCTAAAAGTAGACAACTTGTTTGCAGGAGAGACTTGGGTTTCAGACATCTGGGAGGAGTCATTTTGGAGTCAGAAAAAATACCAAACACTGGCCTCAGAAGCCAGTGTTCTTTTGAAGAAGCCACATTTTGACTGGCTTGTTAGTATAGGAACTTATGTCCAGGGCATTGTTGAAACAGTACAAAGATCAGCAGGCATTTAATGGAGTTTAACAGCTGACTGTGGTCAAGGAAAGAGTAGAGGAGAGTTCTACCAGTACCACTACCATGCCAGGGAAACTGTGGGATAAAGCAAAGCTCTGCCTCCCTAAGGAGCAACCTCAGATGGTCACCGTCATGCGGGGATAGACCTCCCTTCAGGAATGCAGCTGGTCATTTCAAAACCATACAAAGAGCAATAAAGAGCCCCAAAGGGGGAAAGGGATCAGTGCTTAGAGTTGCTACAATGTATTACCTATAATGTCCAATTTCCAATACAAAAATATGAGACCTGATAAAAACAGAAAAGTATGCTTTACATATAGAGTGGGATCAAGAGGGACAACACGGCCTATGACACACTAACCTGAAGTTGTACTGAACAGAAAAAGAAGTCGAAGTAGTCATTATAAATGCATCACAGAAGAACAAGCCTGGTTAAAGTAGGAGAGCCAGGTATGATGACAATGTCACCTCAAAGAATAACTATAATTAGACTTAAAATCTACAAAGTCTGCATGTGTTCAGTATATACACAAAGTTCTTTTTTAAAATAATTTAACCTTAATTTTACTTATTTGTTTTTATGTATTGCTGAGGATCGGTCCAGGGCCTCACCCATGCTAGTCAAACACTTTATCACTGAGCTACAACCCCAGCCCTACATGAAGTTCTTTTAAAATATTTTCAATCTGCAGTTGGTTGAACCTGCAATTGCAGAACCCTTGAATAAGAAAGGAAGACTGCACACAAATACACACACACACACACACACACACACACACAGTGTTACAGTGTTCCTGGGGTTTATAAGTAATATATGTGTCATATATTCGTGAAACACAGAAGATGTAGATAGAATCGAAGCTGTAAAGAGATGAACTGGAAATAATAAACTAATAAGAAAAAAAGAAAAGAAGGGAGAGAAGTGAGAAAATGAAGGAATGAAGAATGGGAGGGAAGCAATAATAAAGAAAGAAGGAAAGAAGGAGGGAGAAAGGGAGGGAAGGAAGGAAGAAAAGAGGAGGGAAGAAAGGGAGAAAGGAAGGAGGGAAGGAAAGAACACCCCTGGTGTTGCACATAGTGTAACAGCAAGGACCATCCTGCTCCAGCTCTCTCTAGAATTCCTGTCTCCCAGCCCAGACGATCCCTTCTGGTCCCACATTCTTGACCAAATACTATTTGGAGGCTCTTGTTTCTGCCTTTCCTACCTGACATTCCGATTTAGAATCCTGTGTAGATTCAGAAATCCTTCTCCAAATTCCTCCTGTTTGACTATTCTGTTCTCAGAATCCTCTCCCTCCCCTGCAGAAGCTAGATCTTGCTCTTTTAGTTGTTCTCTTGCGTGCTGGGACCTGTTGAGAATGGACCATTAAGCCACTATAATGTTACAACTTGCTTAATGTCTGTTTCTGAATACGATGTACAATCAGTCCCCACCACTGTGACCACCCTTTGACACACATGTAACACACACACACACACACACACACACACACACACACACGTTGGACTTCCTTGGATACTAAAATCCACAAGCAGCAAGCCTGGGTCTGCTTTGAGCCTTTGGACATGAACCTCAAGCCGTAGAGCTGGAACTCTTGCATGTATAGACCTGCAGCGATTTCCCATATTAACAGTGAATGCATTAGAGTCTCTTCACAGGGTTGATCTCACAGCTTGTGGAGGTGAGCAGGTTGTTAACTTCTCCACTTAGTGCATTTATAACCTAATTTTCTGTATCCTCAGGCTGGTATTTGCGGGTTTGTTTACTATTTTTACTGGCTATTATGTGCTTGCTCCAAGCTCCAAGGCTCACTCCTTCTTGATCCCCTGCTCTCTTTCTTATCAAGAGCAAATGACAAATCTTAAATATACTTTGGGCAGAAAATCTGGAGAACTTAGATAATAGAAGAGAAAGCAAAATGAGAGAAAATAGACTCTAATGAGAGTCTAGAAAAATTCATGTGCTTTTTTTAGTGAGGATTCTGTGATGTCTTTGTTGCACAATGATTTAAGTGTGTGGGGTGTGTGTGTGTGTTTATTCCTCAATTTTCTTTGTAGTTAAAATTCTAAGATAACTGGTCTCTGGTCACAAAAGTATTACTGAAGTAATCTTTTGGAAAAAGACTCTGAGAAAATATTTGAAGGAAATTCTACTTTTAGAAGATCTTCCCTACCCCCCACCCACAAGTCTAATTTTGTATCTGAGACACTCCAAGTCTACACAGTGAGTGAAATGACCAGTGGATTGGGAAACAGAAAAAATGAAGTTCACAGCTGCCTTTTTCATGAGGAATGAAACCTAGAGTTACTTAACAGCTCTCTATTATGAGGAATAAGTAAAAGCTTCTCATCATTAACATTCTAGTAACTTATTTAACTTTAATAATGTAGTTACAACTTTGAGGAGCTCACATATTTAAAATTCTGTCCTCTCTAGTTGGAAAAGAATTTTTAGAATAAAAATAAGATAATGTAATAACATTTTATAGACAAAATATTCATATTCTAGCATTCTTTTTAAAAATTTTAAATACTAATTGCTGATCTGATATGGGAAATGTCCTTTAATTCTATTGATAAAAATAGCTCAGTGTTTTGAAAATGACAAATTGCCTATCAATTTATAAGGCTTTCAAAGTTAGATATACTCTACTAGTTTATATATTTTTCTTTGCTTAAAAATAAATAAAACCAACCTCCTGTTTCTAAGAGAGCTTCGGAAATGGTCTCTGTGTTATATAAATCAAATACTCATGTTGCTTCTGGATATATCTAGGAATTTTAACTGTTAAATTTGCCTTCCTTCTTATTTTTGGTCAATTTCTCAACCTCAAAGATGACCGTGATTAAAATGAACAGCTGAATAAAGTGCCCACATTCATAATTAGTCCTGGTTTTTATACATTGAATATTCATTTAGGTACAATTTTGTAAGCCTGTGTTAATCGGTAGCTTCTATCTTTCTTTAGTTAATTCAACCAAATGCCTAAATTGTTATGCATTTAACATTCTGTCATTCTTTCATTTACAGGGTAAAATGACAATGTTTTGTGATTTTTTTATGACAACAATTATCACAAAATAATGGATGCATCAATAATCAATAGTAACCCAGAATTCGTGCTCTTAGGAGTCTCAATTCAATAGACTGAGAGAAAGGTGTGATTTTTGAAAGATATGTCTTCTGCTAACACTAACAGTAGTGCCAAATGTTTTAGAAACTTTTGCAACATAGACAATAAAACCGCAATGAATTTGACTAGAAATATCAAACTCATCTCAAAACAGAGACTCCTCCTCAAGCACCCCCTCCCCACTTTGCACTATGCATTTTTACACGATTATTGCAAAAGAAACATTTAACTTGCCCCAAGCAGTACAACGATTATAACACAAAAGAAATCATTAATGCATCAGAACAGAAAGAGTATGGTCTGTTAGCATCTAATTAGGCTTCTGCTGTAATTATCCTCCATTTGAGAAATTTTCTTAGTGTAAAAATGATAAAACAAATCATGAGTATTCACTTAGTTTAATTAGTTAGCAGTACTAAGGCACATTTAGTTTAATCTGTACCCTTTTTATATATTTCTCTAGTGATCTTAATTATACAAAAGCTGCATATTTTAACATATTAAATCTTTGAGAATACCCACATTAGAAAATATTTCCTAGGCACCCTTACCTTCTACCTCCTGAAACTCCACCCCATTTCCATCACTGCACTTGTTTATGTGTACTGAAGCATTGAAAGAAAGGATGAAGGAAGCACTGGTTGAGTGAACTTAGAGCAGAAAGGTAGCAAGAGAGGGAGGAGAGGGCAGAGGAAGAAATACTGAGAGGGAAGGAAGAGAAGGTAAAGAGAGGGCACTGAAATAAAGAAGGAAGATGAAATCAGCGAAGGAGGAGTGGACAGGATGACCTTCCTATCCACTAGCTAACTGGTGGTCTACCTGCTTACCTACCTAACTACCTGACAGTGGGAGATGACTGTTATTTTATTTGAGGTCTGCTTTTATTGTTCTAATCCTCCTTCTAGCTCTGGGAAAAAGCACATGGAGAGGATTAAATTTTGCCTATAATTTTCCAAAAGAGAAAATTCTCCAGGTTACCTAAGTTTATTTTCCTTTTTTTTGAAACCAAGGCAGCTCTGAGCTATCCCATGGGTTTGAGTCAGTTGTGTTTGCCAGGATCACAAGGTCCTTGCTGTCCCCTGGGAAAGGTGGCACTTGATCACCAGCTACTGGAGGAGGATAGGAGCAAACTTCACTCAGGTACTCAGTCTGCAGGCTCTGCTTTGCTTGGTCAGGGCGTTCACTCCATGTGGGCATGCTGGCCAGAACCACAAATGAGCTCCATTTAGGAACCAGTGCATTCAACCAGACTTCTCACAACTTCATTGTTTAGAGCAATGGGAAAGGAAAAACAAAGCAATCTTTCCTATTAGTAATTTTTGTAATTTTTGAGCAGCAAAGTTTATTTGCCAGTTTGATTGCCTTTTTAGAAACCAAGCTTGAAAAGGTGTGCCAAATGAGTTCCTCTCAAATATTGATTTATAAGGTTCCTGTGATATTTCAAATGCATGCATATAGACATTAAAATTTTGTTTCCATACATAAGTGGAATCTTCATCTGTACCAATAAAAGCCACTGGATAATAATTCAATTTTGATTACAGATCCAAGGTATAATGAAAGTTTCAAAATAAGTTCTGAAATATCTTCTACTATAAAAATTAATGTTTAGTAAAATAAATTCATGATGAATGACCTAGGATGCATGATGAGGTACATTGATTGAACTAAAACATAAAAATATGCTACACACCATTGATTTGAGTTTTAAAGAAGTAGGGAGCATTTGGAAATTGCTATCTAATTTTTTCAGAGCTCCTATTCCTCTGGCAAACTTCAATATGGCTGTACTAGCCATAAAATACTGAATTCCTCTGAACTACTTGGTTATTAGTTGCTGCTTTGAGTCCCTTGACTCTCTAGTCTGTCCACTGTCCACTGTGCTAACTAGAAAATAGAGCAATAATGTTGAGACAACCTGTGTCTTCCAGGATCTCTTCCAGGGCTTCAGAGCCTACATTCTTATTTGTTGGTGCCTGGACCATAATATGATTAAAATTTTTTAATACAAGTCCTAAATGGAATATGTATGACCTGTTTCACCAACGAGATAGAATACTTTTGCAGAGGCAAGGGAGAGATACAAAATGCACAGGTTTTTGTTTGTGTTTAAACTGCAAGCTTGTATACCTTCTTCCTTCCGCAAGGTCCAGATTAACTCACCCAGTCCACAGACCTTCTTACACCTTTGTTCCACCATCACAGGTGCCTGGAGGGTGACTCAGTTTTCATTGCCACTGTTGACTTCCATGTCAGTGCCACCATGATCTTGTGATGTAGGCAAATTGTGACACTGTGCTTTTCTTCCCCTGGTCATTCTTACTCCTTCAGTAGAGGAGGAAGAAGGATGCATATATGTAGGGGTCAGGTGGTCGTCCTCTAACTAGTATTGCAGTTCTTTTAGTAGGTTCATGATCAGAGAGGCTTGGGATCCCAGTGTTTTCCTGTACAAAGTTTGGGTATGAATTCTTCATTTAGTTTCTCAGGGCACCATTCATCTGGAGCTGGGTTGAAAGAACCACAAGTAGAAGAAATCAACTTTCCTCAGGAATAGTCACTTATACTGTTCTAAAATTTAACACTTTTACTCTCGTCTTTTCAAATAGAGTTCCCTAGAACTAGAATCACTGTTGAGATAAATCTCTCTCAGCTCTAGAATTCATCCCAAAAGACAAGTTTCAGTTCCAACATGTCCACACATCACTGTCTTCCAGGGGATAAGTGAAACCTTCAGGATGTTACCTACGAATGAGATACTGTTCAGGAGAGGAGAAGCAGAGCCCACCTCTATCACATGCATGCAATGGGGCCAACTACCAAGAATGGGCCTCCTGTTCCAATCTTCCTTACCTCATTTTAGCAGTGTCATTTTAGCTACTATCCTTACTTGCTCCACCCCTGTCAAAAACACATCCAAAATTATCATGAGTTTGTATTTTACATGAAAAAATACAGGAAAACTGAATTAAATAGCATCATCACCTTTTTTGCATTTTATGAAAAAAATATTTCCTTAATATAAATTCTCCTCATTTCACTCTTGTTACTTTGTTGTCTCTCTCTTCTCTGAGATAAAAGGGCTTCAGGTGAGAAGTGATAGAACATCGATGTGTCATATGAGACTTTCCCTTTTCCACTCAGCACTAAAGAAAATATTTGCCTTCTACTTAACTAACAGGTCTTTTCTTTAAAACTTGCTGAACTTGTTTTTTAACTTAATAACATCAGTGCAGAGCCTAACAGGGATGCTTGAGATTTTTACCTCTTTCATGCCTTGAAAAAAGAAAGAAAACAAAAGTTCCCAAGCCAACAGGTTAAATAAGGAGAATGAAGAAAAGTTTCTTAGTTTGTGAAATCATGATTTTAAAACTATCCTTGCCTTATTAAGTTACTGCTTTCTAGTAAAGACCAACCAGAAATCACTTACTAGACATGATGGACATAATATATGTATATTATGCTACATGTATAATTTTTCTTTCTTTTATAACAACGTGAAAAGAACAAATAGACACGATCATTTATCATTAACAGATACATAGGGCTTTAGAATTTTAACAGTAGTATTTGCTCATTAAGCAACTCAAACCAAAGCATGTGGCATATCCAACTTTTCTATACCCTAAAAACACTTCAATTCCATTTGAAAATAGCCTCTATGAATCTACCCACGAAGTTAAAAAATGGTAATATGTAAAGGTATACACAGTTCAACTTAAGCATATTTTAAACTTTTTCATCTACTCAACAAAATTATTCCACTGAAGCTAAATAAATAGTCATCAAATTACTACCCAGAAGAGTCAGCAGCTGCTTCTATTTAAGGCTTTCATATATGTCTCTTCTGTCCCCTCCCTACTCCACCAAATTAACCCAGGATTAATTTCAAGAGCTCATTCTCCCTGCAGGGCACTGGGCGATGATGGAATGGGGAGCAGCTGCGTTTTCTGAGCCATTTTGTCCTTTCCAGTGATTTTCCTTCTTTTTCTTTCAGTCCACAGTCTCACCCTTCCCTTGTAGAATCTCAATTAGTTCTCAAGCTTTAAATTACATGTACATCGCAATGACTCCTAAACGTGCATCTCTAGCCCAGACCTCCAGACGCTAGTACCCAAACTGTCACAGGATATGTTAGACATAATGTGCACAAAATGAAACTCTCAAGGGTGGGACATCATCTCACTTCTCAACAAGTAATGAACATCATCACCGATACAAACCACTTTTCAGGCAGAGGCCATGGTTTATTTTTGATTCTTCCTTTTCTCTTTTTCCTATAATGTGTTCACAGTAGTGGAAAGTTCTATCAGTTCTACTATAAAATAGTCCTCCAATCTGTCTTTATTCTGTCTCGATTGTTACCAACCCAGTCAAGAAAACTGCCCTTTTTGCACTGGACTATTTCTGCAGCCTTTGCCACATCTGTATTTGATCCTCTCAATCCATTCCCCATAAAAAAATAGAGTGATGACCATAAATCAAATAAAATCAGGTAATTTGTATGCTTAAATACTGAAATACCTTTCCATTGCATTTAGAATGAATTGAAAACTCCTTTGGTGGTTATTAAGTCTTGCATTATGTTGGCCCTGCATACATCTCTGATCTCTTCCCTTAACTACTGTGCATGAGCCCCACTGGTCTATGCATGGGTGCTCAAACACATCAGCCTCCTTCTTGCCCTGGACCTTTACACATGCTCTGCCTTTCGCCTAGAACACATTAGCTTCTACCGTCCTATGACCAGCTCCTTCTAAGATGTCTTCCTCTAAGATGTTATCATGCTGAGGTAAAATTATGAGTAATTTTGTACTTTCCATAATATTCTGCACTTTTAAAAAAATCCATTACCAAAAACATATCTCTGCCATAATCAGAAAATCACGATAAAACCTTAGGCCTGAATAACCCCCAAATAAACTGAGGTAAACTGGCACATTTGACCCTTCTCTATCAATTTATGATTTATTTTTTATTACTTTCACAATTTCATTGATTTCTTTGATTTTTCTTTAATTTCATAGATTGTGTAGGAGTTAGTCATAATGTTCTACACAGCTGAGATTGGAAACTAATCTCAGGGTTTGCTTCCTTTTTACATTTTCCTGATGAAATCTCTCATCAAATCTTTTTCTATTAATTTCAGAGCCACCCTTAGTAATATTTATATTTAAATGGCATTTTTAAATTTAATCATAAGAAACAGTCCAGCATCTCCACATGTGTGGCTAATGCTTCTCAGAAGCACTTGATTTTTCTATAGTTTGTGAATGTTCCCTAGAGCTCCATCTGCAGTTTTTACTCCAAAACTGTTGCAAAGTAAATCCAGCCTCCCAAGGATAGCTTGTTGCATTTTCAACACGGTAGGCCTAAACCAACTCTTTGACAGCCCCAGGCTTAAATTCTTGCCATGCCGTTCACTGAGGCTCCCGTAACACACTGTATAAACCTCTTTTAGCAGGTAGAGTGTTCTTGTAATTACTCATCCCGTCTGTATCCCTCACTAGACTGTAAGCTCCTTAAAGAGAACACCTATCGTTTGTTTCTTCCGTTTTAGCAACATCCTACAAGCACTCTGTAAACATTTTTCCAACTAAAAAATTAACTTCTCTGAAATAATAATACAACTAAAAATAGTTTTTACCCAATCAAAATCTATATCATGATAAAATGGATAATCCCTTGAAGACAATTTTAAGTAAGTGAATCAACGTATATTTTATGTCTAAAAATTCAGTTTCCTCCAGACCAGACGGGGAAAACTTCAATGACAATGTTTATTGAAAAAGTTTGACATCAAAAAGGAGACTTCAACAAAGTGTGTTTGGGATGATGGTCAAGTATTTCATTTCGGTGTCCTTTGCTTCATGGAATTGGTGTCAGTTTTCCTCTGGTATTCATTAGATTCTATCTGTTATTCCATTTAAAAGGTGTCTTTAGATGTACAAAGACTTCATTGAAAAAAGCTGAATTTCAATGAGGCTGTCAATGCAGAAGCTATCCTTTTCCTCTTTATATTGTCTCTAAAAAAGCTTCACTATTTTTGCATATAAATCTTGTCAGCATCTTCTATCCTCCCCAACCCCACACTCACTCTGTCCTCTCAATTCTAGATTCTTCTATTTGATTCTCTGAATGTTGTTTAGAGTTGGGGCTTGATACAAATTGCTGCTATCAGAATTTTTCATCAACCACAACAGTATGGTAAAGCGGAAACGATAATCTTTTATAGTTTTACAAAAGAGATTTGCAATGTGATACCTTGCTTCAAATAATCATGGGGTCTGAGGTGTGGAGACACTCATTCACTGACTGTATGAACAAAAGCAGCACCTGTGCGTATGGCTGGTAAATGAAAGAAACTCTAAAGAATTAAATAAGCAACTCAAAATTTGTAAGGACAATTGTTGGGTGTGAAGGTTTTTCTCACTGCACTGGGGTATAGGGCACGTGATCTCTGAGTTTTCTTGAGTCTTTAACTCTATGAAGTCTGAAGTCCAGTCCTGGCTGGGTATCATTCACTCCATAGATAGAAGCCTGACTTTGCCGAAGGGTCTTTGCAGCCTCCGTTTGGCAGCCAGCCATGATTCACTGCAGCATGTGGACAAGGCAGCTGGTCCTTCACACACACACACACACACACACACACACACACACACACTGAACCATCTGTAAGGAGAAATTAACCCTTTCTCACCTAATACTACATATGCCCTTGTTTATGAACTACCTGAAAGAATCACATCTATTATCCACTGAGGGCTAGTAAAACAAGTGTATCTATACAATACTTCCAAACTTTACAACAATCCATCTATGTCATTATTATTATCCAATTAGAAAGGTAAGAGGTTAAATATCTTCTCAAATTCTCAAAACAAGTACCAGTCTCACCTGGAATTCAAAACAAAGTCTGCCTGACTCTTAAATTCTCTCACTATTACTAGCCAGTGACCTAGTCCTGCACCACAATAGGACCTAGAGAAAGGACAAAAGCTTTTTTGAAGTGCAAAGTCATTGTGCAGTTAGGTGCATTGTATTATTAAAGTTACAAGCCTGTCTTGGTTAATACCAAAGATGACGTTCATGAGAATGGTAAAAATCTGTCATTATCAAGGTGTATGTTTTTGGTTTTCTGTGGAATTCTGAGGAATGAACCGAGGGCCTCACACATGCTAGGCAAGTGCTCAACCTCTGAGCTGCATCCACAGCCCATGGAATTTAGTGTAATTTTGTTTTGCTTTTGGGACTGGGGATTGAACCTGAAGTAATTTACCACTGAGAACTACATCCTCTGTCCTTTTTATTTTTATTTTTTTTGAGACAGGGTCTCCCAAGTTGCTGAGGCTGTCCTCAAACTGGTGATCCTCCTGTCTCAGCCTCCTGAGTTGCTGGTATTATAGATATGAACCACCACACCTAGCTTCAAAGCATATGTTTTAGTCTTAATGACATGATGCATTTAAAAATATTCGGTTCTTTAAGGAAATAATTTATTTTAATAAAACACTAAAACAGCTGTTAAAATTTCAGAAAGGAAAAGAATTGCTAATAATGTGGTCAGTGCAATGTAGTATGTTAAAGGCCAGTTGCTTATCTCCCAAGAATCATCCTGAGTTGCCATTCTTAGTAAATTCCATGACCAAATCTACACAATGATCTCAACTTTTTGATATCAGAAACTTAATTCATACGTATACTAAAGTTGGTTCCTATTAAATGAGAATCTTGGTTCTTCCAGATTGGTTTTTATATGGAAAAAAAATCAGTGGATTAGGTTAGTTTTGAAAATATTCAATTTACTAAAGTTATAAGTAAAAAAAGAATTAGTTCTTCTTACAGTTTCACCTCACTTTATAAACCTTATTATTCTACTTATAAAAATAGCAAATTTTCAGTCACTTTAAAGGAGGCCGTTAATTATTGTCTGGAACCAGTTTTAAACTTGTTAATTAAATTTCATTTAACATTTTGAAATGCATTAATACCTTTAATCTACTCCATTTTTTCTGTATATACATAATCTAACAAACTTTCTCAAGTATTAAGCAATACTTATAAAATTAATAAATGAGACTTTTCAAATAGTTTCAAGTTTCCTTAAATGTTCAAATACTCAAATACACTTAATTATATTCAGTCTAGACCCACAATTCTATATCAGTTTTCAATTAGACATTTTAAAATGGCATTAAAAACTTGACCTGTTATTCTAACAGATTAAAGTTTTACATAATCCAACACTAAATATAGTGAATATGTACAGATTAATTAATGTAAAAATATGAATACTAAGTTTTGGTTCCCTTAAACATTTCTGTGATTAGTTCTAAATCTTCTGAGATATGAAAAATGCTTTTCCACAAGGAAAACATTTCATTGCAGAAAATTTTAGAGGTTATATCCCAACTTAATTTTTGGAGGCATTTTCTCAGCTTTTTAATATTTGTGATAGTCCTGGGACAAAATTGGATCTTACCTGTGTCTCCAGTGGAACATAATGAACTCTGTACATCCTTGTGCACTATAAAGAGAACTGTAAAAGTAAAGAGGGAAACTTCATATGGCTTATATGAATCACATCATTATCTAATTTTCAAGTCAGTTTAGAGTCTATAACTCCCACCCGTGTGGCCATTCCTCTGCTTTTGATCTTATTTTTCCTAGTTCTTAAGATAATGTGTTCACACCCAATGGAGAGCACATTTGCATATAAGGCAATCCTGCATATTCTCTCTTAATCAGACCACACAGCCCTTGCTGATTGGATTGCTAGGCATGGTGGCACACACCTGTAATCCCAGTGACTTGGGATGCTGAGGAAGGAGAATCATAACTTCTAGGCCAGCCTCAGCAATTTAGTGAGAACCACAGCAACTTGGTAAGTCCCTGTCTCCCAGTAAAAAATAAAAAAGGCTGGGGATGTGGCTCAGTGGTAAAACTCCTCTGTACCAATAAAAGGGGGGACTGGGATATGTTCACAGGTAAAGCACCCTTGGGATCAACCCCCAGTACCCCACCCCTAAAAGATCAGATTGAATTCTGAACTCTCTTGGACCTTTAGTTAGTGTGCTCAAAATTTCAAGATCCTTCTATTGACATACCTATCTCTTATGGGGCAGATGCACTTTAACTGGGCTCACAAAAGTAAAGTATAAAAGAAATGCCAATGTATGGGTTTACCAGAAGGAATATTAAGGAGATTAGGCACTTAACATCTTTTGGTGCACATATTATTTTCCTTTAAATAAGCCTTATAAAGAGGCAATTGTCCAAAGGCTGTTGATGAGTATGGAGTCAGAACAAAAGAAGTTAGCTATATGACTTGAGTGCTTAATGACATGAGCATAAAATAATTTGGTTTTATCCAGCAGTGTTTAAAGAGACCTGGTAGACAGCATCCCTTTCTTCCCCACCAAATTTGGTACCAAAGAAAAGTCAAATATGGAGTCTATCGGATGGAGCTTAAAATGCCAACTTTATAACTGATGAAGCTAGATGAGAGCCATAGATTTAGTTATGCAACTAAGTGAGCTTGATAATATTTCTCCAATGAATTACACCATCTAACCTTGCCATTGGTATAACTGTTCAATCCCAGTTACTCCCACTCCCATAGTCAGGCCCTGATGACAGGGCAGTGGAGAAGGCAAAAATATATGCATCCACCCTATGGCAAGGCTGGTTTCCAAAAAGAAGGCTGGGGAGGAGGGCGGGGAGAACGCCATCTTTCTCTGACATGTTTTGGTGGTTAGATAAGACATTTTTCCTACTGTGGGAAGGAGTAACATGGGAAAGATAGTAGAGGGACATTTCTTGTAGGGAATCTTTCCACATAAGGATTGGGGAGTAATTGCCCCCCAGTCCTAAAAATATCCATTTCCACATGAAGGGTTTATCTGCCAAGGACCACCAAGGAGCTATGTGCTGGATCAGGACTGCTCTACCCAGGAAGCAGGCAGGATGGGCACCATCTGTGCATGCCTCTGTGGTTCTCACCTTTGCATGTTTTGGTTGCAGACCAATCCCCTTTCTCATGTGTGGTTTTCTTAAGTTCTGTTAATGCATTAAATCAGACTGATGCCAAGTTTTGTGGGCCTAGAGAATATTTAGCTTCTCTAAGCACACATTGCCTGTCTGCACTGATCAATTCTATCTCAATTTAAATTCCCTCAAATCCAAATGCAGAAAGGATGACTCCACTTAAGACCCTCCAAAACTCAGAAGTATTTTGAGATTTAAAATAGAAAATAATACATCTGAGGAAAGTAAAAAATATGGTCAACTGAGTAAAAATATGGTCAAACTGCTCATCGTCCCAAAGAGCTCATTACCTAACTTGTGGTTCAAGGATCCACCTTCCTTCTTTCCTACCTCCTTCTTCTGTGCCCATCTTAGTCATTATTGTTAGACTACTGCTATTATGAGGGAGTATTGGATACAAGAACTAAATCCACATATTTCTTTCTAAAATTATTTTATTTAAAAGTGTCTTTTATATAATTTATCCATAACATTTCTGTTCTTAATAACAGAAACTCCAAATGTTGTGCCACTTTTGAAACATACTTTTGAAACATGGAGCTCTACAGCATGGATTTGATTCCTGTATACTTTCTGCTCCCTGCTGTACCAGCAGTTCCTGGATAAAGAAAACAAGCAAATTAACTAAATAAATGGATGGTTGTGAGAGAGGAGTTCACTATTATCATTCTCATTCAACACCAATTCCGATGTGACATTGACCCTATTATGAGATGCTAACATAATAATAGCAAAAATAAGCATGTATGACATTGTCTCCCATATGGAGTCCCACTGAATACTACTTCTAAGGATTAAACTGTGTTATATAAAACACAAGTCTGTGATGAAATAGGCTTTGGAAGGTCATAACTAGACAATTTAATGTATTTTTATAGGACTTAATAGCACCTTTAATGTACCATTAACAAATACTGTATTTCATCTACGCTAACTTTTTATTGATTGTTAGATGAAGCACTAATCTGTGTCCTGGCAATAAGCAGAAAATGTTGCCAATTAATGACACTGCTATGTGCATTCTTAAAGATGAAGGTTTAGGTATTGATATTTTTATTTTATACTCACTAAAATCTTCTCCTAGATTTACCTAGACAAAGATTTCTATCACATATCTTTCTTGTAGTTATATATAAAGGATAATGAACCATTTAAGATATTCCTAATACTAATTCACAATCAGATTGTAAATTTACTTGGTCACTTTTTTGACCAAGTGGAGTCACTGATGTCAAGGTTACTCCACAGATCCTGCCCACTATACCTCAACAGCATCACGGCTGCAGCATTTCTACGGAATGATTCAGGATTTTCTTCCAATCCACTGCCATTAATTCTCCAACTTCATATGATGACACATTCTAGACCTTAAAACAACATGGCGATTAGAAGTCTATTCCTTCCTCCAAGTGGCACTTGAATGGTTTATTGACTGACATATTTATGGGTTTAACTGTTACTAATTCACGAAGGAATAACAATCTTGTACAGGCAATAATTGGTACGACCCCCAACTGCCCAGCCAGTATTAGAAGTTGACATTGATTAGAATTTCATGTTGTTAAAATATGGAAAAATACGTCTTGGAACTGGTAAAATATGATGCATACAATGCACCTGCTCTTCTCAGCACTGTCCTGAGGGACAGAGGAACACAGAAATCATCAAAACCAAGTCCTTGTAAAGAGTTTCCCCAAATATGTCACATGGAATCTTTGTGTTTCACAGAAGATACTTCGAGAAATGTTGGTAGAGTGTCCTACAGCTAACAAAAGTCTTTCTTATGTGTACTCCCATCTATAAATATTCAAATGGAAAATTTGGAAAGTACAGAAAACTAAATAGTAAAATGTCATCCATATTCTACACCCTTGAGATGATTACTAATAAGATTTGGTATATTTCTTTCTAGTCTTCCTGTGTATTTATTTGTAGGTGGATTAATATATCATTTAAATTGCTAAAAATTGATATTGAATTTTTCTACAGAAAATCATTTAGGATTTCTGACATATGCCTGAAAGTTTATGGGAGAAACCTAATGATAACCTGTAATTATTTTTCAAGCCTCATAAACAAAAGTCAATATTTAGAAGACCACTGGGTTTTCCAATTTAAATGTGAGAATACAGGTATTTCCTTTTGCTGTCTTCCCACAGTTCATCAAGACTAAAGAAAGGAGATTTGCAAAAAATGTAAAGCTACAAGAATTGAAAGGACAGGAAAACATACACAAAAAGAAAACAGAAAAGCAAATGTATGAGTAGGTACTGATTTTCTAGGCTTGATTAAAACAAATCTCAAGCAATGAGAAAAGCTAGGAATACTCCAATTTATATTACAGAGTAGTTAAAATTTATTGGAACCAGAGGTAAAATGAGGAAAAATGTCTAGAACGGATTAATGGCTAAAAGCTATTCAAGACACCTACTCCTTGGTTCAATCCCTGGTCTCCTCACACCCCAGCACTAGGATAGGTCCTCACTGACATCTTGAAGACATGTTCACTGAAAGAGGCTGGGTTGGCAGAGTAGGTCCTTATCTAATACAAGATGAGTAGAAGACTATAGTGCCATTAAATGTTGGATTTAGAGGCCCCCACTCCTTTCAGCATCCTCTCCTCACTGGCTCCTAGGATACTGACTGACAGGAAGACCATTGTCCAGTCCAAGGGAAAAAGGCTAAAGGTGCTGTCATGTGGGATTATTCAACAAGAAATCTATCTGGCCTTACAGTAGAGGCTAATATCAGCAAATCTAAATGTGAGCAGAGCTTCCAACCATATCTTTAATCTTTGGAGCTTAATAAAGGTATATAACTCATATTGGAAGGGATGCTGATTTAGCAAATAAAAACAGGATGCCCAGTTAAATTTGAATTCTGGGTAAATAATAAATTTTTCTCTTTCAGTGTGTGTCTCAGGCAATATTTTTGGACCTACTTAGACAAAAAAGAAAGTATTCACTGTTTATTCAATATTCAAGTTTAATTTGACATACTACATTTTAACTAGCAACATTAAAAATAGGACAGTGCAATCAAAACTCTGATGAAAAATCATTACCAATCCAGCAGTCTACATCCCACTGAAGTGTCAGCTGGATATGAGGATAGAATATTTCCATCTCCCATAAAATCAATAAATATATTAATGGCAGCTGGGCACAGTGGTGCATGACTCTAATCCCAGTGATTTGGGAGGCTGAGGCACGAGGATTGCAAGTTCCGGGTCAGCCTTAGCAATTTAGTAAGCCCCAAGAAACTTAGCAAGACTCTATCTCAGAATAAAAAACAAAAAGGGCAGGGGATTTAACTTAGTGTTTAAGTACCCCTGGGTTCAATTCCCAGTACCAAAAAAAAAAAAAAAAAAAAAAAAAAAAGTTAATGATGGATCTCTTAAGAAGGTGAGATTTCAAATGGGTAAAATGGTTTTTGGTTCATTCATGATGGTTTGATTGTTTATTAATGTTTTAATATTCTTTTCTTATTAGTATAATGAGAAAAGTTAAGAAAGTTAATTTCATTAAAAAGAGACAAAACTCCTACACAGAGTTACTATGTGAAATCACATAACTTTCTTTTTCAAATTTTTTTATTATTAGATTGCATTTCTGCATACATATTTTTCTCTAAAAATAAGGGGTGGAGGTGTAGCTCAGTGGCAGAGTGTTTGCCTAGCATGCATGAGGCCCTGGGTTTAATCCCCAGCATTGCCAAAAAAAACACAAAAAACAAAAAACTAATATAATTTGTTGCATGGGTTCAAACCTCACTCCTGGTACCAAAATCTGTATTTTTTTTTTTTAATTGCCACTCTAACAAGCTATGACAAATGAGTAGCTTAAAACAACACAAAAACATGATCTTACAATTCTGGAGGTCAGAAATCTATCAGGTCTTACTGGTTTGAAATCAAGGTGTTAGCAAGGCTACCCTACTTTCTGGAAGTTAAAGAGGATGATCCATTTCTTTGCCTTTTTCTGTGAGTGAAGGTCATCCATATTTCCTTTATCTCTGACCATTCTTCCCTCCAATTCTCTCCTCATCTAGAAAGGTCCTGTTAAGTACTCAGTGAGTAGGTTGAACCTACCTGGATAATCCAGGAAAATCTCTCCACCTCTAGTTCCTCAAAATTACTCATATCCTCAGTCTCTTTGCCCTTTAAGACACCATATTCACAGCCTCCAAGAATTAGAGCAGGGACATCTTTGGGTATTTATCATTCTTCCCATGACATATGACATGTAGTTACAGTAGTATAATTCAGAATTTTTTCATAATTTTCCACTAATGTTTAATTAAGAAGCACAAAAATTTATTTTAAACTTTGGGAAACATTTTGTCAAACATGAACATAATTGGTTCATAATAAGTTCTAAACAAAAAATAGAAAACATTGTTCATGATAATGACCCAGCTGAAAATTAGGTACATTTTTAAATTGTTGAACAATTTCGAGTTTGTAAATGTAGGGTTTTTTTCCAACAAACATTAAAAAGGACTGTAACATAAGAATGTATGTATACAAAATATGCATATTTTGTGTATTTGTCAACCAAGGTCAGTTTTTGAAACAAGTGAAATGCAGGCCGATGGTAACCAGAGCCTGTATACCATTTGGCTCTCTTTTTCCACCCATTCTGGTACCTGTTGAAAATTCTACCAATAGGGATCCATTCCTTTGGATTCAAATCCTCTTAAAATTCCAGTTCCCCCAGGGCTGGAGATATAGCTCACATAGCTCAGTTGGTAGAGGCCCTGAGTTCAATCCCCAGCACAGCAAAAAAAAAAAAAAAAAAAAAAATTCCAGTTCCCAGAATATGAGCTAAATATTAGCAAAAAATCCTGATACTAATTTTGTTAAAAAGTAGGATAAAACTTGACATTTGAGAAGAGAAGTGCACCAGAAGTAAGTTACTGGACGCAGAAAATGCAGTAATATAACTTTCTCTTATTTTCTATTTTTAATTACCACCCTCCCAATAAAAAGACAATATATCAACCAGCTAGGGAAAGATTAAATGTATGGTATAAAGACATCTTTATTAAATAAAAAACTAAATGTCCTGGCCAGAGAAGAGATTGACAAAGGATTCTTGATGAAATAATGTGAAAGCTAGATGTAATTTTAAAGACATGGAAGTAGACACATGCAGCTATCATAAATCATTGATCATATTTGTGCCTCGTGTTTTATAATATTTTTCCTGCAGTGCCTATTGTTTATTTATATTAATAAAAATAACCTGAAATTAATGCCAAATGCCTTATGAATATTACAAAGCAAGGTCATTACTTACAAGATTCCTTCTGCTTCTGCTTAGAAGAGTTTGAAAGCTTTATATCATTCGGTGGCATATTTCATTTTAAGCAGCCTCATCTACTTTCATCTCTGTGCTATGTATAGCATGCTGAACTATCTTCATAAGATCAAAGGGAAACTCACTGTACTTTATTTACAAAGGAAAATTTAATGGGTAACCAAGGTACTTATTTCACTAAACTGACTAGTCCCTTTGAACTACCATCTTCACTGATCCATAGACCATGCTCTAAATGCAGAGGCTCCCTTGAATCTGGAAAATGTTCTTAGCCTAATTGGTCTATTTCTTTGAACTGCATGCCATGGATTTTACTGTGCTGTAAGTGCACAACAGAGGTTCCTTCAGGACTCGTGAGTGCTAAAGTCCTTTAGAAAGCAAAAAGCAAAACAAGTAAAAATAAAAAATAAAACCAGCACTACAAAATTGAAAATATTTTATCACAATATCAATAATAAAAGTCCAATTATAGTATTAGTGGTTCCTCAAAAATTGATGCATTTATCTTTGTTTATCTGTCTATGAAACAAGTTATAATGCTCACTTCTATACTGATTTAAATGGGAAATGTATTTGTTTCTTGTGTTGCATTAACACAAATGTGAAAATAAATATACATGAAGAAATATAACACTTAGGAAAGAATATAGACTGGAGGGCTTTGCATTACAATATACCACAAATGAGCAGTGCAATTTTGCTTAAGTTGTTAATGTCTCTTTGAATCTCAGAATCTTCATCTGTAAAATAAGAAATTATCTTTTGTGATAGATATCAGTGCTGCTCATTGTTATTTCTCCTCCCTCAAACCAGAGGGAATGGCATTCTCTTCCTTGTTGAGTTTATGCATGGTATTATAACTTGCTTTGGCCAATGAGGTGTGAGTAGAAGTAACATGCTATTTTTGGAAAGAAACTTTCTTTGGCATTATGGGAGTTTACAAAAATATCTTTCTTTTCTGGGAAGATCTTGGAAGCATGAGTTAATGTGATATGGCATTACAAGGCTATACCACCATGGAGGAAAGGGCCTATGAGAACTTCTGGTCTTCAAGTCTTTCTATTTTAAGCCACTAAATTTTGTTACCATATTATAACTCATCGGAACACTCTTATGCAATATATGCAAAGAGGAAGTGAAAGAATGTGAATAAAGCACTTAGTTGAGTGCTCAGTACCTGATAACTGATGAATAAATGCTGGTTCTTTACCTTCTGTATTTGTCTCTGATCTTTTGCATTTAAAGAAAAAATAAGTGAATCTACTACTATAAGTTTACAATGATAAAAATAATGAAGCTGTCTCCTTCCCCCCTTCCATCTTTCCTACTACCTTTGTATCACTTCTGTCTTTTCTCTTGGGTCACAGCAACCAGTTATTACAGCCAGAGATTTTTTTTTAAGTACTTTGTTATCTTTTGCTAATTCCTCATAAAGGCAGTCTCAAGGATTTAAAGCTTGGTTAAAATCATCTGGAGTTGCTATTTTCCTTGCTCAGAATCTGCAAAGGTAGTCTTCTCTGGATTATCTGCTTTGATGCTATAACTTTTGACAATTTTGCAAGCACCATAACAGTTTCAAGAGTATTTTCTATTATGTTTACTTCAAGGTCATGATTTCCTTTGGTCTGAGAGTTAGCTCTATGTTTTTTAAACTTATCTTAGTCTCTAATGAGTTTTTGTAGATTTATGTGCAGGATTGAAGAAATGGAAGCATATGCGAACAGTACAAAATTTTGTCAATTCAGTGCATGTAAGATGTGTGACTCTGAACATATTTAAAATAATTAATGGTTAGTATATGGACACCACTGATTATGTACTAGGCAGTGTGCTGGAGTACTTTGAAAATCACTCTCCGTGCAATCATCTTCAAAATCTCCTTAAGTAAGCACTACATTAAAGAATGATGAAGCTGAGTCTAGAGAAACTTAACTCATCAACATCCCAAGCTAGTAATGTGTGGAGCAGAGATGAGTATCCAGGTGGTTTGACTGCAAAACCCATAGTCTTCACCAATTCCCAGGACTTTTACCAAATGATTACAGTCTCCTCTCAAACCATACAGTAAATAAATTATCAAGTCCCATGGTGATAACATTATATAAGCAGATCATTCTAAGTTGGTTTCTTATATACTGAGCTGCATAATTCAGTCCCACTGGAAAAGGTGACTGTATTCCACATTCCCTCATGATTGATAGAAAGCCTGCATATGGGAAAGAATATTTGTATCTATAAATTTGCAAGAAATCAGAGAGATTTCCTGAAAATCAAAAGGAATAAGAGGAGCACACTTTTATTTTCTATTTGTCACCCAGGGCTCAAGTGGCAATTGTCTGTTGATTATACTCTTGGGTTATGTACAGAAAATATTACAAGTTTTTTTTAAAACCATATTTACTGCTATACTGAAAGACACTATAGGGGCTGGTAATGTAGTCAGTGGTAGAGTGCTTGCTCAGCATGCAAAAGCCCTGGCTTCAATTCTGAGCACCACAAAAAAATTAAAATTAAATGACACTATACATGGAATATTCATAAGACACAGAGATCTGATCCCTACCTCTCAAAACTCAGCTTCAGAACTAAAAATGGTTGAAATGTACACTAGATTTCTGTTTGTTTGTTTGTTTGTTGTTGTTGTGTAGTACAGCCATCTGTATTATGGGGAAAGGACATACAACTATAGTTTTATTTATAGAATAATTTCATTTTGAAACCAAAATTTATGACGAAATTTGATTCACCACTTCTGCTGAGAGGTGGGATCTGCACAAGCTGCAGGCCTCTGCAGCCAAGTGTTCCAGCCCTTAATGGTGGGCTATGCTCTCCAGTGTTACAGCAGACCCCAGCAGTTTACCATCGATTTCTTCTTTTTGGGTTCTTCTTTTCGAGTTCTGAATTCAAAGAATGAAATCCACAGACAAGGATGAGTGTGTGTAAGAGCAAGGTTTATTGAAGATAGAAGCAGGGAGAGAATTCTTGCTGTGCAAGAGGGTACCAGATAGCAGGTTTTCTCCAGCCTAGTGTACTACTCTAGGGGTTTATATAGCACTGGGGACACTACTATGGATCTAAACTTATACTAATTAGGGTTTGAAAAAAGAACTAACGCTATTGGTCCAAGGATGACAGGTCTGTGTGCCTTGGGGCCTGCATTGCTTCCCTCCTGCCTCCTGCCTGGTGGGCTCCAGCTGTAAGCCAGACTTGCTGCCAGGGATCCGTGGCACACGGGATGCAACTCTACCACCTCACCACTCCACTGCCACTACTCACTACTCGGCAGGGATCAGAAGACTGACTGGGTGGCTTGGAAGCCAGGGCGCCATGTCAATTTCACATTAAAGTTAATTAAAATTTTTATGAAAAATTATATTCGGTACCTCCAGTTCTTCTTCTTCTGAAGAGAAAAGGAAAAAAGAAGATATTCATTACTTTACCTGTTAAGTTTTGTGTATGACAGGTTGCTTAGAATAGTTCGTAAGTTCTGAGGTAGGAAGGAATAATTACATATAATGATGAACTGAAAAAGCAGAAGGGTAGGCCCAAGGAGCAAATACAGTTATCAACAGAGATTTCCAACTTATCAAATAATATTATTTTAAAATGGCAACTAGCTCAATTAGAAAACATTTGTTTCCAGTGGTTTGTGTGTGTGTGTGTGTGTGTGTGTACACACACAGGCTGTGAAGGATTCTCAATTTGTACGTATACTCATTCATGGGAATTATTTTGGTCAAAATATCTTGAATATTTGCCATCTATTCAAGTCTTCATTCTAAAATACTCTCAATTCAACTATTACAGTGTTATATTAGAGAAAAATATTTGGGGATAAAATGCATTGTATAGTTTCATATGATTTAGAATGAATGAATTCACATGACTATAAGTACAGAGGCAGACTCAAAAGAACTTGCAAGAACATCCAGTTCATACTATGCCTTCCAGGAAAGGGGGTCCTTAAATTATCAAACGCAGGTGTTAAGACGTTTAGCTTGATTGACCATGAATTTGCTGCAGGGAAAAGAGCTAGAGATGAAGTGATAAGCAAGCTGACATCCTTCATACAGTAATTTAAAATTATAATTTTGTTAAATTTGTGTAAGTTAAAACAGTAACATGCTATGTAAAAGTTGAACCGAGAGAAAGTCAAACAAAAATAAAGATGCACTCTATGCTTTGAATACTTTTCACCCATTCAATAGAGATAACCTGCATTACTTCTTTCTCTTTCTTGTCCTTCATCTTCTCTCTTCCTCTCTCTTCCTCATGCACACACATGCCTTTCATTTGTTGTTTTACAAAAGTGAATTAGGATATATTAATATACAACGACTTTTTTCCTGTAATAATACATTGCCTGCATTCTACTGTGTCAAGAGGAATCAATAGGATTCATACTTTTAAATAGTTGCTTTGTGTGCATGTACTAAAATCTATTTACCACTTCCTCTATTGATTCTGAATATTGATAATATTCAGAAGTTTAGAGTTTTTGACCAGTAATAAGGTTTCAATAAATATTATTATGTGCATATATTTACTGATTTATTTTATATTTATTTAGTTCTATATGGTAAACTTCTTAAAATGATTTCAGCCCAATAACTATTTGTATAGTAAATACCCCTAATACTAATCTCAGTTTTGTGGAACCATGGCTGTAGATCAATTCATCTATAGAATTTGCCTATAAGTAATTTGCCTTAATGATCAATTTTTCTAAAACAAGTCACATTGAAACATATGGTATATCATGTAAGCTCATTATTTGGCCTCTCCTTTAAAATATTTGTTCAATATTAATTTAGTGGGAGAAAATAATTTTCTCCTTATGATAACTAAGTACCAACTTTAGGTTTATAAGAAAGATTTATTGTGTATCCTAAACATCACAAAGCATCTTAGTTTTCATAATTGTCATTTCTAAATTACTTTTCCATCATTGTTTTATTTGTATTTTTCTTTCACTGTGGAAATTTTTCCAACATTACCACCTAATCAGGAGATATTTTAAAGATTTTTAGGTTTAGATAATTTAAAAAAAACACTTCTTAGTAGACATATTACATGCCTGAAGAACTAGAGTATGAAGAATTCAAATGGAGAAAAGATAGAAAACTATTTGGTAAGTCAAAAAGTTCTAACTTGGTAATGTTGAAAATGAAGTATAAGAGTGCACTAATGTTTCTTCTTTGGATTCTTACCCCATACACATAGCGACATAATTGACACGTTGTTTAGAAGAAAATTTTTGAAACCATTATGCACAGGCAGTATGCTAGATAGTATGGAGTATACATAATTAGAAGAGTCCCAATCCCTTATTTATGTTACATAGGTACAAGTCAATCTCTCTTCCACTGTCTCATGAGGTACTGATTTATTTTAGTGTTGGTCAGTTGCTCTTTGAAAAAGAACACACTGTACTTTTTCATGCTTCTTTGATCACCTTACCATTCACATTCTATTTTTACTAACTAAAGATCTTCTGATTCCTCTCAGCAATTTGTTTTTTGAGAAGCAAGCATGGACTTATTTTAGTAATTTATATACACACAATATGTTATATAATCTGAGGACAATTGAGTCCTAAGCAAATGTCAGATGATGTACTCAGCTTAAGTCACAGTGGTAAAGAATTCCTAGATGACAAAGATGTCAGAAAGAAATGCCTACCTTTATCCTGATCATAGGTAACATATTGCTCTGTCAGGAACATAGCTCTAAAAGATCCACACTACTATGCATTGACTAGAGCTGATTATTCTGTTTCCATTTCTGTGATTTCATCTTCATTATAAATGGAAGTTTAAGAATATGGTAAGGATAAAATAAGCCCTACTGTAAAGTGCTTTATACAATTTCATTTCCATTATGGCTGCATGAACAATGTACCCCTTCTAATGAAAGTATAATTAACCTCACCTGATGAGAAGGAACAACTCTGACAAAACACTACCTGAGGACTGTGCAAATAAGAGCAGGTCCAAGGAGGGGAGGCAAACCCAATGGTACGATCCAAACTGGGTGGGTGGTGAGTTTTCCCATCTTTGTTTCTGTCTTCTTCATTCAGAGGAATAATAATTAATTAATTTCTCAGCAGAAACCAAGGAGGCCAGTAAAACAATGGAAGAAAATCTTTAAGGTCCTGAAGGGAAAGAATTGTCAGCTCCAAATTCTTAAGTATCTTTCAGGAGGTAAATACAAAAATATTCATATGCAAGGAAACAGAAGTAGCTCTAGCAAACCTGTACAGAAGGAATGCTAAATGAAGCTTTTTCTAGCTAAAGGGAAATTACACCAGTAGAAACTTGGATATTTGGGAATTAAGGAAGAGTAAGAGAAATGCTAAATAAACAAAAACAACAAAAAGCTTTTATTCTCACTTAAATTCATTATGTTCAAATTTTGAAAACAAAAAGCATAACAAAGCATAACATTGTTGTGGTTGTATTCAACTACAACCTGAAGATTTGAAGGGGTGTAACAAGACCTACCCATTTGCAAAGTCTTTGCAGTTATTTGAAGTAGGACATTATCCATCCCCAATTATATTGCAGAATGGAGGCATATGCACTGTAATTCCTACAGCAATGAATAAAACTTAATTGCAAATACATATGTTTAAAAACCCAAAGTCTAAATTAAAATAAACAACCAAATAATATTAAAATAATCCAACAGAAAGAAGGAAAAATGGACAAAAGATTCTAAAACAGAGGCAACAAATGGAACAAATAACCATGGTAAATTTCAACTGTATTATTTACTTCCTTAAATAGAATTGCATGTGAAGACAAGCTAAAAGCAGAGACTGACTATGGAATAGACAAAAATGGTACACATCTAAATGATTTTTTTTTTTTTACAAAACCTACTTAATGGTTGAATATATAAATGAGATCATCATCAAAGATGGGGAAGATATGCTATGCTAACATTAAATAAAAGAAAATTGAAGGGCTTTTATTAATTTCACTTAAAGTAGGACTTCAACAAGTAATATTACCAGGAGTAATGTGAACGATGTTACACTCTGATAAAGGAGTCATTTATATGTACTGAGAATGGATGTTAAATGGATGAATGTGTATGCCCTTATTAGCAGAATTTCAGATCACATAAAGCAAGAATGGGGAGAACTGAAAATAGAGGGAACACCCAAGAGGCAGATAGAAGACCCCAGCAACATTATCAAACAACCTGACCGAAGTAGCATTTATAAACACTATGCAACTGCAGCCAAATTGCACAAATAATAGAACATTTTCCAAAAGAGTCTATATTCTAGGTGAAAAAAATTTAAGAAGTGAAATCATTTGATTCTTACTATAAAATTAAACTAGGAATCAATGATAGAACATTATCAGGAAAACAAATATGTCTAAATGAAACAATATATGTCTAAAAAATAATGCATCAAATAAGTCATATGGGAAGTTAGAAAATATTGTGAAGTGAAAGAATATGAAAACAAAGCCTATCAAAGTCTGTGGGATGCAGGTATAGTTGTGCTTAAAGGAAAATTTGTAGCATTAATGCATATAGAATGAAATAAAGGCTAGTATGTAAGCCCCAAATCTAGGATTAAGGTTTTTTTTAAACTATAAAACTATTAAAGATATAACAAATTAAAACCAAACTAAGTGATCAAAGTAAATAATACATAATAAAGTAAAATAATACAAAGTAAATAATATATAATAATACATAAATAATACATAATACAAATATTATTTTACAAATAATATTTTACAAATAATATTTGTAAAGGAATACAAAATAAAAATACATAATTAATTCTACATAATAAAGTAGAAACAAATAAAAATGAAAACAAAACAAAAATATTGAAAAGAATTCAATGTAACCAAGACTATTTTTCAAAGATCAACACTACTGAGAACTGCTAGTAGAACTGACCCCTGACACATACTGTGAAAAAAGGGCACAATTTACTAATATTGAGAAAAAAGAGGGGTCACTAAATATAAGGAAATATTAAGAACAACTAAATCCTTGTAAATGCAATTCAGATAAAGTTTACAAGTTCTCAGAACTTTCTAAGTTCACTCAAGAAGAAACAGATCCTCTGAATATATGAAATAAATTGAATTTGCAGTTAAATAACTTCCAGTAAAAAACAAAAAATTACAAGTTCAGGTAGATCACTAGAGAATGCTAAAAAAAAAATGAGGAAAAGCAAAACAAAACAAACAATTCTAGGCCAGCTCTTTCAGAAAGTGGTAGGAAAGTAATCTTCCAATTTATTTTATGAGCTTAGCATTAAATCCAAGTGAAGACGTCATGACGAAATAAAAACCACTACTTCTCATGAATGTAGATTCGAGTTTTTCAATTTGTATTCAACAACATAAATAAGTACTCATATATCACAACCAAATTGGGTCAAATAGCTTTTGAGAAATAAAGTTCTGTTCTGTGTTGTTTGTAGTACTTGGGATAAAACTTTGGGCCTTGCATGTGGTAGGCAAACACTCTACCACCAAGCTGCATCCCTAACATGAAATATACAGACATTTGATGCATACTTTACCAAAAAAGATATGGGATGACAAATAAGCTTATACAATGATGTTCAACATCATTAATCATTAGGAAAATGCCAATTCAATTCATAATAAGATTCACTGCTCTTTCATTAGAATATCTAAAATTTTTGAAGTAACAATAGTAAGTTTGGCCATTCTGTGGAGATAAATGATACAACCTCCTTGGGAAACACATTGACAAATTTTTACAAAGTTCATAGTTTTAACGTGAGCTCAACCATCCCACTTCTCCCTCACCAAGTGAAAATATCACAAAAATATTTCCTAAATGTTTATAGAAATTTTATGTGTAATTGCTAAAAATTAGCAACAATCTACATGAACTGTGGTAAACAATGGATTAATAAACTTTAATATCCATTGATAAAATAATTGTTATTAAAAGAAAAACTCTCCTGGTACCGATGGAAACATCTCAAATACATTATAATAAGTAAAAATAATTTGGATAAAAAATTGCCTAGGAGGGAGATCCAAGATGGCGGACTAGAGGAAGGCTGCATTCCTACTTGCTCCGTGGATTCCTACTTGCTTGGGATTCAAACAGCAGGAATATGACTCTCAACGAGATTTTATATTCAAGGCACATATAGGGGATCCCCAGTCGCCGCTCCGGAGCCAACTCTGCTGGGCTGGGCTCGGCCCCGCCGCAGGCAGCTGCCATCCGGGAGCGCCGGGCCCGGCAGCTGCTTCGGAGCCGCCGACCTGGGTCTGCGCCAGCCAACGGGTGAGTGCGGGTCCCCAGCAGCACTTTGGAGTCACTGGCCGCGGCTCCGGCACCGGCCAGCAGCCTTCCCAGGCGGAGACCGAGCATCTCGGGTTACCTGGGACATCCAGCGGCGGGGAGTTGGAACTAATCCACTAATCCACGCCATTTTGGCGGCTTAACTGGCGGAGAAGTTCCGTTTCCAGCTTCCTTTGGCATCCAGCTGCTCCTGGAGGGGTCTGCCCAGAGCCCCTGGGATCGCTGACCCCGGGGGAGAGTTGGAACTGCTCTGAGTTTGGTGGCTTCCCTGGCAGAGGGGGTCCATTTCCAGCTTCCTGGGGCTGCCAGCGGTGCCTGGAGTGGTCCGGCGGGGAGCTTAGGGACTCTGGCGCCAGCTTACAGGGTCCCCAGAAGAGAGCAACCACCTGCCACTGCCTGAACCCCCAGCGAGGAGTTCAGGTCAGCCTGGGCTCTCAAGCCCAGTGTCTCCATCACTGAGCACAGTTCTGTGACACCACCCCAACTTGAACTAGTGCCCAGACCCACACCCAGGCCCGGAGTCTACCCTCTTGCTGTATCTAATTGTCTATTAACACCAGGCTGCCTCTGCCCAGAAGCATTGATCATTCCCAACCTGGAGGTAGTGGGACAGCACCTTTCTTGGGTCACCGCTTGATCAAGCACCCCTCAAGCAACAGAGGGGAAGATACATGAGCACCATGAGAAAACACGGGAAGAAAGTGTCCCAATTAAACCTAGATGATATATCAAGAGAACCCAAAGACAGCATGGTAGAAGGAATGACAGAAAAGGAGTTCAGAATGTTTATAATTAAAGTGATCCGAGAAGAGAATGATGTGACGAGAGAGCAGATTCAGGCTATGAATAATCAGCTAATAGAGCAATTGCAGGAAGCAAAAAATTACTTCAATAAAGATATAGAAAGTCTGAGAAAAAAACAAACAGAAATTATTGAAAGAAACAAGGAAATGAAGGAAACTATCAACCAAGTTAAAAACTCAATAGAAGGCATGATTAACAGAATAGATCACTTGGAAGACAGAACCTCAGACAATGAAGACAAAATATTTAATCTTGAAAACAAAGTCGAACAAACAGAGAAGATGGTTAGGAATCATGAACGAACCCTCCAAGAAATATGGGACATCATGAAAAGACCAAATCTAAGAGTAATCGGGATTGAGGAAGGCGCAGAGATACAAACCAAGGGTATGAATAACCTATTCAAGGAAATATTATCAGAAAATTTCCCTAATATGATGAATGAGTTGGAAAATCAATTACAAGAAGCTTACAGGACACCAAATGCACAGAATTACAACAGATCCACACCAAGGCACATTATAATGAAAATGCCTAACATACAAAACAAAGATAGAATTTTAAAGGCGGCGAGAGAAAAGAATCAGATTACCTACAGGGGGAAACC